>OZ017766.1:7710885-8050281 GCA_963969345.1 Turbatrix aceti | reverse complement strand
GCTTTTGGCGTTTGGCATTTGCGGCAGATGAACGAGCCGGAAGCAGTTGGCTGTGATTTTAATGGACTTGCCTTTTATTAAAACTTTTTTTGCGCCATGTAAGGATTGGGCTCGATAAACCCTGCTCATCTTGCCTGGGATGAGGCTAAAAGTCAAGTCAGTGTCAATATTTATCCGTGGTTCATTTTGTAAACCCCACTGTTTTCAGTCTTGTTTCCCGTGTTAACATGTCAGCATTTTTTTACATCCCAGAAAGTCAAGTTTAGGATTTTTTTGTGTCCATTCGCAAAAAAATTCAATTTGTATTTTTTTTTGCTAAATATTTTTTCTTCGTTTCTCATGAAAGCTTTTTTTCTCACCACGAATTTCTAATGTCAATACTTTCGGGGTCACGCCAGAATGAAATTTAACACATAGTAGTAGGCTACAAATCTAAAATCTACTTTGCGAGAAAGTCCGACAAAAGTTTGTTCATTAACTGCACGCACATTTTGTTGCCGCCCCCTGCAAAAATGTTTGTGGCACATGCGTGAGCTGAACGATAAACGAACGATCGTTGGACACTTATCAGATGCAAATTCCGCATACCGTGGCCGGGGTTGTCTAATGACTGTAATCATGCAGTCTATCATTGTCTGGCAATTTTTTGGCAACAAAAGTGCCCTGTTCCGGTTTTTCGTCAACAATTTCGTTTTTTTAATAGCAGTAAAATTTTTTTGCGTTCTTTGAAACAATTTTTGTGGCAATGCAAAAAAATTTTGGTTACAAAATAACTATGAACCAGATCTTCAAACTAAGACTGTACAAAGCGTGTTAAATTTTACATCAAGATCTCTGACATTTCATTTACGTATCAAAAATACAAAAAATTGTATTTTCTATTTTAAGCGGATTTTATCAGCAAACGAAAATTCAGCACAAAATACATATTTGACGACAAAAAATTTTTACGTGTTATCACATTTCTAAATAAATACATACGATTTCTGTTCTTTTTGTTCAAAGTTCTCGAACAAAGAACAATTTGTAAGAAATTTGCCTATGCACAATTTTTTTTAATTCTGGGTTCTCACAATGCCGTTGTGTACCGTGAATTTGAAATATATTTCGAAGCCAACTTTTTGTTCTTTGGAGAGAAAGAACAAAACGTTAATGGAATTAAAAAAAATTAAAATTTAAGAAATGCGGTTTTTGCTTCCTTTTTCAATATTTTTTTTATCCAAAAAAAGTTAAAATTCACTTTTTTCAAAATTTAGCATTGCATCGATGACTCATAAAATTGTTGTCTCATCTGTCATCATCAAGATCTCACAGACGAAAACATCTCCATCTCTGTCGTCACTGGGCATGGGATACCCCGGGGGTTTTGGCACTCTGGTTGCTCTATGCACTATGTATCTTGCGAACATTTATCAAAAGATATAAGTGATCTACGTCAACCTTGCGTAGGCCTTGAATAAATTCTATGTATTTATTTTTTAACAAAAAAACGGCTCACGTCAGATTTTTTTGTTGTTGTAACGTGCAATATTTTCTTTTTCTTCCAGAAATGTTGCAAAAAAAGAGTGAATGGAGAATGCGACATGCCAAAAAACGCAGAAGTGAATTTGTAATGCTGAAGTGAATTTGTAACTGGTTTAGGTGTGTGCACACGCCCGTTTTTTAACAGTACTACGGTGACTTTGATTTCGCAGTAGTATTTTTCAAAGGTTTTGTGACAAAATCGAACGAATAATTGTTTCAAAAAAATTAGATTTTTTTGTTTGTATGAAAATAAATTAGTTTTAAATTTATTTGTTTCCGTTTGTTCGCGATCAAAATTCAAAAACACACACATTAATTTAGTTTAATTTTTTTTGTAACGGTGTCAAAATTTTTTTCGGAAAATGGCAAATAACATTCATAAAAAAACCAAAAAAATCGTTTTCCGAAAAGAAAAAAAAGTTGGGAAAAACAAAATTATGAATCATTGATAAAAAAATCAGCTTGAGGTTCGTTTGCGAACACAATCAAGAATGATCTTAACAAAATTAATAAAAAAAATTTGATTGTGTACGTAGTCGAAAAAAAACGACTGTTTGTCCCTCGAAATCTATAAAATTCATTCCTGAGTCATTAGACTCCTGAACTCAAGTAGGCATCCGCGAGGGTACCATCCGTACTTGCTTGTTACTCTTTCCTCTTTCTGCTTTCAAGGATGGTATCTATTAAGATTCCCAGAGGGCAGTTTAATGACCAATTTGCTGTTGTTTTTTTTCTTTTTCTGTCTTCAATTGCGCTTTTTGAACAAATTTTTTTCATTCATGGTGGTTACTGGTTTTTCAAGTGACGTGTATTTTGCGTGGTAAAAAAACATGTTACAAAAAATGTATAAAACTTGAAGCATCATGCAGAGAAGAGAGAGTCAGATTTCGCTTTTGGCCAGAGTTGTTTAATTCGACAATTTTCAGCGCTCGCTCTGCTCACGCTCTTTGAGCAATTCAATTTTCCGTGCTCGCTCTGCTCATGCTCTTTGAGTTCCTAAACAAGATGAGCAGGGTTTAATTTTTTTTCTGTTTTGTGCAGGTGAACGAACGCACTTCGCAAATCAAGACAAATTTAATTTTAATCACGTGTTAATTTCGTAAATTAACTAATTTATAAAATTATGTATCTTGTGCGAACTTTTGACCTCAAAATTTTTCCATTTGAAGAGTTTTTTAATTAAGATAATTAGACAATAAAAAAAATATAAAAATATGTGTACATAGAACACATTTTTTACTGCAAGTCGAAAAACAAAAAAAAATCCTTCTAGTTTTATTTTTTTTACAATTTGGAATTCTAAAATTACTTCTAACTATCAAAAACTTTGTGTGTCGGAAAAACCAAACATCACCACCCGGAGCGACGTTTGGTTGGCCAGTTATGTATGTATAAAACACATACTAACTGGCCATTCATTGCAGTGCAAGTACGGGCGGTTTTTGGTGATGGAACAGATTACCCACGGGTGGATGACGACGACAGCCAATGAAATGACTAATTAATCCTAACTCATCGCATTACCAATGTCTTGTTTCTCCCCTCCCCCTAGTCGTGCGATTTTTAAGGGCACCACGCATGAATTGCATCACCATTAATGGCACTTGCTCGAAGTCTGCGTTCGGGAAATTGTATTTATTTATACATATTTCATTCATTCAAAATATTTACGGTAAATGTTTCGCTTTTCAAAAAGTTAATCATGTATAATTCAGTTGAAATTTTTGCGCTTCTTTTAAAAAATTCTGGAAGAAATTTTTGACTAAAAAGATGTGATCAAAATTGAACCCATCGATCACCGAAAGTGCACCTGCATCATTGATACTAAATGCTATGACATTAGTCAAACGTGTGATTGGTAAAAAAAACCCAATTGCTCTTCGACTTGAAAAAAACGTGACTGATTGAGATTTATGTATATTTACGATTGTCGAAACGAGCTAGTGTATTTTTTTATCCCAATGTGCAAAAAATCTTCCTGCTTGCAATAAATATTACAAATTAGTATTTACTTGGCCTGATGTGAGTCCCGTGAAACAGGCGAGTAAAACACTAAATACATAGTATGTACGTGCCCCTGTCACGGCTTTAGGAACCCTAAGGCGTATCTAAGACAAAGCGATATGACGTAACCGAGGACTAAGACACACACAAACCCATATATCCGCCTACGTGTGCTCATAAATCTGTCTGAAGGGTAAAAAATCGCTAAATGTGAATAGGAAGTAGTCGAGGAACTAAAAAATTGCTGACACAAGCTTGAACTTGTTTTTTTGGTCTCAAAAATAATACTTGAATTTAATATTTTTTTTATAAATAACTTACGTAACTTGAGTGAACGTAATATTGCCTGTAAGTGACAAGAATGATGCGTTGTTGTTATGTTTTTTTTTCTTATAGTTAAATGTAATAACATGAGTTTAAATGCCATTGACCAAACTCGACCATTCACTTCCGCTTCCGACCAGACGTGATAAAAAAAGCTGCGGCGCCGGTCGCCGCAGCGTCTAAAGAATGTGCTCATACCCCAAAAAATTTGTTTTAACTTTTTTGGCGCCAAAAACAATTAAAATTGTTTTTGGCGCCAAAAAAGTCCAAATTTTGAGGCATCAAAGATTTTTTCAAAAATACGAAGGTTTGGCGCCAGGCGCCGCAGCGTCTGAACAGCTAAAAAATGCGCGCGTACCCCAAAAAAATTTTGATTGTTTTTGGTGCCACAAAAGGACAAATTCTGGTGCATCAAAGATTTTTCAAAACACTAGCTCAAATTTAATACAATATAGTTGACTCACATCAGTGACTTCAATTGTGTACAATTGCACTCTCAACGGGTTGACCACGTTCAAAGTCCAAGTCAACCCCAAAATTGTCGCTTCGAGCACGTAAAATGTACAATGTCGTTGCTTTTCTGCAAACGAGACACATAAAAATCCTGCTACCGTTATTTACAATTGTAGCATAATAAAAAAATTACTATTGCTTCGTCGTATTTTTTAGCCGTGCAAAAAAATGAATGTAAATAGAGTCGGGAAGAACTTGTGTAAGGTTCGGCATAAATAGCGCATCCAGCGCAGACCTCTCTCAATCTCGTCTGTCTGGTCTCCGTTCCTAAAACCATTGGGTGCGTTCCAAAATTTTTCTTGCTCATTTTGTTTCGTAGTACATAAATACAGAGTATGTACATATGTATCAATGTACCTAAAAAATTTTCGCTCCATCGGTGATGCATAGAAAAAAATGAGTTATGTAGCTTAAAAATAGGATGTTCTCATTTTTTAGTAATAATGCAACACCGGAGATGGAGGGAGATTGAGGACACGTTTTGTTGTTGTGTCCATAAAATGTGGCACACGCAGGGTACAAAGTCGCGCTGGGGTGGTTCCTTTGTATTCTGGAGTCTTTATCCTTCCTTCCTTTCTTCCTTTCATACACTTTGATAGCGAGCCACCCCCTTCATATTTTTTTTGTGCCAAACATAGACAACATTTACATTAGACTCTGTGCACTTGATGTTTTCGTGACAGCCGATGACTTCCTTGCCCAAAAATGGATTCTATATATATAAAGGTAAATTTTATAGATGCGTTATACATAATTCAAAAATTCACAAAATTTCAAATACGTGACATTTGGTGAATTTTTTACGTGGGATTTAAGCCAAATATAAAAATTTAATAATCTGATCAATACTTGACCGTAAATTGTGCCGAAAGTTATAAATATTAGAATAAAACATTTTTCGACTTGAAATTAAAATTATAGAATTTTATGTACAATTTCTATATTTTTTTCCAATTTTCACACATGTACGAATTTTGAACTTTTGTATAGTTGTTCAAAGTGCAAAAATCCTTTAGTCCTTATTATTGTTATTCACACCACACAACTTTGGGTTCCATGAAATGCAAACAGCCCTCCTCCCCCTTTTTACCATTTTTACTATTATATGTATCGGCCCGAAAGTCAATTTTTTTCTGTACATAATTGTGTAACTTGAATAAAGTTTAGTTTTTTTACTCGATAATATACAAAAAAAAGACGGCAGTTAAACGGTTATCGTAATAATACCCTTTTGGTGGAAAAAAATATGCCGCTTGCCTCCGGGATTTCCAAAAACGTGTAATTATGTATGACTTATCTGAAGCGGCTCCAAACAGACGCGACGGGTGGGTATATTGCTGCTGTTTACCAATTCATACATATCTTTTCAGTACCGGGTTTACTGCCTGCCTGCCTGACAGCTAAATATGATAAGTAAACGCGTTTCAATAATATTTATGGAAGTTTAGTCCTTAATATATTATGTTTTGTTAACACACCCTTATGGATGAATTTTTATATTTATAACTGTATTCATCATTGTATTTAAAAAAAAATATTCATCCCTCTGTCATACATTTTTGGTTACTTTTGACATGCCATGCGTGAACGAACTCTTCAAGCGCTAATGCAAGTAGTACAAAGTATAACATGAGTTTTTCGAAACGCTTCAATGCATACCAAAAAAGTTGGGTTGATAACAGTCATCTTTTTTTTTGTAATAAATGTTTATTTACAAACAAACAAACATGTTGCGAGCCTAATAACCTGTTCATGACGCCATCAAGCGTGATTTATTTGTTTGTTTGTTTGGTTTTTCCCGTGTGCCATGTGCTCTTTTGCTCCGCCCCTTTCGTTAGAGATCTTTGAAAAAGAGAAACGGAAAAAAAGTTTAAAGACCAAAGAAAAAAGGCGGATCTTTACGTAAAAAAAATTCGTCGTCATTCTATGTGGGTTCGTTTGAACGTTATCAGATGGTTTATACCTTTTTTTCGTGTTGAAACCAAAAATTGGACTTTCTCCAAAAATTTTCCTAACCCCCACACTTTTTTTCTGTTCTCTACACTTTTTTTTTCTGACGCGAACTTTTTTGTCAGCTGTCAGTTTGAAGTGCATCCACCGTATATGTACTTGTACAATTTTTTTCCAGACATCAGTCACTGTCGTTGTCATCGTTGCCGCCGAAGAAGAAGAAGAAGAAGAAGAAGAAGTGCAAGAACAACAACAACAAGTGTCATTGCATGTCCAAAATAAGCAAAAAATTGTGAAATATTTATTTTACACGCAGTTTTCAATTTTTCAATTCTTCCTTGTGTGACACGCATCTTTTTTTTCCTTCCCGTTATAAATATCTAAAACAAAAGCCTCATCATCAATGGGCATCAAAAGTGCACCTCACGATGCAGATTTAGCGTCAACTTATCAGAATGGATCTTCGCCCACACCCATGACCCGTGTCTGGCGTTACTTCAGTCCAACCGATAAAATTCTCATTACCAAGAGCTTTCAGACGTAAGTTAGCCTCACAAAAAGAATCGTAATACATAATAGTCGCCGTCGTCGCGGGGGATTAATTCAAATAATATTTTTTTGTATCACAGTAATCCAAAATCCCGACGAAGGTTGTGAAATACAAAAGTTATTTATGTATTTTTAAATAAAAAAAATTCCGTCAAAAACAAAAAAAAGTGTTTATAAGTGCAAATCGCGACCAAAACGAATCGAGACATTTACACCTACGTGGACATCATTTGTGCCTCCTAACATCTGGTCTAATGATAACTAACCACTGAGTAATGGTGAAATAAATAAATAAATAAATAAAAGTGCAAATGTCTCTTTATTTTTTTTTTGCATAAAATTTGTCACGTACACTATTTACCCGAACAAATTCTCACGCTGTTTTTGCAGAATTAGACTTTTTTCATTATTTTCTAACGTCTAGAAAAAGTTTAGAAAAGACGAAGACAAGAATATACGAAGCCAATAAAAAGCCCTTCATGGCTCCAAAGATTACGAAAACGAACGGACGGGTTTCTTGGGTCCAAAAAATTACATAAATACGTTTTCCGTTCCAGTTCGTTCAAAGAAACCAATTAATAAGATTTCTAAAAAACGAGCAGACAAAAACAACTTTTTTTTTTACAGAGCAACAGCGCATACAGACTGCGGATGTCAGTTAATCATCAACCTTGTTCATGATCGCTATGATCTGTTCAAGATTTTGTTATCCCCGCCCAAAGATGTCAAAATCACGAATGCCAGTATTCTTCGGAAAGAATATCCTCATGCTGCGCACATTGGTGATGCTACGATTAAATTTATCGGCGAGGTGAGCAAATGTTTATTATTTTTGGTTTAAAATTTCGAATTTGGCACTGTCAACGTTTTTTTTCATAAAAAGTTCTTTGACCTTAGAAAACTGGCATGTTGTCAGTATGAAGTGCCAAACAAGTTGGATGCAAAAAAATACAAAATTGCATTTTGGAACTTTCATTTGAAAATGACATCATAAGAATTTTTTTCTTGGTGACAAAAAAATTCATATCAAAATTTCAACTTCGAAACAAATTTGTGAATTTCTATTTTTTTTTGTGCAAATTTTTTATTTTGAGTAAAATTTGTGTAATATTTCTAATTTTAACACATTCTATTTTTCCAAAATTTCTAAATATAACCATCGAAAACTTTTATAAATACGGATATCAAGTTCCATAAACATCCGCATATTTTTGTTATTCGTTTGTAAAAAAATCTTTCATAATTGTTTTCAAAAATTTTTTACTCCATAAAAATTCAAAACTCCTTTCCCAAAAATTGTTCCACCATTTTTTTCGATACAATGAACAAATGTGTTACGCGAGTGGGGTACCGTAGCCAGGCCCGGCATGGTCTCATTGTTTCCTCATTTTTTTTCATTAAACTTCATTTCATTTACGCTACGCAATCTATTTATAATTTTAAATAATTTCCGACACTCCAGCCTAGGGATATTTTCATTTTCATTTCCATTTTTTTTTTGTGCAAAAAAGCATAAATAATTTACAAAATGAATACCAAACATTTACTTATTATACTTCCCCGTATAAATACTTGTAAATTGCAATATTCAGGAAGTATAATTTTCACGTAGGTATAATAATACTAATTTTGATATTTTTCACACGTCAAAAAAAATAAATGTTTTGTTTACTAATGATTCCATCGGACGGAGATAAGAAAGAGCAAAGACTACAGTAATTGAAAGATGAAAGAACTCAAAAAATATTTTTTTTTAAATTTCCAGGTAATCAACGAAATCAACAATCCCGAAATTCCACCTGGGGAGATCATAAAGAAGTGCCGTGTCCTGGGTGCCTTTCATCACCGCCGAAGAATATCCTTCCAGGCCGAAAACTGGTTGTCTATCAAACGGGTTCTTGTCGATCTTGTTCTCGAGGGCAACAACCTAGCCAAACGTGAGTGTCTGCTAAAGAAAAAAACTAATCTGAATACAAAAAATTTATCAAAAAAATTTTATTTTTAATTTTTAGTTTCAAAAAATTTTATTTTTGATTAAATTTATTTCTGAAAAAAATCTAAATTTTGATTCTAAATTTTAAATTTCTTCAATTTTTTTTTTATTTTTTAAATTTTTTTTAAATTTTTTAAAATTTTAAATTTCGATTTCAAATGTTAATTTTAAAATTAAAAATTTTTGGGTTTTTTAGTTCAAACTTGAATTTTTTTAATTTGAATTTTTTTTTCAAAATCAAAAAAAAATTTTCACAAAAAAATTACAAAAACATCAGTGTCACTTCCCATTTCAGGCGAAGAAAAGCCATCCCGCTTTTCCCGAAGCAGAAGTCTCCCCTTCTGGCCGTCAAGTCGATCCGCATCCGCGCACGATCGACTAAAATGCCTTTGGCAGAGATTTACCGAAGTTGTCATCAAAAACATGAAATCAGGATACCTTGATGTAAGTTTTGCAAAAACAAAAGAAAAAAAGTCGTTAGACACTAAAAAACTCATGTCAGACATCGTCACGCCAGTTTTCTCGGTACTAATTTCAATACGCATTATTATGCGTAAATGGGTGCCAATTTCTGCAAACAAAAAGGCAAAATAAGTACACGCTTGCTGCTTTTTTACAAACGTGTATTAATTTTACGTATGTAAAAAATTCTTACGTAAAAAGACGTGCATTATGAATTTTTTACCGGGGGCGAGCTCGGAATTGTTACTCTAATGTTGGCATTTTTTTAAATTTGTATGTACTTTTACGCGTTGTAATCGGCCTGATTGCCACCTCTGCCGTGTTGTGATGTGTCGTAAGACGGCAAGGTCCAGGTCCTTAGATAACACCTGTTTACCTTTGTTGTCATAATCTGTTTGATTTGACCGATACAAATGATGACACCTTTGCTTGCTTCAAAAACAGGGTTGGACGAACGTTTGCGTTTGTTCGTATTCGTATGCAAACAATTTAGACTTTTTTGTTCGCAAACACATTTTTCTTTTTTTTGTCCGTGTTCGTTCGCGAACAAAGTAAAATTTTCCGAACAGATGAAACATAAAAATTTGAAAAAAATTCAGGTTTTTTAACAAAAAAAATACAAATAACATATTTATAATCCATTCAGGAAAAAGTTGTACAGAAAAACTGTTATCAAAAATAAAAATAAAAATTGTATAGAAAAACTGTTATCAAAAATGAAAAAAAAAACGAAAACATCAAAATTTTTCGTTTTTTTCCTCAAATTTCGCATAAAAAATCTCTTTCATGTTCGTTTGCAAAAACAGTAAAAAATATTCGCGTTCATTCAATTTTTCAAACAACAAAATATTATTAAAAAAATGTTCGTGTTCGCTTCCGAAAAAAAAAACGGTTGTTTGTCCGTTTCCGTTCAAATACTTACTCAAAATTTTTTTCAGGCTGCCGCTTACGGTCCAGAATCCGTAGAAAACGAAAAGATACTCGAACACATCGAAATCCCAGTCATGCGTTAGCAAACAACAAAAAACACGTGCATCTTCACCTGGGCCATCCACGTAAAAAATATCAACCACCCAGATATCAGTGACCTCTTCTGTTTATTTATTTCATTTAAATGTAAATACAATTCGTTTATTTTTTAATTTTTATTTTTCAATGTGCAATAGAACATTTTGTTTTGCAAGAATAAATTTTTTTCATTATTATATGCACTTTTTGGCATCGATGACACCTTTGAATAAAAATACAAACTAACATTCCTTTTCTTACCTGTCCGGCCACGATGCAACCAAACTGCTGGCCATCTGGTTATCAGGCAGCACAGACAGACGGGATGGGTCGAGATAATCACAGGGGTCAGTTTTAGCTTGACACCATCGGTCGGTACAAAAAAAAAGAGAGAACACGACGCAAGGAATTACCCCATCCTTCTTCGACCCGTACCACCAAGTGATACGCTGAGAAGCTGAGCCCTGTGACTACCAGGTGGGAGCCGGTAGAAGGACACTGGCTGTGTCCTTATACCGAAAGGTACCACCGGGAGGGGGAGTTAGTGTGCGGGAAATTCGAGCGTGCCTAGAGGGGAAGAAGGTTATCACTGCGTGAACGCATGCTTTTTGACAAAATTCGGAATTTTTTTTTTTAATTGTGGAATATGTTTGTTTTTTATTTTGTGCTTGACACGAAATTTTGCGCATTTCAAATTTAGTGCCAAGGATGTTAATTTCATTTGTGATATCAGAGTTTGCTGGGATTAAAAAGGTGAAAAAAGGCGATCCAAATTTGGCATTTTAAATTTTTTTAAATGAAATTTTCAACATCAACGGAACTTTCACGAACGGTCAGAATAACGTTTGACTTTGTTTTTGATGCAGAATCTTTTAAAAATATAAAAACTTGGGATTGTCGATTTAAAAAAACAAAAATGCCAGAATTTTTTATATTGGCATAAAATAAAACCGAAATCCCAAATTTTTTGAAATTTTAGATTCTTCTACAAAAACGAAGTCAAACGACATGCTATCCGTTTTTGAAAGTGCAAAAGTTTTTGACAAATTTGCCGTCAAAAATTTTTGAAAATCGTGGCGAGATCGGCTCCAATTAGCACTATTACGGTCTCGCAACGATTTTTTTTAAATTGTTTCCCATGTTGTAATTTACAATTTTCGAATTTTGTGATGCCAAAACGCGACCCCGTATGCCAACAAAATCCGGCACACATTTCCCCCCAAAATTCAAAAAATCCCGATTGCATTTTCCCAAACCTGTCAATCACATGCCGCAACAGTTCAGTTCGTACTTTCCCCATTCAAATCCCGTTCACCTGTTGCCAAGCAAGTTCCTCCACCCCATCCCGCGAAAACCACCTTCCGGAAGTGTGAAATTACCCCGCAAAGATCGTTCCTGCCCCCCGCAGGCATCCTCCACCTGTCTACCTGTGCCCAACTTTCCAACTTTCCCATGCCAATGTTTGCCTCCTTCCCACTTTTTTTTTGTCCATTTTCCTGTTATACGTAGATTTTTACCAGTTTCACCGAATTCTACCGCCTTTTTACATATTTACCTGCATACATAATTTTTTTCTTCGTGTTAGATACATAATTCAAAAAGTGCGGCAAAAAGACGGTGGTCCGTCTTCTTTTCCGTGTCCTTGATTTGATTTGCATGCGCTGTTAGCAAACAAACATCAAACAAATATGCATGTACACGGTTTTTTTTCCAGTGTCATTTATTGTCCCAGTCGACGACATCTCTTGTTGCATTTTTCTTATACCTTTTACCTTATCGCGCAGCCCGAGGTCATTGTACCTCGTTTACCGATCATAACTCAGTGTTTTTGCACCTCGTTTGGCCGCAAAAAGTCATTTATAATCATAATTAGCAGCTGTCAGAATCTCAGAATTTGACGCTTGTTTGTGAGCGGGTTTTTGCAGACAGCCCCAGGTATCGTATACCTGAGGGTGACGTCAGAGATTTTTTTACGACAATTTTTTTTGTCAAATTTTGCCCAAAAGTAGCATTTACAATTGTTTACTGTAAAATGTACATGATCTGGATCTGGCAGAGTTACACATGCCGGAAATCGCGTTCTTGCCATTTTTGACGATTATTGGCGCGTCGTAGCTAAAAAACTACGGAATTTTCAAAGCCAGGGTACAAATTTATCGACGCGATTTTTGATCGATAATCCGAAAAAAATATAAAAATTAGGGTTATCACCTTACAAAATGCCAAAAATCGCATTTAAAAAAGTGTCACAATGGCAACATTTTTTTCGGCATTTTTCAAGGTGATGACCCATATTTTTTATATTATTCTCGGATTGTCCATCAAAAACCACGTCGATCAATTTGTATCCTGGCTTTGGAAATGCCGTTGTTTTTTAGCTACAACAAGCCAAAAATCGTCAAAAGTGGCAAAAACGCAATTTCAAGCTATCGTAACTCCGCTAGATCATGTTTCAGGCAAAATGTTTACAAAATTTCATTTTCACTGTAAATGCAAACTTTTGGCGAAATTTTAGATATGAAATTTCAGTTTTAATCCGATCATTTTTCACCATTTTTTGCTTTTTTTTTATTTTCCTGTTTTCGTGTTCAAGAAATCAACTTAAAAAAACACATTTTTTTGCCATCTCCCAATTTTTTTTCTTTTCCTGATAACCGTGCAAAAATCAAAATCAATTGTCTCAACATTTACCGCTTCTTTGAAAATAAGAAACGTAAGGATTACAGCTATAATTATTCGCGCCTTTGTCGCGCAAGGCCGTTAGCGATAAGGATCTCGGGACCCTCGCTGTCCCTTCCTTTTCTTTCTCCCTTTTTTTTTCACTGCGCACCAGCACCAGCGAATCACCCACCTCACTCAGTCAGACAGATCAGGTTTTTTTAGTTGTAGAAACCTTTTTGTGATTTTTTCTTTTCGTTTCACGTCTGGGCTTTTTTTACGACGTCGATACATAGATAGGGTGTTAAAAATGCTTGGGGGGCCTATTTTGTATACTTTTTGCATGTTTTTATTTCTGGGGTACGTAAAATTTTTTTCGTTGTTCTACAGTAATCTGTGTCGTGACGTGACCCATCTGGGTGAAGTCCAGTCTAGTGCAGATGGATGTACATTAGACTTCCAGCAGCGATCCTAATGTAAGTGACTACCTAGCATCTGCTTACCCTGATTTTTCTTTCATCTATGCATACATATTTTTTTCTGTTCTTCACCCCGAAGAAAAAAAAACATCTATGTCACCCGCGCATCGACCTTGACTGCAAAAAATCAGCATCCAAGTGAGTCAAACAGAAAAAAAAAGTGCTGTTAGTCAGTCGGTGCCTCGAGGAAAAGGACAATGAAGCAATCTATCACCTTCCTTCCTCCTTCCTACCCCCAGCCTAGGCTAGGCTAGAACCTGGTAAAAAGAGAAAAAAAAACCCGTGGCAATGAACATTTTTTTGAAGTGCCGACTAGGCCCAGGAAAACAACAAAAAAAACAAGGCATCAAAAAACCGTGTTTTTTTCTGCTCGTATCCGTGTCGCGCTGTCACGTCTGCGTTTTGCCTGATTTTTTTTCCTCAGCGGCGCCGCGTCGTTCATCACCCAAAGGGCATGAAGGAAGGAAGGAAGGAAGAAACGAAAGAAGAGTGGAAAAGTACAAGCCCTAAAAAAAAACAGTTTGTCGCCTCTGAACATTGCGCAACAACGGACACAACAAAGATCCAGCCGTTTTTTGCGGTTTTTGTTACCTTTCAACCCGGAGAGAAAACCGAAAAACCAGCCATTTTTGACTGTGAGTGTGTCAAAGCGTGCCAGGCGACACTTTTTTTTTGTCCAATTTTGGGAAAAAACTTGTAACCAACTTTTAAAAAAAAAAAAGTTGATCACGAGTTTACGAAGTAACTTTCGTTCCGGGACCAATAATAATATCGGAGCAAAAGTTTATTGTCGAACTTTCGCTTCGAGACCAATGATGATCTCGATGCGAAAGTTTACAACCTGACTTTCGTTCCGGGACCAATGATTATCTCGGAGCGTAAGTTTACTGACAAACTTTCGCTCCAAGACCATTGATTTTCTATAATCGTATTTTCACTTGCAAACTTTCGCTCCGGGACAGTTGAATATCTCGGAGCGTAAGTTCACTTTCTAACTTTCGCTCCGGGACCATCGATCACTCCGAAGATCGTTTTTCGTTGTTTTCTACCCCAAAAAAACCTATATTATCCCTTTCGACATCTTTTTTGACCTTTAGGCAACGAACAACGAAAAATGAACACGGAACACTCGTGTTCGTTTTTCCTTCTCCATCCCCGGCCGTTAGATAGACTTGCATCAAAAAAATAATAGGATTTAGTCTAAAATGTCAAAATTTCGAGTCCAACAAAGAAAGAAGACACGGGTGAATTGGTGCTAACTATCCAGGGGTCATTACCGGGGTGAGGTGAGCCGGTGAGGACTCGGATGTTGTGTACATTCAAAAAAAATGTACTAAAAGAGGCTTGCTTTTTCATTGACTGTTCGTTTTTCGCGACCTGGCACGAGTACCCCCGGATTTTTCAAATTTCAACAACCGGTAGGCTATCTACATTTGTTCCCTCCTTCGAAAAAAAAAGAAAAAAAAAACCGAACGGTTGCTTCATTGTAAGCTCAAACGATGGACTGGGCTTTGTCAGCGGCAAATGGCACTCGTCATCCATGTTGTGATTGTTTGTGTTTTGAAATGTCTTGTTCCCGTTAGTTTTGATGTGGTATGATTCATCCAGGTGAAGACGAGTTTCAAAGATGGCAAAAGCCGTGAGAACCATAAAAAAATTTTACAGTAAAGCCTGGGACATGAACTGGCAGAGTTACGGTTGTCAGAAATCGCGTTTTTGCCATTTTTTGGAACGTTGTACCTAAAAAACTACGGCATTTCCAAAGTCAGAGCAAATTTGATCGACGTGGTTTTTGATAGAGAATCCGAGAAAAATATAAAAATACAGAGTTATGTACCTTAAAAAATGCCAAAACAAAAGTTGCCATTGTGGCCGTTTTTAAATGCGATTTTCGGCATTTTTAAAGGTAATAACACAACATTTTTACATTTTTCTCGGATTCTCCATCAAAAATCACGTCGATCAATTTGCACACCGGTTTTAGAAATGTCGTACAACGTGCCAACAATCGTCAAAAATGGCAAAAACGCAATTTCCGGCAACCGTAACCCTGCCAAATCACGCCTCAGGCATTTTTTTACTGTAAAAACTTTTCATACCTTTTATGAACAATTTCCACATTTCTCCGATTTCCAGACCAATGCCACCCCAGCTAAAGCCCTGACCCCCAATCCCGGTCCTTGTTTTCCCATCGTAATGCCCAACCGACCGATTGTCTGCCTGCTGCCCATGTCTGACAATTTTACAGCCGATTGCGATATACTCCGCAAAAGAAGCCGCGCCGCGCCACCGCGCGCAAGCGAGTGAGCGTGTGTCATCATGTCAATGGCATTTTTTATTCCCTTTCAACGCCCGAATGATTACCCAAGTGCAATAGATACATTTTTTATGAAGATAGTTATGGCACAAGTCACCAAACATTCTTCAACATCGCATCGTTTTCCGTCTTCGATCGCGATCGTTGTTCGTTGTTCGGCGCACGCAGGAAGGAGCAAAGGAGGAAAGGAGAGTGACCACGACAGCCACCAGCTGTGGGGGAAGGGGCGGAGCATGATCATTGCGATGTTCTGCGCAAGCGCGACAAAAGTCTACCACCACTCATACTCCACCCCCGAGTTTTTTTTGGAGCCCCCCTATGCTGCATTCTACAGAGACGAGGGTAGAAGACGTGTTGTCCTCGGAAGCGAGTGTTTATCATTGAACTGTTTAAAATTGAAAAAAAAAATTGCGTGATTAAAACTGAATAAATCGCGTTTTCTTGAAATTTCATTTTGAACGTAAAAAATTTTCAGACTAACACTCCCGTCGAAGACAGACGAGAAAAAATTGAACTCACCAAATTCGAGAGAGGAGCCCTTGGTACCGAGATCCTACGCTAATATCAAACTTGGACGTGTGGATTTCTCGGATTTTGCGTAAACCAGGAGCTCCTCCATGACAACCATCACCTCAACCCCATCGGCAGTCGTGGATACCATCAGCACCGGAGGAGGAGGATTCATCCTAGCCCCAAATCACTTTGATTCATCCATCTTTCACGGCGGAGCAGCAGCAACAGAAGCAGCAGCCTCGACTGCTTCTTTTCACTGCAATGAATCGCTTACCGCATCGCCATCGACGTCCTCGGCCGTGATGGGGTCGCAGATTAGGTGAGTGGCCTGGGATAATCCTAACCGATAGAAACCGAGATAAAAATGGTCAAAAACTCCCAAAAACTGGCAAAAAACGATCAAAACACAAAAAAAGGACGTAAACCAAGGAATAATAGGTAACGATTGTTTTTTCTAATCTCGGAGGGAAAATTCAAACAAACTTCGATCGTGTCAAAACAAAACAAAACAAAACGAGATGAGTACATATTTTCTTTTCGAGAGAGATAATTTTTTTTGTCCGTTCCCATGCTCGATGTTTTTTCTCTACACGAATATTTTTTTTTTGGAGGGGAGAAATCATCTGCAAATCGCGCGACAATCGGCAAACAAAAAGTAATAATAATAATATGAGTTATCTCGCTGTTATTGGTTGACTCTCGCTTCTTTTTTTTTGCTCGTTTTTTCTTTTTTTCTTTCATTCTCTCTTTTTTCTTCTTCTTCTTCTACCTACCGATCATCATTGTATCGTATCTCGTCATTTTTTTGTTGTGATGCAGTATCGATTTATCAACTTTGAATATTTTTTTTTTCATTTTCAGTACTCACCGTAGCCGACAATCTCTGCCAACATCAGTCGTCGTCGGAGGTGGGGGTCCAGCAGCGGTAGCTCCTCGACGCAGTATCCTACAGCCTAGAGGTGTGCTACAGACCTCTAACCACGCTAACATCATTCCGTATTCGTCGTCAATGGTTGGTTTTTTGGGGTTTTGGGGATTTTGGGTGTTATTTGCTAAAATTGGACAGAAATCTTGTTTTTTTGAGTTTTTAGGGTAAAAATTGCAAAAATGTTTTGTTTCTTGCATTTTTACAAAATTTTGTTTCTTGAGTGCCAAAATATGTATTTTTGAAGATTTTTCTCAAAAAAAATGAACTGAAATGTTATTTTTCAATTTTTTTACGATAAAAAGTGCCAAATTTTTTTTTTAAAAATTTTACGATAAAGTGTGCCAAAAAATGTCTGTTTTTGATTTTTTTTTCTCAAAACTGCCTAAAAATATCCTTTTTTGAATTTTTCACGCAAAAAGTACCACTTTCCCAAATTTTTTGATTTACTTGAGAAAAAAAATTAGAAATCAGAAAAAAATTTTTGACACATTTTTTATCTTCCATTTCTTGAAAAATCCGTTGAAAGAACAGAAATTATTACTTGTGCGCTTCTTTTTGTGTGGGGTCTTGTTGTCAGTCAATTTATCATTTCTCCCCCCTCATCCTCCTCATCCTCGGTTCGTTGTCCTCTGTAGACACGCCGACACGCGCAACTGTTACGGCTACTTTCCTCCTCGTCGTCGTCGTCTTTTTTTTTGTGTCCCCGCGCGCCGTCGTGCATTACTTACTTACATGCTGTATTGTGTCGGGATTTGTGTGCATGCCGAAACAAACGATTTTTACGATTTTTCTTCTAAATAATATATAACTGACTGTTGCGATCGCGGTCGTATGCCGTCTGTGGGTAGTGGGTGGTAATGTGACCTCACCAAGTTATTTGGTAGTCCAGTCAGTCGACTTTGATTTTGACAGTAAGAATTGTATCGGATCACAGATATGCAATGCAACAGCTGCTGTTTCTGTTTCTGTTTCTGTTTCTGTTTCTGTTGCGCCTGCGCGAAATGGAAGAAGAATACATAGTACACAACAGACACAGACACAGACACAGTTACTGACACGAGTTCTTCCTGTCTATCTATCTATTTAATTTTTTTTTTCATCATTTCAAAAACGTGTCTCCCTCCTCCTCCCCTCCTCCTCCTTCTAACGTGTGTGTGGTAAAAACTGCCAGCAGTCGTTTACCCCACACACGCAAACGACGATCGGATGTGCTCAGTAGGGGGTCTTCCTTCCTTCTGTTACTCTACCGGGAGACAGTTACACCAAAAAAAAGTATAAATGACGATCAAGGGCAAGAATAGAAAAAAAATTGGGGCACGTGGACAAAAATTTTTTTTACGAAAAAAAATTCAGGAATTCAAAAAAAAAATTTGAGGCACGTGAAAACAAAATTTGCAAAAAAATGTTGACTCACGAATTTTTTTTTCATAAAGCGAAAAAAAATTTGAAACACGTAAACAAAAAAAAGTGCGAAAAAAAATTATATTCAAAAAAATTTGACACCTTTACACTTTTTTTTGTGAAATTTTTTTTTGCATTTTTTTGTAATAAAAAATAGTTTTTTATTTTTGTACATTTTTTAAAAAAAAAAACTAAAAATATTCAAAAATAAAAAAAGCTAAAAATTCTGTGAACGTGGACAAAATTTTTTTCATTCAAAATTTTTTGCAAAAAACATTTTTTTTTAATTTTCAGATTTTTCGAGAGCACAGAAAGAGGGACTATGACTACTCTCAGGTGCTTCGGAGGGAACTCAGCAAACTCAACAATCCCCAAAAGCCATTTGTAACGTCACAAACCGATTGGGCCCTCCATGGCGATGCAACGTCGCTCAAAAGACTCTTATCCATGGAATCGGCTTTTGTCTACTCCGTAGACGACATTCTCACCAAACAGCCAAAGCTCGATCTTGGATTTCGAAAGATTGTCGTCGAATGGCTACGAGACGTATGCAGGGAGCTGGATTGCGAGGCTGTCGCTCTCCCGCTCGCTGTCAACATCATGGATCGCTTCCTCTGCAAGCAGTCAATCCCCGTAAGCCATCTCCAAGCCGTAGCCGCTGCTTCGCTATTTATAGCATGCAAGATGGTAGCCCCAGTCGTGCCGAGTGCCTCTGTATTGGTTGACTTCACTGATGGTTACGTGAAATTTGACGAATTTTTGGTAAGTTGAAAGATTTGAAAAAAAAATTTTTTTTTGGTATACGATTTTTTTGTAAGTAAAAAAAATTTTAAAGTGGAAAATGTTATCAAAAAAATTTAATTTTTTTTTTGATTTTTTTGCTAAGATTTTCCATACAATTTTTTTCGCTTACAAAAAAAATTTGCGACAACAAAAAAATTTTATTTCGAATAAATGTTTCTTAAATTTATTCAGAAAAAATTAAAAAAATTTTTTTGGAGCGTACTGTATTTATTCTTTATTTTTTAAAAATTGTAAAAATTAAACAAAAATTTTTTTAGGATTTTTTTCCTAAATTTTTTGGTAATAAATAAAAAAAAAATTATTTTTGTGGAGTACGGTATTTTTTGCTTGAATTTAAAAAAAATTGATGACATAAAAAAAACACTTTCAGTGTACAGTTTTTTTTTCAAATTTTTTTTTGTAAAATGAAAAAAAATTTGTGATTTGCGATATTTTTTTCATGTTTTTTTTTTGCAGAAATTTGAAGACGTGATATCCGGGGTCCTGGAATTCAATTTCTCAGCTCCGACACCCTTTGAATTTCTTGATCAACTTCTGGTACGATCCAGAGGCGCAATTTCACCAGCCCGGCAGCCTTTTCAACGCCTTTGCTACAGCATTCTAGGAGGTCAGTTTTTTTTTCAACAACACAAAAAAAATCTCAACAAAAAAACTTCAATCTTTTCTGGGTGGTCTTTTTTTTCCATTCTTTGTTTCTTTTTTCCTATCTTATCCGTTGATCATCGTAATCCGTGAATCCGTCAAAAAATTGCTGGATTTGTTTTTTTTTGTGTTCAAAAAAGAAAAAAAATGCTGGCGGTAATTTCAGCCAGCTTTTTTTTTTTGCGAAGACGATAAAAAAAATTTAGGGGTGAAGAGAATGCAAAAAAAAATCTGTTTTGACGTCGGGGTCGGTCGGCGAGTTTCAAAAAAAAAACGAGAGAGGTGCGCGTAAAAGTGTAAAAAAAAAACTCTGTAGGTGGTAGTTTTTTTCTGGAGGAGTCAAAATATTGCGGGAAAAAAATCTGGGGGAATAAAAAGAAAAAAACGATGTCAAGGCAGGTGCAGGTGTTTTTAACGGACGAGATTGGTGTAATTTACCCCTGGGAAAATACTGAAACAATGAAATAATGCCCACGGGGGATTTGGGATTTTTTTGGTGGATTTTTGGGAGAAAAATGCACTTTTGAGACATTTTTGCAACTTGACTCAATTTTTGTTGTTTTTTGAGGAGGTATGTTTGTCCTTGAACGCTTTTTGTGGAGCGTGTAACACAAAATTGCGGGAATAAAAAAAAAATTTCGATGTTGATGATGACGAACGATTTTGATGAGAGTCAAAAAAAACTCGTGTCGGAACGTTTTCATTTGCTTTGTCCAAGTTCAATGAACCCAAATAGAACGAATACTCGCTCGCTCGCTCGCTCAAAATGTGATGATACCACCCGGGATGGATGGTTGTACATACGTTCGTACCACCGTGAAGTTTTTTTACTCATCAGCATGCCTCGAGGGTCGTCAAATGAAAAAAAAAAGGAGAAAAATTTTTTTGCTTTGTTTGACGAGGTCGCGTTCAATCGTTCGTTCCGTCATGTCATGCGTCTTAGGTGGTCTCTTCCACGGACCACCTAAGACCAGACCAGGGACCGGGGACGGACGTGTGGAGCTCCGTAAACTGGATGTAAGAAGGATAACAACAGGCACAATATGTTTTTTTTGTACTCCATAGGGGGTAAATCTCTCTTTTTTTCGGACACTGACAAATTCTGTGCATGTATGCATTTTTTTAGTTACTCATTAGCAAGTCAAAAAGGAACTTGACCACCCACAGCGTCTGCAGATGCCTCCAGAGCTTGCTTAGAGTTTGGATGGATCTCCGCGGTTTTTTTGGCTTTGGCACTCGACCTAGGACGCTAAAACCATCGCGCAAGGTCGGGTCAAGTCAAATAGACCCAGGAGACAACTGGCAACTTTTCTTAAAAGCACTTTTTTTTTTCTGTTTACCTAACCATGCGCAGCAGGTGTCCATGTGCATGTGTGCAATGGCTTCTTTCTGTTTCTCGACGGACGCGTCCGACGCGACGCGGACGTCGGGGATGATAAAGAAGTGGTCGAGGTGTGAAAAATGTGGTCACGATCGACCTAGGCCTAGGTATGTATGTAGGTACAACTTTTGACCTGACCTTCGTTTTCCGTTACAACAAAAAAAATCAAGGGACGTACAAACTTTTGACCTGACATTCGTTTTCCGTTTTAACAAAAAAAAAAACAGGAAACAAGCATCAAATTTTTTAATGACAAGCAGAGCAAACTTCTTGTAACCGTAATTTTTATGACTTTTTGATGTTTCATGGAAACAGGATGATTTAAAAAAAAATTTTTTGGGGCGCAATGATGCATGACTGATTTTTTTTTTCAATTTTCAAAAATCATCGGAAGTAACAAACAAAAAAAAAAACTTTTGTGCGCAGGCGCGCTTCTTTGTGCATGTTTGAAGTTCAACGGCCGGCGTGGGTGGCATGGCCTGGGCATGGTGTCAGTTTTCAAGCGCAGGCAGATAAATGGTCAGCTTGGGTTGTTGACCACCCTCATAGGATCATGAAAAATGACCAAACCACTTGTCTTCTTTTTTTACTTTCTTCCCGGTGGCTTAACGAGACAACAACAGCTGTTGGTTGTTTCGGTTTCGGTTTTTCGGCGTCTTTCGGCATTTTTTTTTTTGGACGGATGAAAGAATTGCGATAATTTGAAAATCGCAGATGCTTAAGCATGCGTACGTACTGTGTATATGTGCCGCTGACCGCCTGTCGTGTAAGACTGCGTAATTGTCTTCCTTTGTTGCTTGCATAGGGACGGACTGTGATTGAGATTTACTACGGCTACTTACTTAAGAATGCTCACTCTCTCTTCGATCGACGAAAAGAGAAAAAAAAGAAAACCGTTACGATCATGCATGCATGCCAGGACTGGTTCGTTCGTTCGTTCGTTAATTAGCTCATTTCGGTTCGTTGTCCATCGTGTGCCGGTGCCGGTGAGGTACCGCTAATGACTATGCTAGGACAGGTGAGGGATCATCAGGTGGTGACAGATGCGCATTTTTCTAATTTTTTTTTTCAAGAAAAAAGGAAAGTATTAAAAAAATTATTTGTTAAAAAATAAATTTTTTATGTATTTAATTTTTTCAAAAAATAGAAAAAAGTTTGGATGATCGTAATGTAATGCAAATGAGAAGCGACAGAAGTCAAAGAGTCGAAGGTCATCACAGGAAAAGTTATGTTTTGACAACGACTGCAAACTTGGCAACCCTGGAAGGGTGGTGTTGACATTTTTCGCGCGCGCAAGCAAAATAGATGATTTTAAATGCTGTACTCAAAAAAAGTCGCAGGAAAAGACATTAGAACACCATTAAAAAAGGCAAAACGCCAAAAAAAACGGTCTTTTGACTGGTGTTTTGTTAATTTTTATGACTGTTTGGAGTTTATTTGATGACTTGCTGACACGTTGGAGGTCTGTTCTAGCGATCAGCTTTCACCTTTGATGACGGACGATTTTTAGGAGGGGTTACGGTGTTTGTATGAAAGTTCTTTGCATCTTTTTTTTTGGGTAAGCGATGAAAGGAGATATATTTATTTTTGGGTGTTTATTTATTTTATTGGACGCGCGGATGATGGATGGATGAATGGCAAGGTAATCGGCTTAATCAAAGGCAGGGACGGACGGCACAAACTTGAGGATCACATAATTTTGGTTGTGGTGTTCTGTTGCGCCATGGCCACACAAAAAAAGTTTTGAGAGGTTCTCAGGTGACACGACACTTTGGCCGCGTAGCGGTCGGTTTGGTAATCAATCCATCATGCCGCGCTGACTTGGAAAAAAAAATTTTTTTTTGAACGATTGTATTTATGCATAAAATTTTAAAATTAATGTTCAATGCGATCGGAACACTTGATTATGTGGTTTTTTTTTAAATGAACAAGTCATTAGCAGGGTAAAAAAATATTATTTCATATCTCATCAGCAAATTGAAGGGGTGAAATGTTGTGTTAGATTTAGGAGATAGCAGCAGCAGCGGTCGAAGCGAGTGTGCGTGCGTGTGTTGAGGCATGGATGGGCCTTATCCTAAAACGTCATCTAATAGCGTTCTGGTGTGACACTCCTGAAAAAAAAAAGCCCATATGTCAGACAACGCGAATGACATGTTTTAGGGAGTGGAGTGGGGTTGTCGGTTAATCAGCGCGCACTATCACCAACAGGTGTTCGATGTCTGCGCCTGCCGTGTCATGCATGTTGGAGAACGGTGTTCGACGGTTATTTAACTGAAACATGCATGACAGATTGTTAGTTATAAATTTTTACAAATTTTCTTAGGGGTTTGAAAATTTTTGAAATTTTTGAAAGAATTCAAAAATTTTGATTAATTACGGTAATTGGAGAAAAATATTGTAAAAACAACTTTTTTGCGACTTGTGCATTTTTTTCGCTCTCGAAGACCGTATTGACTTTGTTAGTTGAGGGGTACTCGACCAAAAAAGCAAAAAAAAGAAGAAGAAAAAAAGTAAGAAAGTATTACGCACGAATACAAAATACCTGCATTTGCAATGAAGCAATGAGTAATCCGATCTTCTAACTCGTTTACTGTATGATTACTGTGAATACTGTGAACAGGAAGAGGACAAGACAAGTGTTTTTTTTTTCTCTCGCTGGATTCTCTTTGTACCAACCAATCCAACAAGCATCAAAATGGCAGGGATTGTTGGGGTTGTCGGGCGCCAAAAGTCAAACGTTGCTGGTTGCCTCTGAACTTTTGTTCACTGTTCCGTTTGAAAAAGAAGGGAAGGGAAATGCTTCGTGTTGGGTATTATTTGTCTTCTGCTTTTTTTTTTTTGGGACTATTATTTACAACAACAACACCGACAATGTATGTTACATACGAACAGATATTTTTGAAGAAGGGTAGGAGTCAGAAGACTTCTACCCTTCTTCGCTGCACTGCATCCTGAGGACGAAGAAGAAGAGCAGGGCGGCATTTGTAGGGAAGAAGAGAGCATTGCTATTTATTGTTGGTTTTGTTGTTGATTACCGTGCTGCGATAGGGCACTAAAAAAAGGCAAAAAACTGCCTGTCGATGACGATCCACTTACGCGCACAGTATTTATTTAGAATTGATTCAGAGGTGTGGGAAGAAAAACTAAACTGCAGTGAATGATGCGCGCTTGCTTGTTTGTGCTTCTATATTTTTTTGAAAATGCCGGCTAGCTTCCTGGACTGCAAGCGGCAAAAAAAGGTGCAAGGTGCTTCGAGATCGTAAAACTTGTCGGTATAGTTTTTTTTGCTTCGGGCCGCCACCGCCGTCGCCGCAGCAGACAACAATAGCTTCCTTCTAGCCTTTTTTTGAATTGTTCAGAGCGTAAAAAAACAAATTGTATTTTTTTACGCTATGTTTTTTTTCTGTAGATCGGCGAGATTCTTGGTTGCCTTAGGGGCTGAAAAAAATTGAAAAACTGAAAAAAAAACTTGATTTTTGTTTCCTTGAACAAAAAAAAATTGAGGACAGGGTCAGGACAATCTTTTTTCATTACCCATTGTCTTTTTTTTGTTTCTCAGTTTCTCAGCTGACGATTGTTGAAATTTGATTGGCAGAAGGTTGCAATGATTTTTCAATTGTTTAGTTTCTCAGAGGTCCATCAGTTTGATGTCAACAGTCGATCTATTTATCTGGTGGAATGACTCTTAATTCAGTCTGCTTGCTTGCTTGCTTTTTTTTGCTTTCCAAGTCGTTAGTTAGTTAGTTAGTTATTCATTATGCCACCCGAACCTGTCCTGGTATCTATCGTAGGCGCAGAAGGACAGAAGGACGACGGGAAGGGCAGGAAACAGCTGGACAGCACAGCACGCGGGGTACCCGGGGATCAGCCGGCTTGTTTGGGTATCAACTGTCTTCTGCCGCGTGTCATCTCGGATGACCGACTGTTGCGCGGCGGTGGGGGTGGGGGGTATAAGTATCCCGGAATTTTCAAACAAAGCGGCAACGGCAGCGGGCTGTTGAATTTTTTAGATATTTATTTGTTTGGCACGCCTGCGCGAAAAAATACATATAATTTTTTTTTCTGAGGGATGGGGACAATTAATTTTGAGTTCATTTGATGAATGATGAAAGATGAGGGATGAACGAGGGCCGATACATGATGCATGTGAAGCTGCGAGCTCTGTTTACGGAAAAAAAATATGTATACATACGTCAATCATTTTTTTGGACTGGAAAAAGGAAAAAAAATGTGTTAAACGGTCGAAGACGTTTGTTGATGGCTTCCAGCAGAGAACTGGCAGCCAACTGACATGAGAAGGACAAAAATCTAGCTGTCATAATACTATTACCGTTGAAATGCGCAACAATGCAACAGGAAAAAAAAATTTTTTTGTTGTCTGTCTGGCCGATGTGCACAGCAAAACAGACGTAAATATTTTAACGCAAAGAAAAACGAGGCAACGATGATGACAAAAAAACTTGTCATATGTTTTTGGACTTTTGGGCGAACAAAGTCATGATTGACGGCGATTTCTGGCTTCCGACAGTTATGGTTTTTTTTTGGGGTGTTCAAAAATTTTATAAAAGTGAAAAAAATATTTACTGATTTTTTAAGGGTGTTCAAAATTTTTTACAAAAGTAAAACAAAAATTTACGGGTTTTTTTTTGATTTTTGTGGTGTTCAAAACTTTTTTTATGAAACTGGAAAATTGTTTACAGTTTTTTTTGAGAAATTTTTGTGAGGACAAAAAATTTATTATTCTTGCTTGCTATGTTTCTAGGTCGCTGGCGATCGGCGCTTGCGCAATTTTTTGGAGGGGGATTGCATTCTTCGTGCTCTTCAGGTGGCACTCATAGGACCACACAGGCGCCGGTAAGCAACCAAAAATCACATTGAGGACACGAAGCAGGGATTAGGACAAAGAATGGAAGAATGAATGGCAATCGTAAAACTCGTTGTAAATAAAAAAAAATATTATATTTATGTAGTCGTAAAAATTACTGAAAACGATTCAAAAAAAAAGTTTATACGTTTGTGTTTACAGATGCACACCTGGCAAGTCTCAGACCATCCCAACAAGCTGTAATCTGCGTCGCCTACGCTGGCCTCGAACTTGAAAATCAGAAAGTCTTTGGTACAGCCCGGAATTTTGCACAACAACACATTGGCATGTCTTTTGGAGAATTCAACGGTTTACTCGAACGTTTTTGCGTTCATTTTGACACTGATTTCTTCAAAACAGTTTCTACGGATTTGGAAAGTTTGCCTTCGACTTCCAAAGTTCATCAACGCGTCCAAGATTCGGATACCGAAGTTCAGGAAGTTTCTGCGTCTTTTGAAAGCGATGAGGAAGACGACGAAGAAGAGGAAGAACACGTCGAAGAAGAAGATGGAGAAGAAGAAGAAGAAGACGACGAATCCCCCAGAAAAGTCCAAAAATTGGATGACAACAAGCGTCTGATTTCCTGTTCTGGATCGTACTCTCCGACGGGATCAACAGACGGATTTGAGCGATCAACGCGTCGGAAATCAATCAAAAATCGACAAATTCTCCAGCAACAACAATTTACGCCATCCAGTCTAATTCGAGCGGTCTCGCTGAAATCCATGACGCCAACGAATTCTCGACGGAAATTTTCGACGCCGATTAACCGGTGTCAAAGCTTTGGAAGCGGGAGTCAGCGTGGATCGACGACTATCATCAGCAGTACGTCAGCATCGGCTTCAGGAGATGATTCTGGAATTTTTCTGGACATTTCGACACCCAACTGCAGCGATGGATCGGTTTCTCATTCATTTGATTGGTCTGCAAAGGCAAAAGCAAAGCCTCAGTTGATTCCGGAAACGCCGAAGCATAGTCATCGTCGAAGTCATCGTAAACCGGTGACAAAGACGAGTGTGCTGAAGAATCTGTATTCAAATCGGCGTTAGTCTGAGTGAATGCGCATGTTTTTGGTATTCAACTTTCTTCCTTCGTCGGCGGTTAATATTATGTAGGAATTTTTCAACGCTCTCTAATTATTATCATTCCAAGGCAGCGTGAGTCTGTTCTCCGGAATGAATGAATTCGCATCCAAGAAGACGACCACACTCACGCTGATACGGCTGCTGTTTAGTCCAAAAAAAAACTTATTGTTTGTTTTTTTTCAAGAAAATTCCTGTCTTTTTTTTTGCACATATTTATTGGCCTTTTTTTGTATTTTTTTCTTTACCGTAACTTTTTTTTTCTTTACCGTATGTAGCTCGGAGTGCCTTCCAGGTACTACCGTAACCACTGTCCTTTTATTATAATATTTTGTTGTTTCACGGATGTTTTGTCCCTAATTTGGCATTTGTCCAGGTTTTGGCCAAAAAATCCGTTGCCCACACCCCTACCACTTCGGCTGTCTTTTGTTCGTTCGTTTGCTTACAAACAAACGAACAGAAAGAACAAACAGTTCGCTTAACTTGAATCCACTGATTCGGGAATGGTCTCACTTCCTCAATTTTTTTTCTATGTATTTTTTTTTTGGCTCTTGCTCTCTTTTTCGCTTTCGCTCTCTTTTTTTCTCGCTGATCCGAAAAGACAGAGAGACAATCGGCATGTAATATTACTTTGTGTGTGTTTTTTGTTTGTTTGTGTATGCATTTTTTTTCCTACTTCTATGCGATTACAGTACGTTCAATAAATGTTGGCCTACGGAATTTGATTTGATTTTTTCTGGGGATTGATGAAAAATGGAAAAAATTTTTGGGGCAAAAAAATTTTGAAAATTGCAATAATTGTTTTCGAAATTTTTGAACCAATTTTGTACCCAAATTTTTATTTTTTAATGTTAATATTTTTTTTATCGGTTTTGAAAAAAAATTAACAATTTTACTCGAAAAATCCAAAAAAGCTCAAAAAAGGCAAAAAAACATTGTTTTAGGTAAAAAATATCGTAAAAAGTAACAAAATCCGATCAAAAAATGTTACTTTTGTATTTATCAATGGTTTCGCAACGAAAATTTCAAAACAATCGTAAGAAAGTTTTTTTTTTCAATTTTTTGTTTTTGATCCAAAAAATCAGTATTTTACTCTTTTATTAATCTTGTAAAAATTCACGAACATATTTTTTGGACATTGTGTGACCTGTTTTGAATTTTTTGATCTTTTATTTATTTGGAGCAGGTTTTATGAAATGTTGAAAACATACGGACGAGCACCTGACCAACACTCAGCAGGTCAGGCGTCCCAGAAAAAAAACATGAAGCAAAAAAAAAACACATTGATGTGGAAGTTGGATGGGTGGGGGTGACATCTGAATGGCCCGGACAGACAGGGCGCCGAAGCCGACAAAGAAGAAGAAGCAAAACAGCTCACCCCAACTTGCTTTCTGAGTTTGAAAAAGTTTGTGCGTATATGTATTTAATTTGACCCAAAAACGGTCATTAATTTCCGCAGAACGACAAATACGACGACGACAACGATCTTTTTTTTTTTGAACATGATGAAAAAAAAAAACGACTGGAGTCAGTCGTTTTTTTTTTTCGTGTCGTGTGGCTTCCTCGTACACAGTAGTACGCGGAAGAGTAAGTGTAAGAGTGTGTCATTTAGAAAGTCACTAACCGTCAAGTTAAGCACCTTTGTCAGCGTTGACGGCGGCGGTGACGGTGACGGTGACGGTGTGCCACATTTTTTTTTCGGCTCAATGAGGCTAGTGTCATTAAAACAAGAGGGAATGAAAAAAGTTGAGTTCAAAAAGTTGGAAAATATTTTTTTTGTATAAAAACAAAATCTGAAAAAAAACCAAAAAATAATGATCACGATTTTCAAAAAAAATTTTCGATTCAGAAAAAACGGAAATGTCAAAAAATTATCAAAATTAGCCAAAAAAATTATCAAAAGACGTCCGAAAATTTTGAATCAGAAACTGTAAATAATTTTTCAAATATAAAAACATTTTTTTAGATACGATAACAAAAAACGGTCGTTTTGGAATTTTTGTTGCAAAATTATTGACACAAAAAGTTTCATTTTGTTATTTTTTAACGATTTTACGATATTTTTTGTAGTTTTTAGAGGCATTTTTTTAGGTTTTCTGGGCTTCAAAATTGTTGTAAAATTTATTTTTTTTATTTTTTTATTTATCGATAAAAAAACAGATTTTTGTTGTAAGAAACGGTTAAAATTTTTCAAAAATTCTAGAAATCATCAGACAACACCTTTTGAACCCTTAAAAATACCAAAATTATTTAAAACAATTTTCTCAAATTTGTGAACAAAAATTCAATTTTTTGTTGATTTTTTTCTGGTTCATAATTATCAAAAAAAACTTTTTTTGTACTAAAACCAAAAATTATTGCATTAGAACGCGTGCCGTTTCGCGCGGCAGATAAACGTATCTAATTAAAACCCTCAAAACGGCCTCTTTGCTTCCTGCTGCATTTTACTGTAGCATGATTGATCAATGGCACGGAAGGGAAAAAAATGAATCCACGCGCGTACCCGCTGTATGTATGTCTTTTGCCCGCCGGTCATTGTCATTGTTGTGTTTACCTTTTTATTAGAACCGCTTTGGGCGGTTGGGCGGTTGGGTTAGGTTACACTTAAAACCTTTAAGTTAAAAAAAAACTTAAACTGCCTTTCACGAAGCAGCGGATATCTGAGTTAACGACTCGTAAGGCGTTACAAATGAAGAATCGTCGGTGCTGGAGGCTCCAACGGGGGCGGGGGCGGAAGAAGGGACGCCCGGAAGTGCCTGCGGGCTCACCGAAGGGGAAATTGCCGTAGAAGACGCTCCCGACGACGAAGATGCCCCCGATGACGAAGAAGAAGATGGTGTCGGAATCCTCAGCGATCCCTGGGGTACAAAAACCTTGAGGGATCCAAAAGCAAAGACTTCCACCAATCTCTGTTTTGCAGTCGACGGAGTCAAATCGCATGGCTCGTATCTCGGCTGACCGAGGACAAAGCTAAGATCCGTGGTTGTATCGATATCCGGAGCGGGCCTCCGCCGTCGGGGCATGCGAATCCCCAACCCACGTCTCGGCTTAAGCGTTGACCACTTCGCTGCAGCCCCGTGATGAAGTTCATGAAGCAAAAAATCCAAATCAGCGACGGTGTAATCTTTGCCTTCAAAGGTGATCGACGAACAAATCAGCTTTTCCGTCTGTTTGCGAAGTGTTCCGGAAAAAAGATCGTCGAAGTGGACATTTGTCAATGAGAGACTCGAAAATTTTGGGCAATTCGCGTTCGACGAAACTGTTTTGAACTAAAAAAATAATAAAAAAAACTCAATTTTCCCTAAAAAAAAATCTCACATCACTCCAGGAAATCCCCAACTTCAGCGATCGAAGGTTGTAGAGCCGGCTGAGTTCGGTGAGGATAACTGTCGTGTTGGTGCTGCACTGGACGTCCAACAGTGAAACGTCGACGAGTTCGAGGGAACGCAGAGTCTCGGAAACGCAGTTCAGAAGGATGCAGAAGTCGTAGTGAACCATCTGGCATCGGGACAGCGACAGGTGCTAAAAGGTGTTCAATAGAGCGATTTGTTTTCGTTTTAGGACCAAAAATAGGAAAAAGCGTTTTTTACGGGGTCTCGAACAGATTTTTTTCGTTCCGGTACCAAAGATTCGATACGGAAATTTTTTACGTTTTTCTTAACAAATTTTTTTTCGTTTTGAGACCAAAAATTGTAAACGATTTTTTTTCATTTAATTCGAATAAAATATTTTTTTTCGTTTTAGGACCAAAATGTGGAAGCTGACGATTTTCAAAGGGTCTCGAACAGAATTTTTTTTCGTTGAATCGATGCTGTAATTTTTCACGGGTTTTTGAACAAAAAAGTTTTCGTTTAAAGACCAAAAATCGTAAACGGTTTTTTTCGAATAAAATATTATTTTTTCGTTTTAGGACCAAAATCTGGTACGGTCGTTTTTCATCAGGTTTTCTACGAATTTTTTTCTGTTTGAAAACCAAAGATCGTTTTACAGTTTTTTTTCGTTTTAAGACCAAAAAAACTAAAAAAATACTTGGTTGTGGTCAAAAACCTAAAAAAAAACTTTTTTTTTCGTTGTTTGATTATTTTTTTCGGCCAATTTTACGAACCTAGCTTTCAAAAAAAACTTACTTTGAGTGCAAAGAGAAAAGGACTCTGACAGTTAATCGTAGCTGCATCGTTCATTTCAATTTCCAAAAATTCGAGATTTTCAAGTGATCGAAAAGCCGATAAATCCATTGCTAGCAGTGATCCTTTTTTTCGTGGACTGCTTGGTTCTGGCACTTTGTGAATCGATACAACGAGTGATTTGGCTGTTGTATGGGACAGAAAAACCGGTTCAAGGCATTGTACCTGCAAAAAAAAAATTAAATTATTTTTTTTAATAAATATAATAAATATTCCCAGATACATATATTTTTTGTAAGTGCAAAAAACTCACAGATTCACCCGTTATCTCGTAAAATCTGTAGGATTGACCCGCTGATACTTCGACTTCAAAAACCATTTTTCTTCCGTCGCTGGTTGAAGGAGGCTTTTCGGGAACGCAGGTGATGAAAATGTGCCAATCTTGGGGAATCGTCGACGGCACTTCCGAGTTTGGCACTTGGCCGACACTTTCACCCGATGTTGATGCCCGAGTTGGAGAAGACAACTGCGACTCCCGAGTGTTGGGTTGATACCGGAATCCACCGAAAACGGTATCCACAAAGTGTCCTGAAACGAAAAAATTAAATATATTTATGAGTCAACAAATTTTTTTGGACACCGAGAATAAAATCACGAATAAAAAAAGAAAATTGAAATTCTATTATAATTCAAATTGAAATTGAGATTTCTGAGAGAATTTTCGGCCGAGGCTGGCGGGCGGACGGGCAGATGCTGTCAAATTCAGACAAACTCTGTTAAAGACAGCACACGTGCACGCGGGCTTCAGAAAAAAAAAACATTCCATCAAAAAAAGCATTTATAAAAAAAATTCTATTAAAAAAAATCTGAAAGTTCATTTTTTTGTTATTTTGTTTGCGAAAAAACAGAAAAATGAACAAAAAAAACAAAAGAAATGTAAATTAAAAAATAATAATAATAAATAAAATTAAAAAAACTGTCTATTTGCAGAAAATCAAAATATAAAAATATAGAAACTGTTTTCTTATTTTTTGCCCATTCACAGAGTATAATAGTATTACATGCCAGAAAAACGTATGTAATAAAAACTGATTGTACGGCGGCTTTAAAAAGCACCTCGATTCGGATGAAAGCTGCTCAAAAAGGGCTTTCCGGTATTTATTACCCCCTACGCACGTCTTGTCTTGTCTTTTCCGTGCCAAAAAGCAGGTTACGCCAATTTTTAGGACTTCACAAAAAACGTGTCATGGGATAAATAAATATTTTAGAAATTCTTCATAGTAAAATTTTACCAAAAAGTTGCAAGTGCCGAAAAAAGCGTTTCAAAATGTTTCCTAACACATTTCTTGTCAGAAATAAATAAATATACTGCAAAACATAAGACACCAGCGTTTTTAGCTTGGCCAAAACAACGTAATACAAAAAGTGACATGTTTAAAAATAAACTGCGTGAACATGCATTACAAATGCGTTTAGAACAGAACAGGGAACACTCATTCAGCTCGGCCAAATCCATTTGATCACAATACATAAAAAATAAATGATAACTAACCACTGAGTAATGGTGAAATAAAATAAATAAATAAAACAAAAAAAATATTTAAAATGACATTTTAACTGGATCCCCGGATGAAAAGTAAGCAAAACACAAAAAAGGTATGTACACAGAAAATTTTTTTTTCTCGACAGGAATTGAAAAATCACGGCCGTAAACATCGACATCCACGACACGAGTATTTTTTAGCGATTATCCCCTAAGGTTCACGGATAAATACAATAATACAGACCACGTATATTATACACCCGCAAACTTTTTTTTAGCCCCAGATGAGAACAACTGACCGCTAAAACAAGCCGATAGGAAGTTATGCATTTGTGAAGCGAGCCAGACGAAAGAGTCGGTTGGACGAAAAAACGTAAAAAAAATTGTGTACAATAAAAAAAAAATTTGAGAACGTGATCGTTTTCATTTTTTTTTGAGAATGGGAATAAATTTATCCGCGTCGTCCACGTGGAAGAAGTCGAAGCGCGCATTTTTGTTGTCTGACACGTGAACGAACGTGAACCAACGGAAAATGGGAGAGGGGGTTGCGATTTTCTGTCATGGACAAAAAAAAAAGACAATCACGCGTCTGTGGTATCAGTCACCGCACCGGCTCCCTCCGGCTCCTGGCGGTCGTGAATGAAACGTGGAAAGCTCGCTACAATCTGTCATGAGAAAATCCGCAAACGCAGCGGAAAAAAAAATGGGGAGATAAGAAATTTGTTGCCGATTTTTTTTTTGGGTTATAACGGTTATTTCTGGGAATTTTAGCCACGCACTCGTCAAATAACGTATAAAAAAAAGTGTACTTACATAAAAAAATTTTTTTTAAACGAATGCCCGACAAATCACAGAAAAAGCGGCTGCCCGTTTCCCAAATGCGGAAGCATATCAAAATTAAAGTGTACATAAACCGCGACCCCATTGAAATAGGATGCCGGCGGAAAGGAAGCAAAGCAGTTCACAAAAAAAAATAGTCCGGACAAGTGGCCCTCGTTTCGTTTTACGTGAACGTTGACCCAGGCTAAAACAGGGCTGGCTCGGACCAGATTTTTTATAGTTTTACCTCGTACAAAAAAACGAGTCTACAGGTGAAAAATTGTAAAACTTTTCCTTGGAAAAAAATATTTTTGAATAAATGAAATGAAAAAAATGGTAAAAATTTTATTTTCAAAATTAAAATTTTCAAAATTGATAAAACATTGAAAAAAAACATAATTTTTGCAATAAAAACAATGACAAAATTTCATAAAAAAAATTACTAATTTTTTTTTATTTTTTAGAAGAAAAGTTTTTTTTTGTAAAAAACAAAAAAAAGTTTTTGTAAAAAACAAAAAAAATTTTTTTTTGTAAATAGCAAAAAAAAAATTTTTTGTAAAAAACAAAAAAAAAGTTTTTTTAAACATCAAATTTTTTTTAAAGTCATAAACAAAACAATTTTTTTTGAAGGGAATCAAGCTTGCCTGCACCGTTAAAAAAACTGTCCGCTGACCAAGCAATTTTTATGTAAACATAAATTTCTTTTTTTTCACACAAAACGCAACAAAATCCTTTCATAAATAATGTTTCGACAAATTTGAAAAACTGAAAACTAAAAGTCAAAAAAAATCCTGGTAACCACGGGAGAAGAAACCAGTCATCACTTCTCCTTCGGGTGGTTGTAGCGAGGGAAAGGAGGAAAACGAGTCTCTCTCTCTCTCTCTTTCGCCAGCCTGTCCAGTCCGTTTCTTTTACACGTCGAGCCGAGACAGGGAGGAGGGGGGGGATCGATAACACACGTTTGATTCATTTTTTTCCAGATGCACAAAGAAAGTATCGAAGTATAGAATAGACATTGGGAGAGGGAAGGGAGGGAGGTGTACAATGTGTATTATATACGCTAACAGATGGTCGAGCTGATCTCTAGAAGAAGAAAGCGTGCATCATTGAATGCATACAGAAAGAAAAAGCATGTCACAGGCGCGCCTAGCGAGAACGAAATCGACAATGGACAGTTTAGTTTGTCAATTCAGGAGGCATGGAAAATCAGTGTTTTGTGGTTCATTGGGGCCAACAAGCTCAAATCAAGAAAAAAAATTAAAACGAAAAAAAAATTGTTTCATAAAAATCATGTTGATTTGACATTTCTGAATCAAATCAAATTCTGAATATCGTCGCAAATTGTTTTAACAAAAGATCGAAGAACGCAAACAGGAAAAGTAAGTCAACTAACTCGGCATAAAAATTCTGTCGCGATAACTCTACCGATAAAAAGTTGCCGATTACTATATGATTTAGTGCCTCGGCCGATAATGATCACGACCATGGCCGGCCGGTAATGATCAAAACGCGTACAATCTTGCCAATTAGCTTCGGACGTTACAGGGAAACTGGTCACGAACTGCGGTTGCACGTAATAAAATGCAAGTATCAATAATCAGGATAAATATAATAATCTTGGCACATATAAAGTTATGTGAATACATAATAATTATGAAAAAAACAAAAAAAAAACACAAAAATAAAAAAAAATGAAGGAACCTAAAAAGAAAAAAAAATTGTGACAAAAAACGCAAATTTCACCAAAAAATTGGTCGTTGTTGTTCCATGTCTTACAACGACTTTCTGAAATGTCATTTGACATTTTCAAAGTTTTTAGCCCTTTTTGCAATCGTTGCTGCTTTTGAGATTTTTTCCTGTTTTTTTGTATCCGCAGATGTCTAGATTTATCTATTTTTCTGGTATTTTGGATACTGACTGGAAATTCCAGATTAAATCTGTCGTCTCTTTTTTGTACCAGAATTTGTAAAATTTGTAAATAAAATTATGTTTTTAAAGTTTTTTTACTCTTGCCTTCCGATTTTTTCCCCAATCGTTGCATTTTCTTTTTCGTCTTGTTTTTTATTTGTACAGGAATTTTTGTCTCATTTTTTTTTGTATTTAGTAAACGAGAAATCTTGGCGCCTTCAATGATTCTCCAAAAAAAAATTATTTTTTCCCCAAACTTTTTGGTTCAATTTGCTCCATTAAAAATATTTTATTTTGTCACGAAAAAAAGTGCGTAAAAAAAAAGCCAATTGGATTGTCCGAAAATCGGGGGTGGTTGGACTATAATAAATACAATTTTTCCAATTTTTTTTATTGTTGCAAAAAATTGATTGCACTTTTCCGCTTACTACCAGGCCAAATCAGTAGTATGTATGTATGTAAGCGTCCTATCAAGCCTTCCTCCTTCAAGTACTATAAAGCCTAAGTAGTGGTTTGACGTCACACGCACGCCGCCCTCACCCCTCACGTCAATGGCCTGGCCTCCCTAACAACCAACTGGACTCTGTTCTGCGTTCATTTTCAAGTGCCCCTTCCCCCAAAAAGTTTCTTGATTTCTTCAAGTCTAAATTTTCAGTCTAAATTTGTGGTGCAAATTTGCGTTGGTGTCAATTTTGGAGAGAGAAAAAAAAAGCAAGCTAGTAAGATGTTCCAAGCCAGCGTGCCAGCATTTTTTGGTTGGTTGTCTGCGTGGAGTCAATTTAGGAAGCCCATGAATTGCTTCCGAGATTTTACTAAATAATCGCCGTTGCTGTTGTACGCCTCAATTTTGTTCTAAAAATGGATGTCATCGTACTGTTCTTATTTGTTGTCGTACATGACGTCGGATTAGGCAATTTGAAATTTTTTAGGGTGCTTTTTCGGTGTTTACTGCAGTTTCCAAAATTTTTTGTTTAGTTAAAATTTTCTAGGCTAATTCGATGCGCGACAAAAAAATAACTAAATATAATAAATCGCTTTGTTTTTATTTATTTTTCTAAATCGGTCGATTTATTTTCAACAAAGTTGAACAAAATCGGATCAAACTTTCGATAATCGTTTTCTTTTTTTGGGTTTTTAAAAATTTAAGGATACTTATTTTTGTTCCTCACTGAAAAAAACGGGGGAAAAATCAAGCATTCAATTTCATTATCCTCGATTAATTCCCTATTTGGAAGCATAAATGAGCTTCTAATGCATTTTATATCGGACGGTTTTTTTGGATTTATTAAGGGGGGGGTTGAACAGAAGATGGCACAAAATCTGGGGCGTCGGAGCGTCGGCGTATCAGTCTACAATCTTACACACGCTTCTGGGTACGCGGTGACCGACTTGTTGTCCAAATTGTCGTTGTCGGTTGTAAATTTTACTGTCGTAAGCAATTAGTAAACTTGTTTCTAATGTTAGATCATTTATCTAGCTTCTGGATGGCACGTTTTTTTGACTTGGCGTTTTTTGAGGTAAAGTTTTGAAAGATTCAGTTTTAGCTACGAAAGGGTCAAAAATAATTACTAATTTGACACAGTTTTTGACCCAAAATCAGTAAAAATATTTATAAAAAATCAAGGAAACTCCCATAAAAAAATGTCAAAATCATAATCATTTTTTTATTAAAACACACAAAAAATGGAAAACTGCCATTTTTTGACTTTTCTAAATTTTAGAACCCAAAAAATAACTAATCTACCGTAACTTACATACAAAACCCGTTTTTAATCATTTTCGACTAAAAACTTTTTTCAACCATATTTCCTATTTTTTTCAAGTTTAGTAGTAATTCTGTTCATTTTTCAAATGCCAAAATTAACAACAACATAAAATTTTAATCTTTTAACAAATCCGCGCTAAAAAAATTCAAAAATCAGTTAATTTTATAAATACAAAAAAAAGATGCACAAGAAAAAAAATTTTCTAATGGCGTTGTAAGATAAATGTTCAAATGTAGATAATCTTGAGCTTTACGTAGCCACAATCTAAAATTGTCCGGATTAGAAATCAGCTTTTCCGTTCTTTTTTTTGTGTGAAAATGAATGTTATTTCAATGTTTGACACAAATGTTCACATTAAATTAGATTTTTTTGCAACATAATCTCTGGCAATTAAATATGTATTTAATTTTTGCTGATCAAAAGTATATTTATTTATCTAAATATTTACACATAATGTACCCCCTCACTTTTGACACTTTGCGTCAAGACGAAATTTGTTTTACGTTGCTTGGCACCAAAATTCAAATTCGTATAAGTACAAAAACTTTTAGAACTTTTACTGTTGCGAGGAGACGAAATTGACTGTTCCGGCTTATTTGTGATGTTTGTATAGACTCAATGACGCCTTTTGTTTTTACACTTTTTGACAAAAAATATGAATGAAAATTTTTTGGTTTCGTAATTTTTTTTACAATTTGTTAAAAATTTACTGGGAAAGTTGTTTTTAAGGGGACGAGTTTTTGCCTAATTAGCGTCGTGCCGGTGCAGCCGGTGTTTGTAGTCTTGTTATGATGATGTACACAAAAAATTGTCACAGTTCAATGAGCGGTCATTTTCGTTTTTGAACAGTTTGGGATTTATGATTCGGTTTTCGAAGTGTGAAAAAATTCGTTTTGACCATTTTTAGACACTTTTAAAAGCATGACGAAAATTCTAGTTATGTTAGAATTTTTATGTAATGTACTCTATCAGAACTAGAATTTTTTTCGGACAAAAAACAAAAAGTTTTGCATTTTTGATCAAATTGGGTTGTTTTTGCAGCTTATGGGGCATGCAACATGCATGCATGCATCCGGATATGCATCTAATCTTATTTTTGTAAAAAGTGATCTACTACATCCCTATAGATAAAAATAAAAAAAATAGTAAGATTATCTGTCTGCAGTCGGTCGACAGTTTCGAAGAATTGCAAAAAAATAGGAACTTCTCTTACTAAATGTTTTATTATCTCCGAAAATCTTGCCTTGCCTTTTTTTAATGTCCAAAAGCCATTACTATGTAATTAACACTCCCAAATAACTATCAACAGTTTTTTTTGTTCTATTTTTTAAACCTTGGTCTCCGGATGAGTGCACACGCAAATGATAGCAACGCTCGTTCTTTCGTTCGTTCTTTCGTTCGTCGTCACACACTTTTAAATACAGAATAAGGATAAATATCCATGCGTGCTTCAAAACGCGTCCGACATTAATGGTTTAGTTAGCATACTACAACAACTATATCTAAAAAAAGGGAGTTCTTCTGAACACTCACTGTCCTATCCTGGGATGCTGAAAATTTGTATGTGCATAGATAATTGCCTTACCAGCTGTGGTCTTTGTCTTGTCAACCAACCTCAAACCCGTCCGTGATCTTTTTTGGTCAGGACCGACGCGACCGTGGACATCAGTGTGTGTGTGATGACGACAGACAACAAACCGTGTCTTGCGTCACATTAGACTGCTAAATGAGTAACAGTGTATTTATAGAGCCCCAAAATGATAGTCCATTTATGTTAGAGCTTTGTTGCTTCCCTGGGGGGGTCAACGCGCGCGCGTACGCGCGCGCGTTTTTCCTTCCAGAAATGTGTATGGAGCCTTCCGAAATCCCGTCCATGGATAGCAGTCGTCAAAAGGATAAATGCTTTGTTGTCCGCTTTGGGGCAGAGTACATGTTAGAGTACATTTCTGTTACTAGAGCTACAGTACTCTGATGAACTTTTTCGAATTTTATAAGGGTCCAATTCGAGATTTCAGTCTAATTTGAACGATTTGCGTTTTGTCGTCTGAAAGTTAATTAAAACTGTTTTGAACCAAACATTTTTAAAAATATTTTGTATTAGGATATTCTCTAGGGCCTAATTATCATATTACAAAAATACCAAAAAAATAATTTAAATTGGAAAAATAGGTAAGGAAACGCTAAGTGATCAAAAAACAGCTTTGTGGGACAAAAGTTCTAATTTTTATAATTAATGTAAAGGTTTTTCAAATTTCAGTTTTGTGATTGTTTTTTGATTTTTAGGAAATTTTTTTGATTGGATAGTCAAATTTTTTTTATTTTGTTCCCATTTGTAATTTGGGTACTTTCATTTTTTCGGTTTAGGTTTTAAAATTTTCAGGAACCCTAAACACAAATACAAAACAATGATGCGATCTTTTTCCTCATACTTATGTAAGTGTGTTAAAATATGTCCTAAATCATTTATCACGTATTCAAACCCTGATTCAGATCCTCCATGCAAATACATAACCTGCAGTTCCTTTTTCGCCCATTGTTTGGCTGGCCGCAAATCGTACCTTTGCTCTTCCCCCCTCTCTTGCAAACCGGCAGCATTATGTATTTTCCACTTGAACGCCTCTACTGTCCTAAAAGGGAGGGACGGGACGGGTGCTAGGGAAGAAGGGAAGGGGGGATAAAAGACGGGAAATGATGTAGGGGTGTCTGGTAGGTTACAGGATGCCAAACTCATTGAGATGCAAGGAAAGCATGGTTATTCTGTACTAGATAGCTTGTTTGGCCTTAGCGACGGGGTCGGGTGCCATGACGTGGTGGCATAGCCTCTAACCTTCTTCAATATTTTTTGCCTTTGACCAATTGTAAATTTTTTGTTTGACGAAGTGCCAAAATTTAATTGAATTTTTTAATAAATACACGTTCTTTTTAAAGAAATTTGACTTCGGTTTTAACATTTTTTTACTTAATTTATTAATTAATACTTGGTGGAAAACCATATGCTTAGAATGGTTGACTTGGCATTTTTGATGATATCACCCAAGGTTTTTTACAGAAATACACGTGAGCTTTGGGTGTACTACATACATACATTGGTATATAACTTAATCACGAAACCATGGTCTTGAAATCTTTATATATATATTACATATAATACATTGTGTAATGACATTCGTTTTATGATCGGTTTTGATACAGTTTCAACATTGATTTTACTGTTTTGCATATTCTGTCCATATTTACATGTAATTACAAGCGTTATTTTTATATGAGTTTTAAACGTTTAAAAACGTCAGAGGAACTGTTGCACTATAATAAGTTCCGAACGCACTTTATCTTGTCTGTTTCCTTCTTATTTGAGTTGTGAATGTTTCGTCTTACCGTATAAGTTGCTTTTGTCATATCCGGTTTATCTCGAAGTAATGAGTGACACCCACAAAATGTTTATGTATCAAGCAGCTTATCATTTATATTTATCGTTCTAGGGGGCGTATGTAGGTACATATATGTATACATACATATGTATGTACAGATGTGTCAGGCTCATTTTTTGTGACCAATTGTTTCTAATCATTGAAATATCAATGAATTATGTCTACTTTTCATTTTTACCATAGCAGTACGGTATCTCGACATCATTCTAGAACTTTCATTTTCAATCGGATATACTATAAAAAAATATCCGATGAAAAGCGATTGGTTGCCGACTTCCGGATTTGCGTTGTTCGCGGAGTACTAATTCCTGCTTCCTGGCAACACATGTACTCTAAAATAGGCAATTGTAGGTGTAAAGGCCATTTTTTTATTTCCGCATAAATTTTTTTTACATAAAGTTGACATCACTTTTTCAAAATTTTTTTTTGCTTTTCAAAAAATTTTGCTAATTTTTTATCTCTTTGATGTGAGTAAAAAATCCCCTCATCCTGCAAACTGGTGTTCATCATCGTCGTCTGCATCACGTCATGCCAAGAAAAAAAAAGAAGGGGTTATTTCATGTTGTCCCCAAACTTTTTAGGATGTTGTCAACTGCTTTTCAGTTGGTCCAGCCATTGTTCTGGTCTTCTGCCAAACAATATCCGTACCGGATTTCTCTTCGGAGGGTGGATCGTTGTTGTGCACATCATTCTTTCTATCTCTCTCTTTTTTTTTCATGCAACAATTTTTGGTGCCATTGTTTGGAATCCGGGAGCAGAGGGTGATGTCCTTGATTGTTGACTGATGAATAAGAAAAACTACGGAAATGGTATGATGCAGTCGACGGCAGACAAGCGCTAATATAACATTTATAGTATATATTTTTCTCTTTGAGCCCAACTTTTTTTCGGTTTATTTTTTTTTGTTTTGCCAGCCAATGTGAGTGTGTTCTTGTGCACAAGCATATTACCGTCATTAGAACACACATACACACACACATACGAATAACGAACACCACCCCCAGAAAAAATGCATGCCATCCTGCTGATATTTGAGTTCAAAACATTTATGTATTTATTTGCGTGCAAAAGTCTGTTATGAATGGAGGGGGTAGATTTGCTCAAAGACCATCAAAAACTTTAGGATTTTATTTCCGAATGCTAAGTTTTTCATAATTTAAAAAAAAATTGCATAAAATTTACGTTTAAAAAATTTTTTTTTAATTTAAATTTTTTATTTAAAAATAAAATTTTGTTTCCATAAAAATACAAAAACTAAACCTACAAATGTTTTATAAATTGTAAATACAACTTTCTAAGGTTTTATTTTCCGTCCTTATCTAAAAATAAATTTTTTATTAATTTAAAAAGTTAATTTAAAAAACTTTTCCGCCCCGTTCAAATTTTTGCTCTCATAAACAATTTTGATCTCTAAAGCGCGCGAAGGCCAGTGAGAGATTACGATGATTACGATTACACGGATAAGGCCTCCTCGCATGAATGGCTGTTTACTTTTATCTCCTCGAGAATGTTTCACAAATGACGAATGTGTTTATTCGAGGTGTGCATAATGACATTATTTTTATCCTCTAATTTTTTTTATGTTTCTCACATTCATTCATTCATTCATTCATAATATTCATTCAAGCCACTTAGTCTGTGAGTCTTGTCGTGATTTCATTTGGTAAGGCAAAGAAAAAGAAAACTCACGTTTTGATGAGACAGTCAGTCATTACACCGGATGCTCTCAGTCATTAATAATCTCATCGAAGCCCCAATTCCCTGCTGAGCGGTGGATTTGTGCTTTGTGTTAGCGTTCGACGATGTTGGGACATCAAAAGTGTTTGGCACGTGTACGTGTGCAGTGTTGCACGCTGAAGGTTTCTTTATTCAAACGTACAAAAAAATTTGCGGTAACTTCAAAATTTGGACTAATGTTGATACATACTCTAGAGGTCAAAAGTTCACTAACATAAATGTTCAGACAAAAAAATTTGATAAAGTGTTATTGTCTCTAAAAGAGATTACAATTTAAGAGGCAGTCCACGACAGGATTTCGGACGGCCGACAAGGCTTTTTTACAACTTCAAATGTTTTAAGCCAGAATTGTTCCCCATCCCTAAAAACCTCTAAATCACCGATGCACAGATTTTTAAACACATCGGATTCTGTAGTTTTGGCTTCTGAAAGGTTTTGACAAAAATCGATGCCACGAGCTTCGCTATAGAGGAAAAACGCTGAAAATTTTATGAGAGGGGTTTTGAGGGACAGGGAACACGAAGTCGTACTCAGATATTTTTTATCGTTACAGTAAATGCTGATTACCGTATAAAATGTGTGGTTTTTTGGTCACCACTGGCGGGGTTCTCCGAGGGGAGTACATTGTGATAGCATATATTGTAGCCCGTGTTTCGGCGCTTCGAATGACGTAACACACGAAAAAAAGGAGTGACCGGAAAACGGTCATCCATGGGCTTTTATGGCGCGCACTCAAGAAAACGCGCACAATTTCGCTTCAAGTGACAAAAAAAAGAGCGTGCGCGCGCATTCACGGTGTCATGTTCAAAAAAAGGCCCTGAAGCCAATTTTTGTTTTTTATGCTCGCGGTCACTTTGGTAGACTTTAGCATGTCCCAAAGATTGATTCTAGCTTTTCAGGCTTTTTATCTGACAATATTGGGCATCGCCACAGGCATTGAAAAAAACATGAAACTTTCAAACGTTGTAACTTTGTGCAAAATGATCCGATAAAAGGTGCACGTGGCTTAAAGTTATATCTGGGACATGCCAAAGCCTACCAAAGTGACCGTGGATGTACAAAACAAAAACTGGCTTCAGGGCCTTTTTTTGAACATGACTCCTTTTTTGCGCGCGCAAGCTTGTTTGAAGAGAAAAAGAAGCTGATCGCGCGCGTTTTCTTGAGTGCGCGCTATAAAAGCCCATGGATGACCGCTTTCCGGTCACTCCTTTTTTTCGCGTGTTACGTCATTCGAAGCGCCGAAACACGGGCTACAAGATGTGCTATCACAATGTACTCCCCTCGGAGAACCCCGCCAGTGGTGACCAAAAAACCACACATTTTATACGGTAATCAGCAATTACCGTAACGATAAAAATTATCTGAGTACGACTTCGTGTTCCCCGTCCCTCAAAACCCCTCTCATAAAATTTTCAGCATTTTTCCACTATAGCGAAGCTCGTGGCATCGATTTTTGTCAAAAACTTCCAGAAGCCAAAACTACAGAATCCGATGTGTTTAAAAATCTGTGTATCGGCGATTTAGAGGTTTTTAGGGGTGGGGAACAATTCTGGCTTAAAACATTTTAAGTTGTAAAAAAGCCTTGTCGGGCTCTCCCCCTTATTCCGAAATCCTGTCGTGGACTGTCTCTTAAATGATCGGAGAAAAAAGACTTAAAAAAATGAGTTTGTTAGTTTTTTGAACGTTGAATGCCAAGAAAACACTCAAACCATGGAAATAATATTCACGAAATGAAGGTGGGTGTTAAAAACCACGCGCCAATTTTCATAATGACTTAACTACGATATATAGAATTCCAAATTTTCTAAATATTACATTTTGATTTCATTGGAACATCAAATGTTACTGAATACATTCCAATCGTTTTTATCGGAATTTATGAAAACCAATGGTTTTGTTCGTCTGACATGAGAGTATTTCTTTCGGATTCTTTTTCTATAATAACAATGATTATGATTATTTGAACGCATTTCGAATATAAGACGTCTGAGTATATTCAATCGTAAGTAGTGCTTTTTTCTGAGAATAGTAAAAATATACATTTAATAAATATATCAAAATAGTTCCAGAGCTGCAAACATCACATGCATCCAAGATATTTATGATCAGTTGTTCGAAGAGCAACAAAAAATGTATTTATTTTTTAATATCATAATCATGATTAAGCAAGCTAGGACGCGTATTTTATGGATTTACGTATTTTCTGGATTCCAGGATGCGTATTTGGTAGATTTACGTCTTTTGTGGTTTTGATTTATCTGAGGATAATTTTAGTTTATCCCTGTTTTGTCTACTTTTTTTTGTCTTGTCTGTGATCATCACCGTTTATCACTGTGATTTTTGAAACCGCGACGATTCTGAACTTCATGGTTTTGTTTTTTGAATTGCTGAAAAATTAATGCAAATGAAAAAAAATATTAAAAAGAAAAAAATGTAAAAAATTCGGTAAAAAAAATTAAAAAAAATTAATTTTTATTTATTATATTAAATTGTGAAATTTAAAGTTGTAAAAAAATATCGTATTTCTTTATTTATATTATTTATTTTTTTTATAAAAGATTTGATAGAAAATGAAATTCATTTTTAAAATAAATATTTATTTTTTTAAATATTTTGTTATAAATTTTCGTCTTTGTAAATATACTGTAGAACGTAAAAGTTCGTAAATCCGTTGGCACCAGGTGTGATCCCTCGACGGGGAGGGGTCCACGCGGTCTGCCACGCGCAGCACCGCCCTGGAAAATCCCTGTTTATAACGACAAGGGAGAAGAGTACACGACCACGAAAGGAAGAAGCGTCGGAAGAAGAGAACAGGACAGTCTGATCTTTTTCTTTCTTCCGAGAACAACGCAGACTGAGGGGAGCGCCACTGCTGTTCATGTTCATCCTGTCCATCCAACATCCAACATCCAGTGTCCAACCTTCTCCAGGCTCTACTTTGATAGCCGGAAAATTTTGTCGTCTTCCTTTTTTTTTGTTATCTAATTGAAAAAATTTAGTATAATACAAACAGACCTTTTTTTGGGCATTTACTACTATCTATGTATCGTCTAGCAAAAAGGGCGTAAAGTCTTATGTTGGTCGTGAAGAAAATGGTCGTGACATTCGTTCACGCAGTCTCACTGCTTGTGTGTCTACGGTGCCAACGTTTCGACGTCATCAGATGACACTGCTTTCTGGCATTTTGGCTTGCGCTTGTTGAGCCTAGCCTGTCAACCCTTTCCTGGCCCAGCGCGCGCGTTCAAATTTTTTTCTCAATTTATCAACAGAGTTCAACAATTGCTTCCAGAAGAAAAGGGTTCCTTGCATTAATGAGAAAAAAACTCCCTATTTTTTTAATTCAATTCGTTTGGGCTTTTAGTAAAAATTTTTTTTAACAATTAGGTTCAATGCATAATTTAACCCAAAATGCCATCCAAATTTTTTTTGGATTTTAATGATCCACGCGATTAACGTGTAAATGGCCAAGTGCAATGTTGTGTTTGCTCCTAAAATCTCATATCCCTTCCAAAATCGTACTTCTTAGTGTTTTTGTACTTTTCTGTGACCAAACAATCCTTACATTTTTTTCTGAGTGCTTACGTGTTGGATACATTTTTCTCAATTTAGCAAATATTTTTTTTTCCTTTTCATTCACAAACCGTAAATAAAATTTTTATTTTTTATTTATTTTACAAATTGTTGTATAATGAAAACATGCGTCGTTCTTTGGCGCTCGACTTATCAAAAGATCAAAAATACATACACATGTAGTATGAATTGACACATCCGGTCTAAGAGTACCATTTCCGTAAGAAAAAACGACTATTGATGTTCTTTAATTGTCACAAAAATGCTAGCAAAGTGTTGACTTTTATGGGGACTACGTAGTTTAGTTACTATTTTTTTTCTCGCGTGCACCGTGATTTTTGTATACCCCCGTACTCGCGAATCTTCTTTGTGGGCGTTCCATAATAAATTAGTAAATTAATTTTCAGTGGGTACCTCCTCTTCTTTTTTTCGGCTTTTCAACAACCAACCCCCAGCGACCTATTTGGTTTAGCTGTATCTTATCTGGCAGATGATGACGATGAAATCTTCTCTGATCGAACGCCTTGTATGTGCATGCATTGTGATCAGTGTACTCTTTGCTGTGTTTCAGACCACGTCTGCCAGGTTTGTATTTTTTTAAAGTTTATACATATTTGTATAAAGTTTTATACATATTTGTATAAAATTTTATACATGTTTGTATAAAAACAGGAAATTTTATACATATTTGTATAAATTTTTTTTTTGTTACAATTTTTTATTCTTTTCAAATTTTCAGAAGCATATCGGCTGTACCATCGCCGAGGTCGTTAAACTATCCATATTTTGATGACTGGTCCGTCTACCAACACCACAGTCCTACCCACAACCGTAACCATCACCATCACCAACAACGCCAACAATCACGACTGTCACACGATTCCGATTCCACAGTGCCCGCAACCACGCCAGCAGCAACTGAAGTATCCGAAAAGCAACCACAAAAGCGCCAGCGGATTTTCAAGCGCCGTCTCGTCGTACGAGTGCCCTTTGCCTCTGCGCCCGATCCAACCCAACTCAACAGATTGTATCGTACTTTATTTGGGAATAAGGAAAAGAAGCAAGTCGTGTCGCTCCAGGACCTGTTGTAATTTTCGTAACTATAATTATAACTTTGTTTTTAATATTATTAAAAAAGCATGTGTCATAATAATCTATTATTATCTATGCCAGATAAGAGAAAGAGAGAGAGAGAGAAAGAGATAATTTGATTTTGTGAGATCACTAAAAAAAATGTTTTTACTACGTGTGTTTCTTTTTCGTGCCAGGAAACTGACCTCAACGAACTACACGGAAGAATTTCATCTGTCTACGTACATACTTTTTTTTTCATTCTTCTGCCCCTTGTCGAATTAGACTTCTCGGACGACATGCAAACATCTTAGTAGCAGTAGCGTTCACACTTGTGCCCCTTCCTTATTGACAGTTGTCTAATTTAAATATTTTTCATGTTTACATACTTCTTTTCCTTGATTCTCAGTTGTCCGAAGATGCACTTGTCTGTTTTTTTTGTGATTTTTTTCTATGGTGCAGCCTTAAAAAGTGTACATACATACCGTTGACAATTGGTTTGGATGGGACACCTGTACAGGTAAAAATTTACATAAAATTTTTTTTCGATATATTCAAATAAAATCCAAAATCCAAGCAAAACATAATTATACTTTTATGAACTGACGTCCAACGTCCACAGAACGCACTAACTTAAGCAAGCAGGCATCCATCAAGCCATCATAGTACAGCGGTTTATGTATACACGCTGGCACGTTAGTCTTGGTTTCGTGCCTATGGAAGACGTGATAATTGTCATTAGTATTTAGTGGGCTAATAATTATTTATTATTCATACTACCATATACATAAATAATTTTTCAAATGCAGATATTGACACGCAAATGATGTGAAAAAAAAGTCCATGACGTTGCGTTTACCTGTTCACCTGTCCAAATCTTATCTTCCGTCACCCCACGCATTTCATTAAATACAAAGTGCTCTTCCTCGCAGCTCAAAAATAGAAAGTACATAGATTTTGAAAATTAATTTTTTGGGACAGCGCGTGAAAGTGGTAGTAGGATGGATGGATTATGCACAACTTCTGACGCCATGCCGGGATAAATGATATTTAGTATACAAAAAAATTCTGGCAAAAATTTTCTGTTTATTTTTTCAAACTTGAGTAAATCATATTTCTTGAATTTTCGAATTTTCGAAAATTGTATGCTTTGTAAATAATTTTTTTTCCGAATAAATATTTGAATTTCGGGAATTCCAAAGTTTTTTCTCTGTAAAAAAACTGTGTTCATTTATTTATACGTTCCAAAGAAAAAATAAGCGCGTAGTAATGATAAAAGTGAAATCGGCAGTATAAAACACATTTTTTTGTAAAATAACAACCGTTTGTTTGTTCATTTCTTTGTTTGATCATGAAAAAGAAAAATTAGTACAAAAGTGCATGAGTACATGATACTAATTTTTGGTTTCCAGAACAACAACAAAAGAAGAAAAAAAAAAAGAAACATTGGGATGACGAGGAGGGTTAATGCTATAATATCAAGGATAGGGCAGATACATAGGATAAGTGGATTATATACGAATGCTGACAATAGAGAATACAATCTGACGCATCCATGGCACGTGAAATGGATCGAGTAGACAAGTGTGGCAAAAAAACATTGTACATACGATTTGTTAAGCCGCTTATGTAATGTTATAAGGGTGTCTATTATTTAATTTTTCTACACATTAGTTGGTTTCCGGAGTAGAAAAATTATTATTTGCAGACAAAACAAAATTGGCAGAAAAAATTAGGAGTAGAAAAAAAGAACTGAGATTATCTGTGAATTTTTTGGCAACGTGTGAATTTTTGAAAAAAAAACAAAAAAAAAGGATTTCAGATGAAAGGGATTTGATCATTCCTTCCATCTGTTCAAATCCATTCCAGGAATTTCGCTGCAAGACACGAGGGGTCCGAGACGGAATGCTTCACGGGAGACAAATCTGATGCCGTCACCGTTGTCGCAGATTATGCGTGCGAGCGAAGATCGACGGATTTCTGCCAGCTGAGCACGGGTGAAGATTCCCGGATTTTCGTAAAAGAATCTGAAAACAAAAAAAAAATTTTTGGCGTCTCAGAAAATAAAAAAAAATGAAACCAACCGATCACCGTCTCTGGATCTCGCAAATTGTGGTCCCACAACGCATGCCAAAGTCGGTCCAATGAGTCCACGAACAACGGGGTCCTCAAGAATGGCGCCGACGAAAAAGTCGATATCCTGGGGAGTATGGTAGAATCGAGCAAGCAGATTACGTGCTCCGGAGCTCAGAATCTCGCGGGAAAGGTCGTTGAACGTTCGGGGATCTGACAGACCGCAGAGACGCCGGAATCGGGTGTATGACGGTAAACCGTGGTCCCGACCTCGTTGAATGTTGATCGTGCCAAGATCCGTGGATCCAAACATTTTTTCGGTAATTGAAGTCGTTAGACGCTGGGGTCGTTTGAGTGGGGTCTGCATCATGCCTCGGAGGATGGGGTCCGTGCCACCCTAAAAATTTTGAATTTTTCAGGGGTCGCTCACAAAATCCAACGAAAATAGAGCAAAAACAAATTTTTAGAAATTACAAGCAAAATTTTGAAAACAAAAAAACGACAGCTAAACATCGAAAAAATTTTTTTTGATCAGATCAGAAGCAAAAAATGATCAGAAGAACAAAAAAATGAAATATAAATTTTTTTTTCGGAGTTTTGCGCTCAATTTTTTTTTACTTTTTTCTAATTTTTTTTCCAATTTTTAATTCTCTGAAATCTTTTTTTTATTTTTTTTTATTTTAAATTTTATTTTTTAAATTTTTTAAATTTTTTTTTCAAAAAATGCCGCAACCGACGCAAAGAAAAAAAAGTAAATTTGAAATTCCAAAAAAGTTTAGTTCTTGCAAAAAATTTAATTTCCACACAAATAAAAAAATTGTTCCCTTGCTAATAAATTTCCACCCCAAATATCCTTTGTCCTTCATTTTGGTTGCAAAAATAATTATGCAATAAATTGCGTGTGTGAATTAGGCGCGTCATCAAAGGCATCAGGGTGGTTTGTAGGTGCGCGATGAATGTGCTATGCTACCCCCAACTTTGCATCATCACAAAAAAAATATAAAAATGTTGTCGTCGCGCTAGCCAAGGTCTCTCTTTTTCTCCTTTCCCTCTCCCCCTGATCTTCAGAAGATAAACGGGTTTTCCGTGATACACCTGCACCGAAAAAAAAAGAGCCCAAGTTGTTGAAAAAAAATATGTAGAACAACTTTTTTTTTGTGTGTCAACAATTGTAGTCTCATTTGGCAAGTTTTTGAAAGCGGATTCTGGTTTGTTTGCTGGGTCGTTGAAAAAAAAAGTGAGAACCGTGTCAAACCGAATGTTTCGCAACATATTTTTTTTCACTTTCAAGGCCGGAAATATTTAGTAAACTTGATTTCTTTTTTTTAGCTTGATTTTTTCAAAAAAAAACAAAAAACCATCAATCCCAGTTAATTTCAAAAAATTCTGTTGACCCAATTTTTTATTAAAAAATTTAGAAAAGTCCGTTAATCGCATTTTTTTCAAAAAAACCGAATAAAAAAAATTTGTTTATTTCAGATTTTTAAAAAATACATAGTAAGTGTTGACCCCTGTTTTTTTCAAATAAAAAAAATCATTCGATTCCACCTTTTTTTCAAAAAAAAGTTTGTTGAACCCAAAATTAATCAGAAAAAAACCGAAAAAAATCTGATTTTTTTCAAAAATATCCGTCGAACGATTTTTTTACCCATTTTATTCGAACAAAAAAAATTTGTATGTAGCTTCAAGCATTTTTCAAAAAAAAATTGTCAATTCCAGCTTTTCTTTAAAAAAATCTGTTGACCCTATTTTTTCCAAAAAAAATCTTAAAAGCCACTCACGCCAAAAAGCAGCTTATCAGAGTGCAGAGTTCCGTCGACGAACTGGAAACCTCCCATGGATCTGTTTCCCGCGTCAATGCGCTGGTAGAATTCCTGTATCATTCCGTGGCCAAAACGGAATGCTCCAGAAGTAAATTCATTTGCAATCGTCGAATCAACATTCGGATTGTACCCATTGTAATTTCCAACCGTCGTCGCAAACGCCGAACCCAGAATTTTCGGTAAATATTCTCGGAAAGTGATAGCCTGAATCTGAGCGCCGACGAGTTTCCTGGCTTCCTGGAAAAGTCGATCACCGTTCCAGTGAGGATTTAGGCGCCTCAGACGAGCGGCTATCCGGTTGTGTTCGCGCGTAAAAAGCAGGTGAAAGGTGCTGAGGCCGAGGAAAAGGTTGACACGACTGTCGCCAGCGACAAAGATCGCACTGCACGCCGCTGCGCTCCGGCATTTTGTGTGGTCGAAGGGAAGCATTCGGAGACCATTGAACATTTTCATCTTGAGAAAGCCGGTTCGGCCTTCACGGAATTTGTCCATGTCACCGAGGCTGGAGCCGTAGATCGGGGAACCGTCGATGTAGTTCGTGTTTTCGTTGAGCTGCTGCCGGGGCTTCGAGCGACCTGAACCGCAGATTGGCGAGGAACGGGACACTCGGATGCAGCGGTCTTTTTGGAAGCTAAAATTTAGATCTTTTTTCAAATTTTGATTCGAATAATTTTATTATTATTTATTATTAAATAAAAAAATATTTTATAAAATAATTTTGGTTAAAAAAATGTTTTTTTTTTTAAATTTTTGTTTGAAAAATTCAAAAATATAAAAAAAATATTTTTTTAATTTTAATTTATTTAGAAAAAATTCAAATTAAAAAAAATTCGTATTTTTTATTTTAATTTCACAAAAAATTAAATTTTTATGCAAAAATTAAAAAATTTTGTGTAAAATGTAAATTTATTTTTTAAACAAAATTTTTATTATAAAGTTTATAAATTTTTTAAAATTTTAATTTCAATTTTCCAAAAAAAAAAATTTTATTGCCGTCATACCTCAAATTAGGATCAGATCTACTGATGCTTACAGCCATGCACCGCGATGTAATATTCTGGCACACGTTGCACTTCGCCGACGGCACAAGTGTCGTCTTTGCAAAATCATGGGACAAAAATTGACCAAATTGCTGAAAAAAGTATCGTTGTAAGACAAAATAAAGTAAATTGTTTCCCAAAACAAATTCAGTACCATAATAAGCGTATTGTACTCCACGCTAGTGACCGACTGTGCCGAGGACAGGATATTACGGTTGATTTCACGTGGACTTGGTCGTCTGTCGGTGAGTGAAGCTAAAAAAATGTAATTCAAATTGTTTTTTTAAATTCTTTTCAAATTCAAGTTGATTGATCTCTTATCGTTCATTGACCAACAATTTTTTTGTTCAATGATTAGAAAGGTCAATTACCAAGTCCTCAAATTTTACAACACACTTGTAAAACAATAAAACTTTTGTATGGGGTTTCGTTTAACGGACACGAATTTTACGGTCCTACATAAATACATAAATATTTGTCATTTGTACATTTTAAATTACCGTAATAAAGAAAAAAATAAACTTCTTCGAGAATAGCATATAAAAAAAGTTCTGCTATTTACTTTGTCGTTACCATCTTTTTTCTTGTCCAATAAAATTTTACTGTTTTAAAAGTACGTAAACTTGTTTTTATTGGAAAACGTAACAAATAAAAGATTTTAAAAAATTGATAAGGTCAACAAAGATGTTTTTTTCGATCAGAAAAATTTGGTAACGGTTGAAAAAAAAATTCTGAATCCGATTCTAATGCGCAAATTACCGAAAAACTGTATTTTAGATCGTCAACAAAAAAATTTCTGTGATTGTAAATATTTTAACAAACCAAAGATTTTTAAAAAATGATAAGGACAACAAGTGTTTTCTATGCACAAAAAATTTGGTAACGGTTGTAAAAAAAAATTAAGATGTGCAAATTGGCAGGAAAAAAATTAGTTTTTTTTTTCAATTGTCAACAGAATTTTTTTCAAGGGATTGTAAATATTTTTTTGTAAAAACACAAACGCAATTTTTTCACTTTTTCCGTTACAGAACTGTAAAATCTAAAATTTTGTGTATTGATGTTGACATGTTTTTCGATGCTTCCTTCCCTGCGCTTTGTTTTCTTCAATTCTTCGAAAAAACAACCAAAACCCACCAACTGGTTCACTGAGGCCGTTGTCGTATTCCGGAGGCATCAATCTGGAAAACAAAAATACATAATATGTATACAAAAAATTGCATTGTACATTTGTGTATCTCTAAATTGGTACTTTTGTTTGTTTGGTTTTTGCGTCATTTTCACCGTGCATGCATCTTTTAGCACTATGAGATGAGACCGACGCATCACATCCATCGTTTCAATCTTTTCCGTCTCCAAGGTTGCGCAAATTGCCTATTAACCTTTCATTGAATTTCCTTTCTTTTCCCTTTCCTATGCTATTTTTTTTCTGTGACGTTTAAAAAAAAAATTCGCTACTACGTCACCTTTTTGTTAGCGCAAAAAAAGTTCAAAAACAACAATTCATTAGTGATTGATCGACGAAGATAAATAAATAGAAAAAGCAAAAAACAATTTGAAAATAATTGTTTCATCGGCGCCAAAAAATTTTTTTAAAAATACGTATGTATTTGAAAAAAAAATTGTTTACGCCAATCGAAAAAGAAAAATTCTTTGATACGGAACATTTTTGAGGTCAAATGCAAATTAAAGTGATCACAGATTATGTAAAACAGGAAACAAACCGGTTATAAGGCCTAAAAGCGGCCCCCCTGAGGGGATGGGCAAAATTGTTGCAGGTGCCATCCATGGTCCGGAAATGCAGGTTGTAGCAAAGAGATCGCTCGCACTCTGCATCATCAAGACGCGGAACACACGCATTTGCAATGTTTGAGCGTACGACGTCGTCTGCGGACATCAGACGTCTCCCTGACGTGTCTAAAAATTTTTTCATGATTTTCAAATATTTAGTTTTCTAAAAATCTTTCACAAACCCTCAGTAGCGCTGACAAGTCTTTCTCTGATCAAAACTTCCGCCGCAACTGCTGGATCTGCTCGGATTTGTCTGCATCGGTCGTGAGCCGACATTGCAGGGGCCGGGGCCGGAGCCGGTGGGGGTGGAGCCGGAGCCGGAGGAGGAACAAAAGGAGACGGAGTCACGACAAATCGATTAACCGGGGGCCGTTGGGTTTGTGGAGGGGGTCGGGGCCGATTTATTCTCGTAATTTTGGGAGTTTGTTGAAGAATTGGATTTCTCCTCGGACTTGTCGGGGGTGGTGGGGGCAGGGGTCGGGGTGTCTGCGGTGCAGGTCGGGGAGGTTGTCGAACAGGCACCGGGGCCGGAGCGGGGGCCGGAGCCGCATTATTTTGAGGCTGATTATTTCTTTGCAGAATCGGTCCTAAAAATTATTTCTTTTTTTGTTTGCAAAAAAAAAATTTTCTTTAAGGATCTCCAAGTTGGTTCAGGTGTTGATTGTTCCCGCGCTCGTCTTGCATGCGCGACAGGTCAAAAGAATACCATGTACTATGTATAATAAACAGAAAAAAAATAAATTGATCGTTATCAACTGAGATGAATTTTTGTTTTGTTTGTCTCGTCAACAAACTAGATAACCTGGCATCAAAAAAAAAAGTTGTTCTGATTGATTTTCATTGTGCCGATGACAGGTGACAGATCTTCTTGCGCGCCTGCATACCTGTAGGCCAAACAAACAAAAAAAATGGCTAGTTGAACGAACACGTACATACTATTTTTTACCTGCCTGCCTGCTGATAATGAACGAACGAACGAACAAAGATTCTTTCTACATAATAAATTTTTTTTCTTCTTTTTTTTTGCTGATGCATTTTTCACCTTTATATTTATCACAAAAGAAAATGAAAATGAAAATGAAGATGAAAAAAAAAAGAAAGCAAAGCGTCACTTACTTTGCGTGCCCTTCACTTTTTACCCCCTGGGCAAAGCAAACAAAGAATAGTGACTGTGAATCGGAAGTGCAGGTATAGCAGGCAAAAGGTACATAGACGGATCAACTCGTTCTAACACGGGGTTTAATTTCGAGTTTGTGGTGTCCGTGAAATTTTTTTTAATGCCCCCAGGGATGAAGAGAAAGGGAAAATGAGAATGAAAATGAAAATGAGTCTGTCGAACTTTTTTTCTAATTTTTTAAAAAGAAAAAAAAAACAAACCACGATCACACGTTCCGCATGCCAACTGGCAGTTTGATGCCATCCATCGTCGGTTAGTTTGGCACTCGCCTACGGTAGCCCAGAAACGACACCATTCGTGTTGGTCACAGCATCCATTTTGACGGCACTTGAAGCGGGAGGTCACCGGATTTATGTCATCTGCCGTGGATGCTGGAAAATTTAAATTTAAATTTTGAAATAAAAAAAAATTTGATCGTGTGTAAAAAGCTTACTCCAAGCCAGGCAGACGACCGCAATGATCACGATGCCAAGTTGCCTCATGAGCAAATCGCCGGAAATTTCCTAAAGCGCAAATACATACATATGTATCTACAAAGGTGATTACGCCATCGAAATGAATGGCACACGTCTGGTCGCATTCTTTGGATCAATGAAACGCATATTTAGTACGAATAAAAATGAAACGCGGTATGCAACTTTTTTCGTGATTACAGGCAATAATTATAGGAGAAAGAAAATTGAGAAGCAATAACAAACGTCTGAAACTGCTTTTCAGACGCTTGTGCCCGCGCAATATCGTCTGAAGAAGAAGATATGTATGTATGCGGCATGATTGTATAATATGTACAGGGAACGCCTGCATTGCCTAGGGTTTTTGTTTCCGTGTTGATGCGCGACCGTCGTGGAGGCGGAGGGTAGGGTGGGGAGGGGGACACAAGAAGGTTGTTCTTGTTCGTCTTCGTCTTGTTCTTCTTCTTCGTCGTCGTCGTCGTCGTCGTCGTCGTCGTTGTTACGTGAGCAGGAGCAGCAGTCACCCGTCAATCTTCTATCTATCTTTTTTTTTCCGTCCTTCCTTCTTCTCGCTACAACAAGCAGCATCAGCAGCAGCCAGACGAAGACGACAATCATTGGGGGGTTCAGGTTTGCAGGTAACTCCCCTCCCCCCTCTCCTCACCCCAAAAAAAAACACATACACAAAAGAGAAAGTTTAAAGTGTGACACAAAATTTAACTTTATAAGTGGAATATTTTCCACGATACTAAATAATAATAAATACATAATTTGCTGATACTGAATAATATTTTTTTGCGAATTATTATGTATTACGCAACGAACTATTTATGTATGTACGGTTTTTTGTTCCCATAAACAGACAGACGGAGACAGACAGACTGGCTCCGGCAAAAGTGCATCATTGCAGCAGCGCCATCAGAGACACTTGTCAAAACCAATAAGTGGTTTTGCAAGTTGCAATCTTGCGACTGACGAACATTGATGAAGCGTGTTTTTTTTTGCTACTTGCACAAGATCGAACCAACACCGGCAATCATGACTCACGTTTGTTGCATTCCAAAAAAAAACCCAGAAAAAATTGTTTGATTGCAAGATGCAAAACCGAAACCGCGGGGGTTCCGCAAAAAAATCACTGCGAATCAGGAAAACGTGTGATAAGCGGTCCGCTTATTTTCAAAATACGCACAAACGAATAGTTAATTCACTTTTTTGATCACATCGGCCGTGCATATTACGCAAACCGCTTATTTGGCTCCCGCTTATCCGGCGTATTCAAATAAGCACTCACCCGCTTAAAAAAATAAGCAATTCCAACCAAACATTTTTCTCCCAACAAAATTGATAAATTACCAATCAAAAACGATAAATGAATAACCATAATAGGTTTTCGACAAGTGTTCACTTTTTTTTTGAAACCACTGACGGCAAATAAATATTTATTTATAAAAAATGAAATTGGATTTCCGACAAATTGGACGTAAATTGAATCAGTCAGTTAGGCACAAGCAGTGATGCGCGAAACTAACGACGCGGCCTGAAATCTTGCTTCTTTCAGAGTTGCGCAGTGATATAAAAAAAAAAAGAGATTGGCTGTCTGACAGAATTTAGTATTCGTTAACGCTGGTGACAAGACAGAAGAAACCAGACTGATTTGCTTTCTTTTTTTTTTCTGCGGCGCATTACTTTTCCCTTTTCATCCTCATCACGCTAATTAGTGGTCGTGGTGGGCCATGTGGATTTTTTGGTCGGTACTTGTTTATATGTTTATTCCCTCTCTCTGTGGAACGACCTTTACAATACAGAAAAAAATTATTTAGCACAAACAGAGGACTAAAAATTCATGAGTGTTGTCGAAAGGCTTGAAATTTGAATACTTCCAATATCATCGATCAACGCTGGTGAGCCTCACTAGAAATTGTATGTGTAGATAATTAATAAATGCCGATACCACCGAGGCCGCCGTGTCCCAGACCGTAGCCGAGTCCATGACCGTAACCGCCGTTGACCGCGCCGCCGTAGCCACCGTGGCCATAGCCTCCGTAGGGAGCAAAGCCATATCCTCCAGCGTGTCCGTGACCGTGGGCAGAGTGTCCACCGTACGAGGGAGCAGATCCCCAGCCATAGCTGTTAGCATGATCGTTGCCAAGATTGCCCAGGTTGTCATGGTGGGTGCCGGCAGCCGCGCCATGGGCGTGTCCGTCGCCGAAGGTCGCACCGTAGCCCTTGGCAAAAGCGTCACCCTCGTTGCGCTGACCTTCACCTCCGTACTGGTACTTGGCCCAGTCGTTCTTCTCGCCCTTGGCATATCCGGTGGCAACTCCTCCATCATGGGCGTGGTCATGTCCATTTTTATGACCATAAGTCGCTCCGTAGTGCCCGGCATCTCCGTGTCCATTGCCCCAGCCGGAGCCGTGGGCGGCGTTGTGACCGTAATAGGGGGCGGCGCCGTAGTTGCTGCCGCCGTAGGAGCCAACAGCTGCCGGACCGCCGTGGAGGTACCCACCGAGGACGAAGGTGTTGAGCGAGGCGACCGAAGCCAGGAGAAGAAGAGCATTGGAAGAAGTCATGATGCACTGGAAATGATGACTGCTGAGCCAGAAGTGATGCCTAAGTCGACTGCTAAACGATCTTATATACTCTCAGGATATCCTCCGCCTACATTGAGCTAGTTTTTGACCAATTATTTGTGGTAATAAAATCATGAATGCTCATTTTTTTCTGAAAACAACTGCATTTGCGCTGATGGTGTGAAAAATCATGATCATCATCAGTGGCATGTTGAAAAAGTTAATCGTCTTATGATTAACGTTGCAAATGCATCTGTGAAGGGGTTTCAGTTGAGAGAATACAGGTGGAAGTTTTTTTGATATTGCGGTAATTATGGGCCACTTACAAGTTTTGTAGCAATATTTATGTTAGCTAAGCCGGTTATCAGTGTTTTTTGTTTTGACTATTTATTTAATTGGATGATATTGACAATATTGATGCTTTCATACATAAATGTCTAATTTATTTCAAAGAATATATTTATGTCTTAAATCTTACATATAATGTATTAAACGATATCGATGACCTCCAATAACATGTATTATATACATAAGTATTCCACAGAAGATATCAATGACTTACATTTAAGACATTTTTTATGGATAACCAAACCACCAGAATTCCGTAAAATCCGGTTAAGTGAACAAATTGCAAATTATGTGTTCTTCATGTTTTTTGTTCTTATGTGTTCTTCATTCTTTGCATACATACATACATGAAATCCGGTGCCGTTAAAGTGATACTTTGTTCTTATTGATTCCGTAATAAAAAAGTATGTATATGTAAATGACAATTAGCAAAACAGACATAAGTTGTATTGTTGTTGCCAAAGTTCAACACGAATTTAAAATAAAAGGCAACTATTCAAACTGTATCGATTGTCATATAGTATAATATTTATATAGCCATCGTCTGATTGCCTGATTCTTGGTACGAAACTCGAACAAAGTTTCATGTTACTAACTTTCTTATGTAGTTATAACCACATTTTAACGACCTTCTGATAAAGTGCAATAAGATGTGAAACAAAAAAACAGATCATTATACGCGTTTATTCCGTGCTCACAAAATTGTCTGACAGCATACAAATTATATATTTTCGATGAGTTCAAAAACAACTTTTATATCAGCCAACAAATTTGTGCCCTTTCCGGGTTAAAAGAAAATCAATAGATGCCAAGACCAGCACCGTAGCCGAGGCCAAGACCGTAGCCTCCGTATGGAGCGTATCCGTATCCGCCACCGTGTCCGTGGCCGTGAGCAGAGTGTCCGCCGTACGAAGGAGCGAATCCATAACCGTAACTGTTAGCGTGGTCGTTTCCAACGTTTCCGAGGTTATCGCTGTGGGAGCCAGCAGCCGCGCCATGCGCATGTCCGTCGCCGAAGCTGGCACCATAGCCCTTGGCAAAAGCGTCGCCTTCCGCGCGTTGGCCTTCACCGCCGTACTGGTACTTGGCCCAATCGTTCTTCTCGCCCTTGGCATATCCGGTGGCAACTCCTCCATCATGGGCGTGGTCATGTCCATTTTTGTGGCCATAAGCCGATCCGTAGTGACCGGCATCTCCGTGTCCATTGCCCCAGCCGGAGCCGTGGGTGGCCTGGTGGCCGTAATAGGGGGCGGCGCCGTAGTTGCTTCCACCGTAGGAGCCGATCGCGGCAGGACCGCCGTGGAGGTACCCGCCGAGGACCAGGGAGTTGAGCGAAGCGACCGAGACCAGAAGGAGGAGAGCCTTCGACAGAGCCATCGCGCTGACTGCAGACGAAGATGTAAACAAGCTAGAAAAATGATGCTTAGAATGCCAATCAGGTGTTCTTATATACTCCCTTCCATTTCCCCCACCGGCTAGTTTGAAAACAATTATTGTAGCAATAAAATTGTGGATGCGCATTTTTTGTCTGTTTTGTGAGTGACTGCCTGGGAGAAGACAGACCAGGTGAAAGCAAGAAAATGACAGGAGAGACCGGTTGGGAAGAAGAGACTCGATTTCGGCAAAAAAAAAGCGGGGATAATTTGGTTGCCCGCCCGCATTCCACAACATGCACCTATTTAAGCTGGGCCACGGACAGGGAAAAGCATCAAACCAACCAACAACCAACAACCACCAACAATCATGGTTTCAAAAATTGTCTGCACGGCTCTTGTAGCCCTTCTCTGTCTGGATTCATCGGTCTTCGCCGGCGGCATTGGCGCTGGATTCCCAGGATTTGGGGGTTTCTACGGCGGTCATGGATACGGCGCTGCTCCCTACTACGGCCACCAGGCCAACCACGGCGCCGGATGGGGCAATGGACATGGAGATGCCGGACACTACGGATCGGCCTATGGCGGCGCTCAGGGCCACGACCACGCCCATGATGGAGGTGCGACCACCGGATACGCCAAGGGCGAGAAGAACGACTGGGCCAAGTACCAATACGGCGGTGAAGGCCAACGCGCGGAAGGCGACGCTTTTGCCAAAGGCTACGGTGCGAACTTCGGCGACGGACATGCCCAAGGCGCGGTCGCTGGTTCCCACCACGACAACTTGGGCAACGTTGGAAACAACCACGCTAACAGCTACGGTTATGGCTTTGCCCCCTCGTACGGCGGACACTCTGCCCACGGCCACGGACACGGTGGCGGATACGGATACGCTCCCTACGGAGGATACGGTCATGGTGGCTACGGCGGTCTCGGATACGGTCACGGTCTTGCCGGCTACGGCGGTCCCGGCTACGCTGGCTACGGTGTTGGCGGCGTTGGCTATTGAACATCCATCGACAGTTTTATTCCTCATCGCTTTCCTCCGGGCTAATTCATCACAGGGCGACCTTCTCTTCTCCCTTTTTTTATAGTTCAGATCATCGCAGATACGTTGTGATTTCGGTTTTCGGTTTTTTGCAGCGAGACTTATAAAGATGACAAATTATTATTTGTGGTTGTGGGACTGGGGACAGATTGTTTGGGTTGCCACGTTATCTATGAAAACTAGAAATGTCAGCATCGTCGGAAAACAGAAGGCGAAAATAAATTCGAAGATTAATAAAAGTTGATATTTCGTTAACACACATGTTCGACAAAACCAAGCAAGCTTTGTCAACGGGCATGAGCGCCATCTGCAAAATACGGTTACACACACATCAACACATCATATTTATTTTCAAGTCAAAAAGCAACAGGTTTTTTTTATTCCTTAAATACTATACTTTGAATTTATGTTCATCACAACTTCCATAATTCTGCAAATTGTACTACCGTATTGACATTTACAACCTTGATTAACAGGGTCACTTTGGCATCATTACCGTCAGCACCTCCATTGACTTCAGTTGTCTCATAGACGAGGTGGTAGTTTATTATGAATGGAGCAATTCGGTTGGGAAATGCTGCGTTTTGTGCGCTAATGAGTTTGGTGACGGAGGGATCCGTGGAGTAACCATACTTTTGAAGCCCATAGTTTACAGGACCAACCAGATAGGCTTTTTCATAAACATTTAGAGTTAACGGGTAAAAGTCGATCGTTGAATCGTTGTAGGCAGATGCAGACGCAAGAACGGTGAAAAGGACGAGAACAGCGATGGGAGAAACCATTATGAAACCAGTAAGGCAAACAATCTGAAGACGACTTCAAATGGCGAGCCTTATAAATGCGCTTCCAATCAGAAGGAATGCCACGTTGATGTAACTCGGGGCGTTGTTTCCTAATTAAAAATTCGATTTACGGGCAAAACTGTATCTCTCTCGAGATTTTTATGCATGACATATGGAGATACGTGATATCGTTGTGTTTATTTTACAATTTTATTCTAAAGAATATGAAAGAAAATTTACAATTCAAATCTTACGTCGGTTTTGAATATTCGTACATCCCAACAAAATCAAACGCAGCCGTATCACAATGCCGCTTAAAAAAAATAAATTGAATGAATATACATCAAAAAATGCCAAACTAATGTTTTGATTGATTTGCAACATCATGCCGTAAATATCGAAATTTTAGATTTTTGTATTCCTTTGTTTTTATATTTTGGACGGATTTTTCATTAAAAAAACTGAGCCAAATGGTAGCTTATTTGACCTGGGAGAAGCGTCATATCGATTATTTATATGTGTTTATGCTTTAGCGTTCCAAAATTTATGTAGTGGCATCCAACCACGATATGATCCTGATATCAGTATCAGTATCAGACCTGATATTAGGCTCAACATGATATCAGATAAACACTAGCACACACGATGTAAAATTGAGGGGAGACGTTTGGGGAAGTTAATCCGCAGCAGCAGTGCAGCCAACGAAAAAGTGGTTCCATTAATTCCACCACCCGGACCAAGGTCAAAGCCATTTTCTCAGTTGATTTTGAGCAAAAAGAAAAGTTTACTGCCACGCAGACTAAATCGGCTTTTTAGCAGCGAAAAGTACAAAATGTGCCAATTTCTTGCTCTACGAAAAAAGTCTATATGTGAACCTGCTTGATATCACTCGACACCAGCTGCAAGCTAAAATCAAGTGTTGCAAACTACTAATGAACTCGTACGGCGGACACTCTGCCCACGGCCACGGACACGGTGGCGGATACGGCTACGCTCCCTACGGAGGATACGGTCATGGTGGCTACGGCGGTCTCGGCTATGGTCACGGCCTTGCCGGCCACGGTGGTTACGGTCTTGGCGCGGTTGGCATTTAAAAATTTGTTGACTCTTTATTCTGTTCTTCTTGGTTAATTCATTTGTTCTTACTTACTTAGTTTATTTGTTTAATTATATTGGAAACAAAAAAAATTTCATAAAGTTTAAATTTTTTTGTCGAAATAAATACATAAAAAGTGCACCAACTTCAGGGAAAAAAAAATTATATGCGTATATGTTTAAAAAAAAAATTCTGTAAAATTTCTGTTTTTGTTTCGTTGACTCAAATTGAGAAAGCAACATCTGTGCATTCATCAATTTTGAACGGAATTATCTTTCTTACATATTTAGATTGATTTTGCAAAAAAAAGGCGGAAGCAAAATAAACCCGATCCGATCCATTTGTTGACTCACAAATTCTCTCCATCATTTCTGTCTTCGACCGGTCAACGTAGTATTTCTGACTCTCTTTGCCTGCGCAAAAGAAGCATTGATCGCTTTTGCTTGCTTTTGACGTCCGTCGACCATTCATTCCCCCAGTCAATCGGTCCACCAACTAACTATGTATGACCCCTGGTTTTCGTCCTCGACCGTCTCGTCGACCACCGACCACGGCGTAACTCTCGCGAGACAAGACAAAACGTCAAGTTGCGCTTGGTACCAACTACTACCTAGTCGGATCGGATGTTTACTCTTTTACCATCGATGCAGAGTCGAGACCCAAGACCCGGGACTTCTTTCCTTCCGCATTGAATCGACATAGCCCACGCGTAAATACATATACACCGGGTCGGTCTGCTTTCAATTATATTACATATCCGACGCTTTCGCTCGACTCTGACTGACAACCCCAGCATCATTTGTTTTTTATTTATAATAAATTGTTTATTAAAATTGTGTGTTTCCTGATTGAAAAAAAACCCGGAAAAAATTGATTTTCTGGTTTGACTAATTTGGATTATGTCTAAAAGCAGTTCTCTTGTGATCCTGCTCGTGATCGTACACGTTGCATCTTCGATCAATGTCCTCCTTTTTCTACTCGGCACAAATCAGTTTGAAAGAAACACTTTTGAATTTCTCGCCCAGCAACTCGCATTGCGGCATCACGAGGTGACGACCGTCAAGCCTATCCTCATTCCCGAAGAGCCAAGACTCGTCAAGCCAAAACTTCATTTGGTGAAAGAAAAAACTCTCAAGAATTTGCTTCCACCGTTCGTTTTTTAAATTAAAAAAATTTTGTTTCAGTCGAAAAAAATTGTTACAGTAACAAATTTTTTTTACAGTAAAAAAACTTTTTTTACGGTTACAATTTTTAATGTAACAAATTTTAATTTTTTACAGTAATAACATTTTTTACCGTAACTATTATATTTTTTTGTGAAAAAAATTCTTTTTTAGCCACCTTTACAAACCCCTCGAAAAAGTCGGCCAAGAAGTGCCATGGAAAGATTCCTACGAAGTCGACGCTTACCAGTATCCTTACTGGAAGGCGCACAATTATTCCTGTCACAAGGTTTGCACGTTTTCATTTTTTTTCTAAACAAATATTAATTCCCACATGTTTTCCCCCTCTGCAGATGCTAAATAGCAACCTCATGGACACAATCCGAAAAGAAAAAATAAATGTTGCAATCGTTTACGCCGGAAATCCGTGTCAACTCGCGATCGTTCACACGCTGGGACTCCCGTATGTCTATTTTGACGTTGATGGATTTACCGATGAAACAGTCATTGCATCCGGCAGTCCCTGGAACCTGGATGGCTATGCTACGAGGCGATCGCCTTCCCGGGGACGACCCAACTTTGGATGGAGGCTGTTGAACGGATATCACCTGTTGAGGGAAGCTGTCGCGCAGAACGCGCCGTCGGTGATTGCGAAGATGGTTTCTAAAAGATATGCGAACCTCGATCATCCGATTAACCGAATGTTTGCTAATGATTATGAAATCAAAAAAAAGTTTAGAGCTTTTCCGGACGTAAACAAGGTTTGTAATTTTTATGTTTTCAAAAAATTTGTGTCACAGTTAATTCAGAAAAATTTTCATCTTACTGTAAAATTTTGCTGCGCGTTTTTGTCATTTTAGAGATTTTTTGGCATGTTGCAGTTAAAAAAATACGACATTTCTAAAAACAGAGTACAAATTTATTGACGTGATTTTTTATGGAGAATCCAAAAAAAAAAATCAACAAAAAATATCCGTTTTTTTTGCTACAAGATGGAAAAAAACACAAAAAAAAATATGTCGCTCTCGGTGACCAAAACAGGGAAAAACCATCAAAATGGTCAAAAAACCGTCGTAAAATAACAACGATGAAGCAAAGCGCACCAAGAGTCACAGCGTGCGCATTGCGATGCGCGCAGCGCGTAGTTGATTTTTTGACCATTTTGATGGTTTTTCCCTGTTTTGGTCACCGAGAGCGACATATTTTTTTTTGTGTTTTTTTCCATCTTGTAGCAAAAAAAACGGGCTTTAAGATAGGGTAGGTCTTGCCCTCCCTATCGAACAGCATACACATGTTTTGGCCAAAAAAGTGACAAAGAAAACAGAAAATCGATAATTGCAGAAGAATCAGATGTTTTTTGAGAAATCTGAATACGGCAATCGATTCCTCGTGCCAAAGTATAGTTGTATGATTTTATTCAGATTTTTGCTTCTTTTAAGAATTGAGTAGAAAAATCAGAACAAAAAAACAGTTCAGATAAACATCGTCAATTTCGCCAACCTCCAAAAACAATATTGAAAAAATGTCAAAACAAATGTTGCAACTTTGACCATTTTTTAAATTCGATTTTCTTCATTTTCATTTTTTTAAATATTTTTTTTACATTCTCTATCAAAAATCACGCCGACCAATATTTTCCTTGACATTGGAAATACCATAGTTTTTTATCTACGTGCCAAACGTGCCAAACGTGCCAAAAATGGCAAAAACGCAATTTTCGGCCATACTTTTTGGAAAAATGTCATAAATAATTTCAAAACAAAAATTTTTCGTTTTTTGTTTTTCAATGTTTTTTACAGTAAACTAAAAAAAAGTCTGCAAAAAACATCAAAGCTCATGCAAAAATTGTGTATTTTTAGATCAAACAGGCTGCCGAAGTGTACTTTGTCAACACCGATCCCCTACTTGAGGACGGTACATCTTTTCCACCCAATGTTATCCCAGTCGGTGGCCTGCACATTGACTATCCAAAGCCGCTTTTTGACGTAAGAAAAAGTTCAATCCCAAAAAAATTTTTTTTTTGTTTAACGAAAAAAAAATTGCAGCCATGGAAATCAACGATCGAAGCTGCAGAATCTGGCGTCATCGTTGTCTCTCTGGGCACCCAGGCTGACTCGTCTCAGATGTCCAAAAAACACGCTAAAGCCATTCTCGGCGCGCTGTCAAAGTTTACAAAATACAGAATTTACTGGCGCATTGGGCCTAATTTTGAACTCCCCGGTGTGGATTTGGATAAACTGCCTGGTCACATCAATTTGACAACTTTCATTCCACAAGTTGACCTTCTCGGTGGGTCTTTTTGACCGAATTTTATTTAGAATGTACCTAGATTTTTTTTAGAATTTTTTCAAACTTAAAAAAATTTAAAAAAAAATTGTAAAAAAAATAAAAAAAATAATTTTTTTTATTTATAATTTTTTCTAAATTTGTGCTAAAAAAATTTTGTTTTTTTTCAAATTGTTTCAAATTTTTTAGAATTTTTTTCTGAATTTTTATTAATTTCAATAGAATTTTTGGAACTTCTTTTTTTTTCAAAAAAAATTTTCAGCCCACAAAGCATGCCGACTTTTGATCACGAACGGAGGCATGTCGAGTATCATGGAAGCAGTAGCCTTCGGCGTTCCCATCGTTGGAATTCCGCTCTATGGCGTCAATTTTGCTAATCTCCAAAAAATCCAAAACAAGGGTCTGGGAGTCATTGTCGACAAACAACAGTTGTCTTCTGGTCTCCTGGCTGGTGCGATGAAAGACGTGCTTGATAGCAAATTGTGAGTTTTGGCTTCTGAAGTCTGTTATTTTAATTTTTTTTAAATTTTTTTAAACTTGAAATATTTTTTTATTATTTTTTTTTGAATTTAAAACTTTTTTATTTTTATTTTTGTTTTTACATTAGTGTTTTTATTTTTTTTTAAATTTAAAACTTTTTTATTTTTATTTTTGTTTTCACATTAGTTTTTTTTTTAATTAAATATATTTTTTTTGTTTTTGTTTCTACATTAGTGTTTTTATTTTTTTTAATTAAAATTTATTTTGTTTTATTTTTAATTTGAAATAAAAAAAATTTATCAATAAAAATATTTTTTGAATAAATTTTTTTTTAAATTTTTTATAATAAAATAAAAATTTAATTCAAACGTCCCAAAATTCCAGAATCGCGGACACAGCAAAATCCATGTCGAAAGAATTCCAAAACCGTGGCTCGACAGCCTTCGATCGGGCACTCCACTACATCGAACACGTCGGACGCCACCAAGGAGCGAGATTCTTCAAGCCGAGCCGCGCACACGTCGCTTCCACCTTTACTCGAGGCGCCAACCTGGATTTCTGGATTTCGGTTATGTTAACTCTGGCTGTGGCTGGTGTTTTTGCGTACACGTTGACGGGTATGCTGTTTCGGTTCGTTTCGAGACACGGTCCACCTCCTGGATCTGCCGGCATCGAAGTGGCAAAATCCCGTGGAAACGTGAAAACGCGTGGATCGACGCCGAAGCCTGCGGAATCAAAGAAACTCAAGTGATCTTTTTTTTTCTTTAAAATTTCTGCAATTTTTTTGTTTTTGATTAAAAATGCTGGTATCCTAGGTGCTGCGTTAATGATAAATAAATTTTCAAATTTGTCTAGAAGGTTCTCTGTTGACAACCAAAGTACATAAATAGTATCCAGGGGGGGCGAACGTTCGTGTTCGTTCGAGTTTGTTCGCGAACAAATTCAAATTTTTGCATTCGTGTTCGTTCGAGAACAAATTTGCTTTGTTCGAGTTCGTTCGCGAACAAAAATAAATTTTTCGAACAGATAAAACGAACAAAAATTTGGGTAAAATCAGTTTAATGGTGCCGAAATTGATGTTATTTTTCCAAAAAATGGCAAATAGTGTCAATTCCCTGCGACAATAAAAAGTGTAGGAAAACTGTCACCAAAAACGTGAAAACGCAAAGTACCAAAGTTTACGTTTTAATGCCCAGTTTGAACAAAATTTTGTATAAAATATGCTAAAAATCTGTTCGTTGTTCGTTCGTGTTCGTTCGCGAACACTGACAAAAATGTTCGCGTTCGTTCGATTTCTCGAACAAAATTAACAAAATATGCGTGTTCTTTCGAGAACAAAAAAACGGGTGTCCGTCGATCCCTGATATTTAGTATCAGTGATCAATTTTTTAAAAGCAACATAGTACAGGTGTTCGCTAATTGACAGCTAAATGTGAATGAATATCCCTCCCTTGCCCTCCCGTGATCGCCACCAAGAGTGGTTAATCAATCTCTGCTCTCGTTCTCGTTCTCGTTCTCGCTCTTGCTCTGTTCACTTTTGCAGCTGTTATCGATGACACTGACGACTGAAATAAAATCGAAAGTGCTTCGTAGATAAGTATAATAACAACAACCAAAGAGCACCGGTGCATCGTCGTCGACCTGTTGTTTATAACCAACGACAACGACGACAACGACGCCTCCCTCGGTCGTGGTGTGATGTCTGATGTTCCTATCACACAGAGGAGAGAGAATTAAACTGGATCGACGAAAGTGAAAACATGTACATACATACCTTCCAGCGTACCTACCTACCGCGTGGTCTCCATGGTAGTGCGTGACTATTTTTATCTTTTTTTACCGGTCATAGTGTGGCCATGTACGGCAGTTGGGCTTGGTAAAAAAGAAAGTAGAAGTGGTTGTTGATTTCTTTTGCAGGTTCACCTTTCTTCGCCATTTGCATGAACATTTATTCAAACATTTGCATCGTTAGAATCGATAAAAACGTTTTCAATTGATCAAAATTTATTTCTTTTATATTTTTGAATCGCATATTTTTTTACTTCTTTAAATAATTTTTTTTAAATAAAAAATAAAACATTTTTTTAAATAAAAATTTTAGTAATTGATTTTTTATTTTTTTTCGACGTTAAAAAACAATCCATTTTTTAAAATTTAAAAATAAATATTTTTTTTTAAATTAAAAATAAAAATTTTGTTTTATAAAAATAAATACAGAATTAATTTTTTTTTCATTAAAAAAAAAGTGAACGATCTTTGTTACCCCAGCCAAGTTCAACCTACAAGTGAATTGCTTGATCGCGTATAGCGTGAAACTTGCTCGCTGATGTTGATCTACCCCACCTTTTTCTCCTACTATTTGTACTTTGATGTTGAAAAAAAATTGTTTTTGCAGACTGTTTACTCCTTGCTGCCCTGCCCGTCCAGTCTCCATCCAACCATGTCCCGCAGCATCAGGCACAATTCGGCCCTTGCTCGATCCCTGATCCAGCGCCTAAACAATTCAAAGGCCGTCTGCTGTCCCCACCATGCCGGCGGCGGTGGTGGATCGATCTGCGCGACCCGGCACAACACAGCCTCCGGCGAAGCCCAGGGCGATTACGCGTTTGAGATGATCAACTCGACGCTTCGCTTTGGCAAAGGCGTGACTGCGGAGATTGGCTACGATGTGCTCAATCTTGGTGGCACGCATCCTCTCATCGTCACGGATTCTAACGTTCTCAAGACTCGGGCTTTCAAGTAGGAAAAAAATCAAATTTAAAAATTGTATTGCAATAGGAATTTTTTTAATTGTAGAAAATGTCGAAAAATCGGAATTGTTTTTTTATTTATTAGAAATTTTTTTTTCGAATATAAAAAAATTATTTTCATTTGAAAAAAAAATTATTTGAACACTATTTTTTTAAATTGGTAAAATTTTTTTTTATAAAAATTGCTTTTAGTGAAAATTAGTTTTTTAAATAAAAAAAAATAGTTTTTTTTAATTAAAAAAATAGTTTTTTTAATTAAAAAAATAGTTTTTTAAATTAAAAAAATAGTTTTTTTAAATTAAAAAAATTGGTTTTTTTATTTAAAAAAATGGTTTTTTTAATTAATAAAATGTTTTCCAATTTGAAAAATTGTTTTTCGAATTAAAAAAAATTGTTTTTTAAATAAAAAAATGTTTTTCAAATTGAATTTAAAAAACAAGTTCTGACACTTTTTTTTGTTTATTGCATAAATAAATGAAATCTAATTCAAATAAAATGTTTATTTGGAAAATGTATTTTAAATTTAATAAAAAATTAAAATAAAAAGTTTTATTCATTTTGAAAATTTATTCAAATTGAAAAAAACAAACAATTTTTTGCGTTTTCAGAGAAGTCGCAGATTCGCTGACCCGAGTCGGACTGAACTTTGACGTCTTTGACCAGGTCAGATGCGAGCCCAACAAGGACAGCATGCAGTACGCCGTTGATTACGCCCGAAAGAAGCGCTACAACATCTTCGTTGCCGTCGGCGGTGGCTCGGTTATCGATACAACCAAGGCTCAGGCGCTCCTCGCAAATCATCCCCACGCTGACTTTTTTGACTTTGTGAGTCCGCCTTATGGCAAGGGCATCAAGCCGGAGAATCCCATGCTGCCGCTCATCGCTGTGCCTACGACAGCCGGCACGGGGAGTGAAACTACTGCTGTTTCTATCTTTGATCTGCCAGACAAGAACGTCAAGGCTGGATTTCGTCTGAGGCAGCTGAAGCCGACACTCGCCGTTGTCGATCCTCTCAACGCGCTCACGATGCCGAGAAACGTGGCTGTCTACAGTGGATTTGACGTGCTTTGCCACGCGTTGGAGAGCTTTACTGCCACTCCTTATCACAAAGTTTGTTTTCTTACAAAAAAATACATGAAAAATTAAATTAGAAATTTTTATTTTTAGTAAAAATTTTTTTTACTTAAAATTTTTTTTATTTTTTGAAATTTTTTTTATTAAAAAAAAAATAAAAAATTTTTTATTAAAAAAATTAAATAAAAAATTAAAATAAAAAATTTGAAAATTTGAATATTGTAATATTTGAAATTTGAAAAAAAAAACAATTCAAAATTTAGTTAATTTTTTTATTAAATTTTAAAAATTAGAAATTTTTAAATTCAAAAAATTAAATTGAAAGAAATTAAAATAAGAAATTTTAAATTCAAAATATTAATTTTTAAATTTTTAATTTAAAAATTTAAAATTCGAAAAAAATTTGAAAAATAAAATTATTTTTTTCACAAAGTCATTTTTTAAATTTTTCTTGTTTTAAAATAACCTTTCAAGTTAAATTTCGACATATTTTGTAATTTTTTTACAAAATAAAAAAAACATACTACCAAAAATTTGAAATTTAATATACAATTTTTTTTCCAATTTTAATTTTTTTTCAATTTTTATTTTTTTCAATTAATTTTTTTTGTGATTTGTTTACAAGTTTTTTACAAATTATTTTCAGCGCACCCCCCGCCCCTCGCGCCCCGACCTCCGCCCCGTCTACCAGGGTTCCAACCCCGTGAGCGACGTCTGGGCCCGTGAAGCACTCAAAATCATGAACAAATACTTCCGACGCTCCGTCTTTGACGCCGATGACGTCGAAGCCCGTTCAGCAATGTCATTCGCTTCCAGCTTCGCTGGCATGGGCTTCGGCAACGCTGGTGTCCACCTTGCGCACGGTCTATCGTATCCCATCTCGTCTCAGGGCAAGAAATACTTTGATCCCGACTACGGCAAGGATCACGGCCTCATTCCCCACGGATTATCCGTCGTCACAACTGCTCCTGCGGATTTTATCTTTACGACAATCACGGATCCCGAAAAACACCGGGAAGCCGCAAACCTCCTTGGCGCGGATCTTCCGGCCGATGCAAGCGTCGACGTCATCGCAAATACCCTTGCCGACATTATTCGATCCTTCGCACAGGATTTTGGATGCCCGAATGGACTCACGGCTCTGGGATTCGATCAGGGCGGCATCGATCGGTTGGCCAATGCTGCGATGGGTTTTCTGCAGGCTTCTCAGCTGGCGCCGAGGGAGACTGACGTCGAGATCGTTTCCAAGATTTATGAAGACAGTCTCAATTTGTATTAGATGATGTTCGAGAGATTTGTAAAGTTTTCAGGTGTTTTATTGTAGATTTGAGGTATAAATAAATTTATTTGGGATTTTAAAAAACGCGAAATTTTTTTTATTAAAAAAAATTTATTTTTTATTTTTTTATGTATTTTTTTTTTAATTTTTAGTAAATTCTGTCAGTATTAAAAATGTCATTAATGTAAGTATTAATTAATTAAGTGCCAATTAATAATTTTTTATTTACACTTAAGTGAAAATTTAAAATTGCACAGAACAAAATGAATTTTCAGTTTTTTCAATATTTTGAAAAATTAAAAAATTTTCTGTTTTTTAAAATTATTTTTTTGAGTTTTATAACTGTATTTTTTTTACTTTTACAAAAAAACGATTGCCTTTTTTTTACGCTTTTCCCAAAAAAAATTCCAAAACGCTAATTGACAATTAATTTGCTCATGACAATTCAAAGGTTTTGTTAACCATTCATCTCCAAATAAATAGAAAATTGCCGGTTTTGTTTCGTCTGCCAGGATACGAATCATCCTGCAACTCGTTAACAATCACTGAAAACTGGCTTTTTTCGATTTCTTTCTGTTCCAAGAAATGACCGCCATCCAACCACACCGATCACGATCACGAACGAGCGTTACACACTCGATTGTTGGTATTTATCAACCCAAAAAAAATGTGGATTGTGGATTTTTAAACAAACTGCCGCGACGACGCATTCGTCTGCGTATAAATCTATCTATCTAATATCCGGTTTTTGTTGTGTCAAACCGCATAAACCACAAGACGACATCGACACCCCCATACATACTATCCTGCGTGATCCGCGGATAACTGAGATGGACGACCCTTGATTTGAGTCTTCGGATGAAAAGTCTTCTTTTTAATTGCTACCCTTTTTCGTTTTTCGTTTTTCGTCTCCGGCTCGATCGTTTCAATAGAGTGAAACTTTTTTTCTTTCAGTTTTGCCTTGCGTTCAATTTCATTCCTTTTTGGCTATTTTGCGTCTATTCAACGCGGTGTATTGTCAAAAAAATGATTTTTTTGAACCTATAAAATTTCATACAAAAGTTGCGAAAATTGAAATTTTGAAAGGAATGCATACAAGGTTTTTTTTTAAATCCAGAAACTATTTTCCAGATTTTATAAATAATTTTGACAGGCTTAGAAAAAACGAAAAAAGAGTACAAAATTGATTGTAACTTTTTTCATGATTCATTCATTCGCGATCGATCATTTATTCGCATTTCACCACCCAAAAATTCTATATCTAATATTTTTTGAGAACTTCGGTTTCAGTAATTCAAAAATGTTGCCAAGAGGGGTGTTGAACCTAAACTTGCTCATTTTATTGATCGGCAGCATCAGCGCAGATTTCACTCCTGATTTCGGGAATTGGCTGGAACAGAGGTTTGGCCCAGATGTCAGGGCACATCTTGAAAGGTATCTAAATTTTTTTTTTGGGAAATTTTTTGTAACTTTTATGATTTCAGAAAAGACCTCGGCGTCGCCGGCTCATTCGGTGGCAAGGGCGCTCCAGGAGACAAAATCGATCGGCAACCTGTCGTCTTTGTTCACGGCGTCTCGGATCGAGCTCATGACAAGCCACTGAAGGCTGCTGATTTCTTCCTGTAAGTTGTTTCTTGTTTTATTTGTTTCAACCGGTTTTTTGTTGTTCAAACTAAAACATTGATCTTTATCCCCAAAAATCAGGGTTGTTTGTCGATCCCGTTATCGCAAAAAAAATAAAGCAAAATTGCAAAATTTTGAAAGCGAAGAGCAATCTTGGACAGCAAAAATAAGAAAAAAATCTTAGTAACTTTTGTTATTTTGATTTATTAAATAAATAAAAGAGCATTTAATGCAAAAAAAAATTTTTATTTAAAAAATTATAAACCGATTTAAAAAATTCTTTTTTTTTTTATTTTTAAGTGAAGAAAAATTATTTGGACAAGCAAAAAAAAATTCAAAAAAAAATGCATTTGAAAAAAGTATCACTGAAAAAACGAATTTTATTTCAAACGAAAAAATACTAAGAAATTTTGAATCCAGTAAAAAATTGGAAATGAAGCGGAGCAAACAATTTTTTTTTTCAAAAAACCGAAATTTTTTTATAACAAAATATTTTTTTCAAAAAAAAAGCTGTTTTCGGAGCGAAGCAAAAAAAATTGCAACTCCGTCAAAAACCTTCTAATGTAAATAATTTCCAGAAAACACGGCTACAAGTCAGCAGAAGTCTACGGCACAACCTACGCGAACGGCGCTCAGGGCAACCCTCTCCAGTGGGCGCAGTACTCCATGCAGTGCTCGTACGTCAAACTCGTTCGCGCCCTCATCGTCGCCGTCCGTCTGTACACCGGCCGCGCGGTCGACGTCATTGGCTACTCCCTTGGCGTTCCTGTCTCCCGAAAAGCCATTCTCGGTGGTCAATGCGTGGATACCAATGAAGACCTCGGAGGTCCTCTGACCCGATTTATTGACACGTTCATCGGTGTCGCGGGACCCAATCACGGCATCAATCTTCAGGTCGGAGGTGTCAGCATTCCAGGATGCGTTTTTAGCTTGTTACCTGTCTGCAACACTCAAACCGGGTTGTATTCTGGTTTCTGTCCCAGTGAATCCACTTTTCTGCAGAATATAAATTCTGTTGCCGGATACGAAGGACAGCATAGATTTTCTATTTACAGCAAAAAGGATCAACTTGTTGGGTACATGGTTTGCGGAAAGGTGCGTTTTTTGTTTTTTTTGTGCAATCACCAAAAAATTTTTGTTCCGAAATTTTTTTGATTATTTTTTGGCGTTAAAACATTTTACGGATTTTTAAATGTAAAAAAAATTAATTAAAGAAAACTAAAAAAAATTAATTTACAAAAACTAAAAAAAAATTAAATTTAAAAAAGTAAAAAAAATAGTTTCAAAAAACCAAAAAAAATTAAAATTAAAAAAATTTTTTAATTTAATTTTAAAATTAAAAAATTTTTGTAAATACGTTTTTTTTTAGTTTTTTTTGTCTAAAATTTTTGAAAAGTAGAAAATTTCAAATTAAAAATTTTTGAAAAATTATATTAATAATTTTTTCCAGGTAACAACACAAGTTCCCGCACAAGAAGCCGAGTACATCTTTGAAGACAAAAACCACGACGATACTTTCTATCATTCGTACCCCATAATGCTGGAAATGGTCCTTAATCACCGTATTCCTTAAAAAAAAACACTGCCACAATAAATTATTACTTTTACTCTTTTTTTTTGTTTTCCTGCAAACTTGTTCACAAATTACACGTATAAATGTTGTTTGCTCGCTCACAGATTATTTATGGGAACACCTTTATTTACATCATGCTCGGAAACCGAGAGTAAAAATCACTAGAAAGCATAAAATACAAAATATAAATATATACAACCTCGATAGAGTGTGCAGAATTCGTTGAAAAACGAGGGCAGCTCGTAGTCAAATGTACTTTTGTTTGTGTCTCATTTGTGAAACTGATGATGTGCTTTTTTGTGCAAGATGAAAAATCCGCCTCGATCGAGGGGTATATAAAACAGAGATGATCACCATTTAGAAAACATCACTTGTTAGATTTTAGCAAAGGTTTCGTTAGAAATCATGGTTAAGTACACGCTCACCTACTTCGATGTCCGTGCTCTCGGAGAACCCGCGCGCCTTCTGTTCACATACGCCGGAGTTGCGTTCACCGACAAAAGAATAACTTTTGAGGAGTGGCCTGCCCTCAAGCCAAGTTAGTAATTTAAAGCCAAAATTATGTTCAAATTTTTAAATTTGACTCCAAAAAAAGATCCAAATTCGATATCAGCGCCAAAAAAAATTTTGATGCTAAATTTGAAACTTTTGTCAAAAACGTAAAAGGTATAAAAAAAAATTCCGAATCAAAATCAAAAAATATTCAAATTCGAATTTTCCGCCAAATAAAATTCTAATTTTGAATTGAGCGCCAAAACAAAAATGTATTCAAATTCGAAAAAAAAATAAAACATCGTAAAAAGTAGACTAAATATTCCAAAAAATTCTAAAATTGTCGTCAATTCGCTTTCTTGATTACAGACACTCCCACCGGCAAACTTCCCATCCTCGAAGTCGACAACTTCGTCCTCACCGAATCCTTTGCCATCTACCAATTCCTCGCTCGCCGCTTCAACTTGGCCGGTACCGACGAATTCGAACAGGCAACCGCCTTCTCTGTCGCCGACACTTACCGTGACGGAATCAAGGAAATTCGTCCTTACCTGGTCGTGGCTGCCGGAATTGAAAAAGAGGGAAACAAGGATGAACTGTACAAATCAGTTTTTATCCCCGCACGCGACTCAACTTTTCCGCAGCTTCAGAAGGCTCTTGACAAATCGGGAAGTGGATTTGTAGTCAAATCTGGTGTCACCTGGGCGGATTTCTTTATCGCGGAAAACATTTTGACGGTTTTGGGCATTGATCCTGCTTTTGAAAAAACTTATCCCAAGATTGTGGCTTATCAGAAGCGTGTCCACGCTCTGCCCAAGGTCAAGGAATTTGTTGCTGCTCGGAAGGTGAGCGCTCTCTAACAGGTGTAAAATTGTGATTCACGTCAGTGATTGGTTAATGATTAATGATCTGTTGGTTGAATAAATAAATAAAAAAGTGTCGAGTTGTACGTGCAGAAAGCTGGGTGTAGTTTGTGCGAGGGAAATGTGATTGAAATATATTTTTTTCGATTGTTTTCCGGGGTATAAATATAAAACGGTGAGCCTACGTCTGCTGTATTTGTGCTGTTCGTGCTGTTGGTGCTGAATCATGGTTAAGTACACGCTCACCTACTTCGACATTCGTGGCCTCGGAGAAACCGCACGCGTACTTTTCAACTACGCTGGAGTCGAATTCACCGACAAAAGAATCAGTTTTGATGACTGGACCGTTCTAAAGCCTAGTAAGCCTTTTTTCTGCCTTCACACAACTTGAAACCAGATATGGCAGATCAGATCACTTTTCGGATCAGATCAGCTCATAGATCAGATCAGATCAGGTCAGATCACAGTTAATCCAGATCAGATCACTCGGAACTCAGATCAGATCACAGATCATCTAGATCAGATCACGTGGAATTCAGATCAGATCACAGATAATCCAGATCAGATCACAGATAATTCGGATCAGATCACTAGAAATTTAAAATTTTACAACTTCAAACACGTCCGCATTGCTTGTTTTTTGAAGAATACGATAGTTCTCAACAAAAAAATTTATATTTAACTTTTCACGTCGAAACCAGTGTTCTCGGGAACTTGAACCCTAAATTCCGAGATTTTGGGCTGGGTCGAGTCAGATCAGATCAGATCAGATCAGATCGCAGATAATCTAGATCAGATCACTGGTATATCAGATCAGATCGCAGATAATCCAGATCAGATCATAGGCAAATGATCTGATCTGCCATCTCTGCTTGAAACCCTTTTTTTATGATTTCAGACACGCCTACCGGAAAACTTCCCATCCTCGAAGTCGACGATTTCGTCCTTGTCGAATCCTTCGCCATCTACCAAATCCTAGCCCGCCGCTTCAATTTGGCCGGTGCCGATGAATTCGAACAAGCAACCGCCCTTTCCATCGCCGATACATTCCGTGACGGATATAAAGAAATACGCCCTTATCTGGTAGTTGCCACCGGATTTGAAAAAAACGGAGACAGGGACGAACTTTATAAATCAGTTCTTATCCCCGTCCGCGACTCGACCTTTCCTCAGTTCCAAAAAACACTTGACAAATCTGAAAGTGGCTTTATCGTAAAATCCGGCGTCACCTGGGCGGATTTCTTCATTGCTGAATGCATTTTGACGATTTTGGGCATTGATCCGGATTTTGAAAAAAAATATCCTGCGCTTGTGGAGTATGAAAAGCGTGTTCATGCTCTGCCCGAGGTCAAAGATTACATTACAACTCGCAAGCAGACTCCTGTTTGACAGGTGTGCAATTATTATTCATGTCAGTGATAACTGATCTGTCGGTTGAATAAAATGAACAATTGGAACAAAAGTGTGTGCAGACAATGAATAATTTTTGATCTCTTGTCTGTTTATTTATTCTGTGCACTTTTCAGGGGAGGAACCCCGGGATAATCCATCGTTGTTACCTGAGTATAAAAATAAAATAATTTAAGAGTAAAGTTCGTTCTTTTATTTTTTTTTGTCGTGAACAATGGTAAAATATACGCTCACCTATTTTGACCTCCGGGGTTTTGGAGAAACCGCGCGCGTACTTTTCAACTACGCTGGAGTCGAATTTACTGATAAAAGGATCCAATTTGAAGAGTGGCCTTCTATCAAGCCAAGTAAGTTTTTATTTCAACCAAAAAAATAATTGATTAAGCTCCCGATTAATCTTTAAAATTTAAAAAAATTAAAAAAATTAAAAAAATTAAAAAAAATTGTTTAAAAAAAAATTTTTTTTAATTAACGTAAAAATTTTTTTTTTAATTTTTAAAATTTTTTTAAAATTTGAACAATTAAAAAAAAAATTTATTCGCAAATATGATTTTTGAACTTATTTCTGCCCTTTAGATTTTTGTTTTTGATTTTGATTTCAACGACCCCTAAACCTCAATTTTGTTTACAGCCACGCTTACCGGCAAACTTCCCATTCTCGAAGTCGACGACTTCGTCCTCGTCGAATCCTTCGCAATCAACCAATTCCTAGCCCGCCGTTTTGGCCTCGCAGGTGCCGATGAATTCGAACAAGCAACCGCCCTTTCCGTCGCCGACACATTCCGTGACGGATGGAAAGAGACGCGTCCGTATATCGTTGCTGCCACCGGATTCGAGGAAGGAAACAAGGACGAGCTGTACAAATCAGCTCTGATCCCCGCCCGCGATTCGATTTTTCCTTGGCTTCAAAAAACTCTTGACAAATCCGGAAGTGGCTTTATTGTCAAATCCGGTGTCACCTGGGCTGATTTCTTTATTTCGGAGAGCATTGTGACAATTCAAGGTCTTGATCCGGAGTTTGAAAAAAAATATCCTGCGCTTGTGGAATATGAAAAGCGTGTTCACTCTCTGCCACAGATCAAAGATTACATCGCGACTCGCAAACAGACCCCTCTCTAATTGTTGTCAAATAATGATTCAATGAAAAATAATCTGTCGATTGAATAAATGATAACAACGAACAAAAATTTTTCCAAACAACAACCATCCTGGAAAAAAATAAAAAAATAAAAAACTACAGCAACATTGGATTTGGACGGTGTTTGTTTACTTACTAATATTTATAAGTGTCAAAATACACTTTGTATATATTTATGATGGTTTGAAGAAATGATGATTTGAAATTCTGTGTCTTTTTTGTGCTTTCCCGGGGAGGATCGAAAATATTTACCTCTACCCCTCCCCGAAAAGTATAAAACCAGAAATAAAAATCATTTATGGTGTTTTCATTTCTTGTTGAATATCATGGTTAAGTACACACTCACCTACTTTGACGTCCGAAGTCGTGGCGAGACCGCACGGATTCTCTTCAAATACGCTGGAATCGAATTTACTGACAAAAGGATCCAATTAGAAGATTGGCCTTCGATCAAGCGAAGTAAGTTTTAAAAAAAAATTTGCTTTGCAGCCACTTTCTAAAATTTATACATAGTATCATTCGTACCCCCTAATGCTGGAAATGGTCCTTAATCACCGTATTTCTTAAAAAACACTGCCACAATAAATTATCACTTTTACCTTTTTTTTGTTTTTCTGCAAACTTGTTCACAAATTACATACACGTATAAATGTTGTTTGCTCGCTCACAGATAACATGTGTAAACTCCGATAGTCATTTGTGATACTGATAATGTGATTATTTTTTATGCTTTATTGTGCAAGATGAAAAATCCGCCTCTATCGAGGGGTATATAAAACAGAGATGATCGCCATTCAGAAAACATCACTTGTTAGATTTTATCAGAGGTTTTGTGAAGAATCATGGTCAAGTACACGCTCACCTACTTCGATGTCCGTGCTCTCGGAGAACCCGCGCGTCTTCTGTTTACCTACGCCGGAGTTGCATTCACCGACAAAAGAATTACTTTTGAGGAGTGGCCTGCCCTCAAGCCAAGTTAGTAATTTAGAGCCAAAATTATGTTCAAATTTAAATTTGACTTCAAATAAAGATCGAAATTAGCGCCAAAAAATTTCTATGCCAAATTTGGAACAAAATTCAAAATTTGAATTGAGCGCCAAAAATGTATTCAAATTCAGTTAGCTAAAAAAAATTATAAAAAGTAGATAATTCTAAAAAAATCGAAAATTGTCATTAATCCGTTTCCTTGATTACAGCCACGCCCACAGGCAGACTTCCCATCCTCGAAGTCGACGACTTTGTCCTCGTCGAATCTTTCGCCATCTACCAATTCCTAGCCCACCGTTTTGGCCTCGCAGGTGCCGATGAATTCGAACAAGCAACCGCCCTTTCCGTCGCCGATACATTCCGTGACAAGTGGGCAGAAAATCGCCCGTATAAGAGAGTAGCCGCCGGTTTAGAAGAAGGAAACAAGGATGAACTGTACAAATCAGTTCTTATCCCCTCCCGCGACTCGACTTTTCCTTGGCTTCAAAAAGTTCTTGACAAATCCGGAAGTGGATTTGTTGTCAAATCTGGCGTCACCTGGGCAGATTTCTTTATCGCAGATTCCATTGTGACGATGAAATTTATTGATCCGGAGTTTGAGAAACTTTATCCGAAGATTGTGGATTATCAGAAGCGCGTGCTTGATCTGCCACAGATCAAGGATTACATTGCAAATCGGAAGCTGCTTCTTGTTTGAAAAATGTAAAATTACAATTTTTAATAAATGTATTAATTATTTAATATTATTGACGAATATAAGGATGAATAAATTTTCAGTTCAGAAAAATGATAAAAGATTGATGAAAGAGAGAAAACATGACAGCAAAGTCAGATTAAAAAAAAATTTGAATACAGTATGTGTAATTTTTGTGTTTTGTTCGTAATAATACATAATAGATAGTTGCAGGAAGCATTTTTACAATTCAGAGCATTTGAAAAAATTCATCCCGATCTTGTGGCTTATCAGAAGCGTGTCTATGTATGCTCTGCCTCGGATCAAAGATTACATCGCGACTCGCAAGCAGACTCTTGCCTAATGGACACCAAATTATGATTCATGATGCAGTGATAAGTGAACTGTCGGTTGAATAAATGATAGTGAACAAATTTTTCGTTGAAAAGTATAATAAAACAAACAAAAATTTTTTATCTACCAATGCAAATAAAAAAAACAAAAGGCTACAGATCAAGTTGCAGTTCCGCAATAAACAATAAATAGGATTTGTTTCTTGCAAAAAAAAAATTTTTCGTATTTATTTGTTTACAGGTGAGATGACGTAATTTTTTTTATTTTCAAGGTTGAACAAGAAAAGAGATCAAAAAAATATTTGTATACCAAGCGGAAGATACATGAACAGAACAAAAATCTGATGTATCATATTCGTCACCGAGATGGAGACTGCCAGAGTGAGCACAGGTGTCTGCCTCCACCTGTCTCCGTCCCTATGGTTACCGAGCGACCACCTCGTTTTTTTCTGTTGACTAGTACCACTTTTTGTGTTTCTGCAGAAATTTTTGTGCTCGCTATGTCTGTCTCACCTGGGTAAATGTTTACTGCTAAATTTTCGTCCGAGTAATATTTATTGTTTAATCGATCAAAATTTAATGCACAATTTCAAAAAAACAGTTGTAAATTTAAAATTAGAAAAAGTGTGCATAAATATGTAATCACAGAGAATTTTTCAACGATGAAATTTTCAAAAATTTCAAATCAGATCGGCGACTGTTGACGAGAAGCGACGTAATTCTTGATTTTCGGAAGCGAGTGAACACGTTTTTGGTATTCCACAAGCTTGGGATAACGCGTTGCAAATTCCGGATCAATTCCAACCGTCGTCAAAATGCTTTCCGCGATGAAGAAATCCGCCCAGGTAACTCCAGATTTGACAACAAATCCACTGCCGGATTTTTCAAGCGCGCTTTCGATGTACGGGAATGTAGCCTCGCGGACTGGGACGTACACTGTTTTGTACAGCTCGTCCTTGTTGCCTTCGGCAAAGCCAGCAACGACTGCCGTGTACGGCCGCGCTTCCCGGAGTCTGTCGCGGAATGTGTCAGCCACAGACAGGGCTGTTGCCTGTTCGAATTCATCGGCGCCGGCCAAGTTGAAGCGGCGGGCAAGGAATTGGTAAATGGCAAAGGATTCGACGAGGACGAAATCGTCAACTTGAAGAGTCGGGACTTTGCCGGTGGGAGTTTCTGTAAGAACGAATAAATCGTAATTTTCAAACTTTTTTTAAATGTATTATTTTTTACGATTTTTTTTGTTGCAAAACGTAAAATTGGGGCGAAATTTGAATTTGGCGCTCATTTTAAAATTTGAACTAAATTTTGGAGGTAAATTTGAATTTGAATTTATTTTTGGCGCCACATCAAAAATTTATGAATTCCATTTTTGTGCCAAGTTAAAATAAAAAAAAAATATTGGCGCTTAATCAAAAATTTTAATTCTATTTTGGCGCCAAATTAAAATTTTAAAACTTTTTTGGCGCCAAATTTAAAATTTGTACTCGTATTTTTTTTTTGTTTTAAAAAATTCTAGCGTCGAATTTAATTTTTAACGTTTTTTGAAATTTTGATTCTACTATACAATTTTTTTACGAAACTTTTTAGGTTTTTTTAGGCTCCGAATTTGGTTTCATTTTTTTGAATTTGAAATGCTTTATTCGGTCCGAAATTTAAATTCGAACGTATTTAATTTTGGCTCCAAATTACTCACTTGGCTTGAGTTCAGGCCAGTCTTCACGCTTCACTCGGTTGTCCGTGAATTCGACTCCAGCGTAGTTGAAGAGAAGACGTGCGGTTTCACCGAGGCCACGGAGGTCGAAATAGCTGAGAGTATACTTAACCATGATTCAGAACAGAACAAACAGCACAAATACAGCAGAGTGAGTGATGTGGTTTACGTACGCTGCGAGGGAAGCTCGCGGCTTTTATACGCCTGAAAACGAGCGTCTAGTGTGTGCAGCACCAGGACCACACCTCCTTCGCACAAACTATATTTATTACACGTATGCATAGCTTTCAAGTAATCAACACAATAAATTGTTTACTTCTTGAAAGTTGCACGTAAAATACTGGCGTTCCTTATTACGATGCTAGTCAATTACACATACCATTCAATCTGTTTTTGACGGGTTTTCAACGAAATCGAGGGGTATGGAACAATAAAAAATATTAAAACAAAACGAATTGTGAAACACAAACAATACTTACTCAAAAATCTCGAACATTTTTTGCAAACAAATTATAAATCTAAAATTTCGTTGGTTTCTGTATGAAAAAAATGGGGTCGGCAGTCCCCCAATTATTTTTTTAACATGTATAAAAATTTCTGCGCCATTATTTTAATTTAAAAAAAATAAATTTGGGAAAAAATTCGAAATTTGTGATTTGTTCAAAAATTAATTTTTTATGTAAAAAACTGAATTTTGAATAAACAACGGTAAAATAATTTTTCATGAATAATAAATAAAAACTATCGACAAACATTTTGAGTCATTGCTCAAGGCAATAAGCTTCGAGGTCGTTAAGAACATCTTTTTCACCCCAACTTTGTCAAGTTGTGCTAAAAACAATTTTTTTTAAAATCCACCAGGCCCAAGCCACAAATCGAACATCCTTTAATGGATAAATTTCGGTCGTTGATTTTTTTTTTATTTTTTTTTTATAATCTAATTTTTATTAACAGCCGAAATTGATTATTACATTTTTTAATGTTTTGTTTTTCAAATTAAAAAAAATATTGATGTGAGTCACGGTTGCACTGACGGGATTTCTCGGTCAGCCAGAAGGTTTCCCGAAAATTATTTATTTCCGAAATCCCTGTAAAATTAAAAAAAATAAGAAGAAACGTGCGATAATTTTTGTTGAAGTTTGCCTTGGGCAATATTTAGTATGTATTCATTGCGCGTGCATCAACAAACGGCCGGCATCTCATATGAATCCAGGTCAGAGATGGCAGATCAGATCACTTTTTGGATCAGATCAGCTCATAGATCAGATCAGATCAGGTCAGATCACAGATAATCCAGATCAGATCACTAGAAATTTAAAATTTTACAACTTCAAACACGTCTGCATTGCTTGTTTTTCGAAGAATACGATAGTTCTCAACAAAAAAAAAATTATATTTCACTTTTCGCGTCGAAACCAGTGTTTTCGGGAACCTGAATCCTAAATTCCGAGATTTTGGGCTGGGTCGAGTCAGATCAGATCAGATCAGATCGCAGATAATCTAGATCAGATCACTGGTATATCAGATCAGATCGCAGATAATCCAGATCGGATCACTGGTATATCAGATCAGATCGCAGATAATCCAGATCAGATCATGAGCAAATGATCTGATCTGCCATCTCTGATCCAGGTAACTCGTGGACTCTCTCATTTTCCATATTTTTTAAATTTAAAAATCTGAAAAATTGGCATAAAAATTCCCGTTTTGCATCCTTTCCAATATTTATGCATAACAGATCTTTGATCTAAAAGCGTCAGAGCAAACAGCCCCCCGCCCCCCCCCCCCCCCCCCGCCATTGCGGCAATCGTGCACCGAAAACAGACCACCCATTACGCTGCTGTTGTGAGCACAAAAATTGTGCTTTGACCGCGGATCGGATTTATGGGAGTTGTTGGAGGGGGGGAGTGCGTCGGCATTGGCAGTGACTGAAAACAAAACAAAACAAAACTAGATATGAACAAACAGATGAGAGAGGAAAAAACTTGCACGCCAGCCAGATCCAAGACGGTGGGATGAAAGATTCTCCGGATGATCCGAACATCCTCTCGCGCAGCCGCTGCCGCTGTCCACGTGAAAAACCAATGCGAACGCACTCATTGGAATCGTTTGACCCAGAATTGTCCGAAAAACGCGTGGCAAGCTCCGGTCGATGACCTCTCGCTCTCCTCAATTATCTGAGAGGAACAAAATGGATCGTGCTGGTAAAACTTTTGTTTTTTTTCATCCCAAAAGCTCTTCACAGCGTTGTCCAGTTATGTTCTATGTATCGATTTTGACAGAGATCAAGGAGATTTTTACCCGCGGATGTATGTTTGGTTTAGTCGAACAGGGACTTGTTTTTTTTCGGTCTAAACTAAACTGAATTTTCTAAACTATTATAAATATCGGATCACAATACGCGCCACCAAGGGAAACGGTGATGTTTGCTCATTTGTTTATTTTTGGTTTGGTTTGTGTTTCTATGTTCTTTTTGTTCATTTTTAATTGAAAATTGCCGACATCTTTGCAGATTTTTTTAAGTTTAGAATTTTTTTAAATGTTTGAAAATGACAACGCTTCCGGTTGGTTTTTACATTTTTAATTTTTTTTTAAATTAATTTTAGGATCGTTTTATTTGAAATTTTTCTGATAGCAAAATCAAAGGCCAAACAAAGTAGGCATTTTTTAATTTAAAAAAAATTTTTTAATGTTTAACAAATTTTTAAAAATTTTTGACAAATGTTTCAAAATTATTAACAATTTTTTTTGATGGCAAATCTTTAAAAAATAAAAATGATATTAAATTATTTACAATGCCAAAATGAAAAGTGCCATTTTTGGCATTTTTGCTTTGGTAACTTTTAAACTGCTAATTTTAATATTTGTAAAAAATGTCTTCCCTAAAACTGACATTGATATTCTCTGAAATTACAGTTGTGCATCGAAATTTTCGGTCTTCCGTTGTTCGACTGGATCAACCCAGCTGAAACTGCCGATAAAAAAACAGAATTACGAGTTTCCATACTAAATATGCACCATTGAACAAAATTTCCCGCCAATCAATTTGATTCGGTGTCGATCTGCCATCTTTGGTTTTTACGTTCTTTTTCGAGTTGCATAAAACTGTCGTCTTTAGATTGCTCCTGCAGGAAAAGGCGGTGACGTAGTAAAATACTAAAAAAAGTGTTTTTTCTGCAATGACAATTTTTATAAATATTGTGATTTTGCTCTTGCACTGTCAGTGATCCAACGATGTTTAGAAGTATAATAATAGACGTCAACATTTTTATCTTCAGACGTCCGAAGTTCAGATTCATAATCTCGGTCATGTTCATCCCAGAATGCACGTGCGACGCATGCATGAATAACACCTGTTGACCCCCCAGGTATTATTCCTGTATGTTTTTCTCTCAACATTACATACATATTTATGTATCCATCTGGTCATACGGGTACCAATCACGCCACGTGTGTTTTGTTTTTCTTGCAACCATCCATTTTTTTACTACAATTTTTTTTATTTATTTGTTTCTTCGTTGGTCGAATCTTCGCTGCCTCCTGCATCGTTGGTTGTTTTCGCTTTTCGCCTTTGTACTAGCTTGTAGAAGAGGCGCGGCATGCATGCGTGTGCAGTTGATTGGGTGTTGTTCATCATCTACTATGTAGGGGGTGTAGAGGGGTATAAAGGAGATCGAATCGTCGTAGCAAGAAGGTGAAAAAGTTGGTGTGCACCATAACTTTTCCCCACTTCTGCTGCGATGTAGTCGTCCACTATGTATGTCCATTTATATTTGTTCAACCGGTGATAACGTTACATAACTTGTTATTTATTATTCTTCTTCTGTTTGCATTGATTTCATTTCAAATCATCATTTTTATGCAAGGTTACGTACACATTGAACTTTTTTTTTCTTTTGCAGATCGATCCGAACTGACCAAAACACAATTTTTGCACCAATTAATTAACAAAAATTTCACGTCGAATATCGTAATCGTGTTTGACTACAACAAAACTCAATTTTCAAAAAAACACCGTACACAAGAAAAAAAATTTTTACCTGTATTTTTTTTTAATGCAAACTTTTTTTTTCATTTGCTTTTTGATAAGGCGTCCTCGTCCATTCTGTCCTGTTCATGAACCACTTCACTGTTCCTGCTCCCTGGGCAACCGGTATAAGCTCCTACCTGTGCTACCTGAAAAAGTTACCTGTCACTCAAATTTCTTTTCTTTTTTTTTCTTTCTGCTGTCCCTCGTAGTTTTTTTCTTCTTTGACCAATAAATTGTACAACTCACTCAGTGTTCAAAATGTATGTTTGTAAAGATGTTCCAGTTGTCGACTAACCTTGCTCACAGGTATTATACATAGTTTCATCTATCGTAAACAACTCCAACCCACCTCCTTTTTTGAAGGTTGTTGCCACTCTGTTATTTTTTTTTCTTGGGATTCTCTCGTATCAGGTGTGTTTGTACTGACGGGGTAAAAAGTTTATCAAAATTGGAAAGTCCATTTACGTCGTTTGCGTGGTTTCTGTAGAAATTTTATTCACGTGCTTTACTCATTTTTTTAATTTTTTTTTAGTTAACCGGCAGCACAAAAAAAACACGCATTCACCTGCTACTGACCGTAACCCCCTCCAATCATTTTCTTTGTATTTTTGCCACAAAATGCCATTCAACGGCACAGATGTTAATCACAACAGTCCCCCCGAACGATCGATCAACAATCAGGAAAACTATCCGCCGGATGAAGTCTTCTACTCAGATGGCTACGATTCAACGACGACGGCAAAAGCCATTTTCCGGCAATCTAGCATCACGGATATTCCCGGAGCTGTTCAGGTGTGTTTTGTTGTCTTTTTTGAGTAAAACTAATTTTGCGCATTTTTTTCCTTATTTTTATGTAAAAAATTCAATTTTTATCCTCAATGATTTTTTTCAGGATCAACCTTTTGCCCATCGTTCCACTGAGTTGGATCGTCTATCAACGTGTCTCACAAGGAAAGTGTCAGGGTTCATTTTGGAATTTCTTCACGAAACTTTGCCAAAAGTTTGATTTTACTATGAGAAGTTTATACTGAAAAATTCAGTTGCACCGCTCATGATCTGACAGAGTTACGGTAGTCGAAAATCACGTTTTTGCCATTTTTGACGATTTTTGGCACGTTCTAGCTAACAAACAACATTATTTTCAAAATCAGGGTGTGCATCAATCGACGTAGTTTTGCATGGACAATCAGATAAAAATATAATAACGTAGGGTCGTGACCTTGAAAAATGCCGAACCAATGTTGGCATTGTGACCTCTTTTCGAATGCAAATTTTGGCATTTTTTAAGGTGGCAAACCTAAATTTTTATATTTTTATCTGATTGTCCATGCAAAACTACGTCGATTGATGCACACCCTGATATTGAAAATGCCGTAGTTGTTTAGCTAGAACGTGCCAAAAATCGTCAAAAATGGCAAAAACGTGATTTTCGACTACCGTAACTCTGTCAGATCATGAGCGGTGCAACTGAATTTTTCAGTATAAACTTCTCATAGTAAAATCCAACTTTTGGCAAAGTTTCGTGAAGAAATTCCAAAATGAACCCTGACACTTTCCTTGTCAGTGAGGCAGAGGTAAGATTGATAAAATTCTGTCTAAAAAAAAATTTGGGTACAAAGTTCGCTTTTACAATGCGTTCTAAAAATTCAGAAATGGAAATTTTTTTTTGAAAAAAAAACTTTTTCTTTTATCTGTCAAAATTAATTAATTATCTTGATGACTGTTGTTAACATGTTTTGACAGTATCACACTGATTCTGATCATCGTCATAAAAAAATATGAAAAAAAAATTATTAAAAGTACATTTTTGTTTTTTTCGTTCGGATAGAAAAGGACAAAGTCCAATTTGATAGTACGCCTTGCAATCACGTGGAATCACCGCTATCACGTCGATTCCTTCAGCTGGGGGGTGTGGGTGTTCTTTTGTATCTTTTGCTGATCACTGGCATGAATGTATGAAGAATTCGACGACGCAGAGCACTGAAAGATAAACTTGATGGAATGCACCCAGTTTTCTTAATTTTCCCAAATCCTGCCAAGAAGTCTTCAAATAATGCATTTATCCGTTGGTTTGTCTTTCATTACGGAAAATTCATCCCCATTTTTTAACATCAGACGTCTTTATCACGGAAAAATCCCAGGACATGTGCATATGGTTCAGGGTTGAGCGAACGTTCGTGTTCGTTCGCGAACAAATTTTTCTCAAATTTATTTGTTCGTGTTTGTTCGCGAACAAAGCTTAATTTTCCCAACAGATGAAACGAACAAAATTCCTGGAAAAATTAGGGTCAGAGTGTCAAAATCAATGCTATTTTACAAAAAAAGGACAAAAAAAAGTTGTTCGTGAACGAGATCAAAATTGTTCGCAATTGTTCGGTTTTTCGAAAAATTCTGAAAAATTGTTCGATGTTCGTTCGCAAACAAAAAAACAGGCTGTTCGCTCAACCCTTGTACGGTTGTTATTTTTTATATTATACTTTACTTGTTCATAGTCATGCAGCTTCGCTGGAATCACACACACACACACATGCACACTTTATTTTCTTTTTCTTTTTTCGTCTTTGATTTGATAGGAAAAAGGGAGATAGAGATCGTCGCGGGCAAGGAAGCCAGCAAGCAAGGAAGAAGGTACTTTGTACTTTCGCCCGGCTGACGACGACGACGACTACAACAATTGTCGCCATCGACCACCCCCCCCCCCTCAAACATCTTCATCGGTCGCGCCCCCCCCCCCCCACTCCGCTGCCGAGTCGAGTCCAGTCAAGTCTCGTGGTTTTGTTGGCGACATTGTTCTGTTTCATCCAACGCTTTGTTAGTTAGTTCATTAATTACCAGGAATTTTTGTCGTCATCGTCGTCGTCGCCGTTTAAAAAAAAAACTGTCCCAACTTTAGAGATTATTTACTAATTTGTTCTCTTCATCGTCACATTTTTTCTGGTTTTGCCAAAGTTTGAAAAATAATTCTTATGTATTTCAAAAACATGGGTCATCGTAATAATGGATCGCCGATTCGTGAATCCGATTTTCAATCGCTTGCACATTCTTTGCCTCGTACTAACTCTGCTCAGGTTCACTTAGTTCCGACCAGATATCGTACATATTCCTCCTGTTCTCAGCATTCACAGGTTTCTTTTTCAATTTGCATAAATTTATTTAACAATAAAAAAAAATTTTTGAAGTAAAAAAAAATTTTAATTTGAAAAAAAAGTTTTATTAAAACATTTTTAACCCAAAAATTTAGCAGGTATCCGCAATTTCCGACTCCGAAAACCCCACCAACATCATTCAAGATCTCTTCCAGGTTTGTATTTTTTTACATGGAATTTTTAACCACGCGGCGCTTTTTTTCCAATTTTTTTTTCAAACGACACGTAAATTTTATTGTTTACGCATAATGTTTTTTTTATTATCTCTTTGCTTGGAGCAACTTGTTTTTTTTGGGTTGACGGTACTTTGATAGTGACAAATGAAAATAATATCATGTTTGTACATTTATGGACCTTGGTATTCTTTCTTTATCGCTGCAGCTGCTGCCTTGAATGGGAGAATATCAGAGCGTTCGGTCGCGTTGAACGCAGTGGACTTTGGAGGGACCAAATTTTTTACAACGGAATCATGCATGATGACAAAAATGTGACACTGCGGCGCCAAAAAAAATGAATTTTCTGCTTTTAGCAATTTTTTTTTGGGAGGGGTATAATCGCTCTCAAAATCTCTGCTAAATCAAATTTTTTGAAAGTGAGAAGCAAAATCAAAAATTGCAAAAAAATATTAGATTTTTTCTATTTTTGTTCATTTTAATGTGCAATTTTTTCGAAAACTTATTCAAAAAAAAACAAAGAAAAACAATATAAAAAACTAATTTTCTTGTGATTTTTATGTGCTCCAAACCAAAAAAAATTTTGCATTTTTTTCAGAGCGAGCGAGAAAAATTTTAGAATTTAGGCCCTTAATCGGAGCAAAGAAAAAAAATTATCAAAAAAAATCGATTTTAATTTTCCGTCGATTTTTTTTGATATTTTTTTTGTTTGCTCCGAATAAGGGCCTAGATTCTAAGATTTTTCTAAAAAAAATCCTACAATTCTAAAATGTTTTAAATTTTCCGCAAACAAAAAAAATTATCAAAAAATCGATTTTAAAATAAAAAAATTCGAAAGCTGATTCTTCAAAAAATATACATCATTGCGCACAATTTTAAAAAAAGGGCGGAGCAAGCAAAAAAAATGAAAACGCTTGCAGTAATTTTTTTTTAAACGTAAAATAAAATTTTTTTTCACATGACAAAAACATTTTGTTTTTATTTTTTAGGGCCAGCTATGCTTATGGTCGCTAATCGCCATGTGCATCTACTCCGCGTTCTGGCAGCGTCATCGAAAGAAGCTCATCGCCTCGACCTTCATCTGCACTCCGGTCATCATCACAACGTGCATAACAATTTCGTGGCTCATCGGTATCATGATCATCATCTGTCGCCTCTTTAGCCTGACGATGATTAATCCCTTACACGTCTTTGGCCTTGGCAGACCTCAATCGTCGTCACGGGGAACGCCTTACGGCTCGCACCGTGGTTCCATTGATTCCGTCAATGGAGGCATCCTTCCGCAGCCCAATTGTCAGATGCACGCGTCGAACGCGTCTCTCAACTCCCTCGGAATGCGGACTGCGAGGAAAAGATCGCTTGCGCAGGCGGAAGGATCCTTTGACCTTTGACATATTTACTAGTAACCAAAAAAATATATTTTCTACAAGTACTTTTATCTTTATTTTGTGTGTATGTACATGTATTTAAAACGGGTTTTTTGGAAGCCTCATGTTTGTTACCTTCTGCATATTTTTTTGTCCTACAAATATTGGTATTGATGGGTTCATGTATTTGTGTGTGAAAAAAAAGAGAGATTACTGATTCGATTCATGATTGACTGTATTGTAACAGGGTTATGCGCCGGGGCTGTATTTTGTAGATTTTAGACAATTCGTGTTGCAGAATTCAAAAAATTTTCGGGTGACCGAAAATTTGTCAAATTTTAATTTTTCGGTTTTTTGAATCGAAAACCTTCAACATGGTTTTCAAAAATATTACAAACACCAACTCTTTTTTATTGAAACTTGTTTTTTTGCTATTCGGATTAATTTCCAAGAAATTTAAATTTTTGATAAAATTTTAACAAAAAAAAAGAAATGCATAAAAAATGTATTTTTCTAGATTTTTTTTCGTACTTGAAATATTTTTCCAATTTCCTATTTTTTTCATTGTTTTTTTGGCCTGGATTGGAACATAAATAAAAATTTTTTTTTGTTTTTTTTTGGGATTTTTTTTGGTACCCAAACATAACTGAAACTAATATCGTTTTTTTCCGGATCAACATCGCTGACAATTTTAATCGGTTAAAAAATGATTTCGTGACGGTCATGCATAAAAAAATCAATCAATTCAAGGTATACAAATATTTTATTATTTTCGCATATATAATATTTTCCAAAACAACGAAGCTTTTCTAAATTTTAAAAATAATCAATCACAATTTTTTAAGTTTTCTCAATTTGTTAGTTTAAAAAAAAACAGTCCAAAACCTTCGATGTGAGTTCAAGGATTCATGTCAGGTTTTTGGTCTTCAATTGAATTCCTTGCGATACTGCATTTTTTTCGAATCAAGTGCATGTACTTTTTTGGATTGTTTTCTTGGTCGGCTGATAATCTGGTGGATTTTTTTCGGGTTTGCATGACAAATTCTTTCGTTGAATCACTGAAATATCAAAATTGTGAAAAAAAAATTGTTTTTGATAATTTTTTTTTTCGAACACAAACCGAATAGCCAATTCGAGAGGACGAACAGTTACGTCGACAGTCGAATTACTGTACAACAATCGTGGAACTGTGTTATCCCAATTTGCATCTCGCTGAACCTCGAATGACGATGGTTTGTCCGCGATCATGAGTCCGACTTCAAAATTCCGATCAAGCAGCCAGTTGACTTCCAAATCATCGTCATCGTCTCCAAAAGGATTCAGAAGAGCTTCCGCGACTTTTGTCCATCCAAGATAAATGATAAATTGAAAAAGTGTTCCCAGAGGGATATTATAGATCCAACATTTGTTTGTATCTTCAATCGACGCCTGATTACCGATGAGAGAGATAAGAAAGAAAAACCGGACGCAGAAGGATACAACTTGTGTGTATGAAAGCGGCACCGGTACCATGCTGTACCATGTTAGAATTTCCATTTTGCCGTGGTACGCATCTAGGATCTGAAAAATTGGTAAAAATAGATTGTTGAATAAAAATCACGCTGTTTTTGTTTTTTTGGTGCGTTCAATACCAAAAAAAACAAATTGAACGTACGTTAAGGATATTGTTTGTCGACGGATCCGATGCTATGAAACCTTTTTTTCGAGCATCGTTCGCTAGATACATGGCCCACTTTACCGGCGTGTAGTAGTTTGCGTGCTCCAGCTGTTCGGCCAGGTATCTCTCCATTTCTTCTTTTGTCAGGTAACCTGGAATTTTAAAATTTAATTTTTAAAATTTTTTTATATTTTTCATTTAAAATTTTTTTTTTTTAAATTTTTTTATTTAATAAAATTTTTTTTCTTCTCTCACATTGAACTTTTTCCTTTTTTAAATAAAATTAAAAAAAAATCTTTTATTTGAAATATTTTTTCAATTTTTTTTGTCGTTTTTTTAAATTATTTTTGTATTTTTAAATTATGAAAAAAAAAATTTTTTCCTGAATTTTTCAAATTTTTTTGTTTGTTCTAAAACTCACCGGCAGTCACGAGAGATTCATTAGTCGGAAAACGTTTCCGAATAAGTTTACTGATCGACCGAAACACTTGAACCTAAAATTTTTTTGTTTATTTTCTTTTCCCCAAGTCCGTTTACCCGTGAAAACCCACCTGAACAAAAAGCATGTAGCGAACGATGCTTCGGCGGTACATCCTCTGTTCGTCGTTGTCACCATTTATGTGCGTAGAAACAAGCAGCGCAACACTGCAATCATTACAAAAAAAATTGATTTGACGGAAATCGAAAAAATCGACGAACTCATCGATAAACCCAATATTCTTCCACTGCTCCCACCACCTATCGGCGCACATTCGGACGTAGAAGCCGAGCAAGAATGTCAGGGAACCCAATTCCAAGGCTTTATCGAAATATTGGACCAGCAGGTTGAAAATTCTAAAAATGGTTAAAAATATTTTTTTTTAATTTTTCATTTTTTTAATATTTATTTGAACTAAAAAATTTATATATATAAAAAAACTTTTTTTCTATTCAAATTTTTTTTTTTTTACCATTTTAATTTTTTTGATTATAAAAATTTGTAAAAAAAAACATTTTTTTGTGTTCCGATTTTTTTTTAAATTTTTTTAAACAAACAAAAACATTTTCTTAATTAATACAAAAAAGTTTTTTATGTTTTAATTTTAATTTTGTTAGTAAATAATTTTCTTTTTAATCAGTGAAAAACAAACTCTCTGTGATAAGCGTTGAAAAAAGTATGGTGAATAGCAGAGATCACAGCATATCCGACTATCCACAAAATAAGTTCGTGCGAAACAGCTTTCCATACCGATCCCCTCCAAATAAAAAATAGCCGGAAAAAAGTGACCTGATCGGCATTTTCGATCAAGTTCTGATACCTGATCGTCATTATCAACACTGATCGCACCGGGTTTTTTTGCTAATACAATAACGTTATATATATAGTATATATATATACCCACGAGGAAGTGTTCAAAACCGGAACACTTTTAAGAAAACTTTTTTAGGTTCCCCCCCCCCTTCTCCAACCTAACATACATACATACATACATACATACATACATACATACATACATACATACATACATATGTAAGTGCATTCGATTATTCCGTGTTCCTTTACACCGTTGGCTTTCCGCCTTGTATGCGGTAATTAAGATACAAAATTGTGGTTTTCATGTGATTGAAATAATTAGAAAAATGCATTTCTAGTTCGAAAAAAATACATCATGCGCGCAATCTAAGAACATTGATAAGAGTAAAAATCATGTGAGTCCCGTGCCAGAAAACGCAAAAAATATTGTTGCAATCAAAATTCTTGTGCAATCGTTTGCAGCGTTTTTTGCTCAAAACCATGTTTTGATCGTTTTTCGGAAACATTTGTGATTGATTTCATTTATTCATCGAGAATAAAAACCGCTGGAATTTTACCTGGTGACGATCGGCCAGCACAGCATAAGAGTTGAAATTATTGACGCATATTTTTTTTAGAAAAAAACCATATCACAAAAAAATTATTTAGACGATTCATACCGATTTTTTTTTAAATTCGAGGATTTATTTGAGTCGTTTTATTTATTAAAAATTTTTAATTAATATTTTTGAAGTACAGAACAATTTTTTATTGTCATAAAAATAGTAATTGCAAAAAATAAAAAATGAACTTATTTTTAGTTCATTTTTTAATAAAAATCAAAAATATTTAAATTTAATTTGAAAAAAAACTGCATCAACTAATAAATTTTTTTTATACATATTTATATTTTCATTTTCAACCAAAAAATGTGTTGCTCTTTTCAACAAAAAAAAATTTACTGTGTACGAAATGAAACGTAAATAAATATTTTTTACTCACAAACAATAAATATGTCTTTTCCTCCGCATTTTGATTTTCTCTCTAACGAGGGGCGATTATGCGCACACACTGTTCTCCCATACTTCACAAATTGTTTGAGTGGAATTCTAAACAGCCAACGCAGCAGCAGTTCGAGCGGTCTCGTCTTTCGACGCTTCTTTTCGACGGCAAATAAATTTCATCAATTTGTATTGATTAACCTGTCTACATTTGTGCATTCCATGCGTTAGAGCATCTGGCTTGCAGAGTCCAGTGAATCATGGCAGACCACGGACACGGACACGGACATGGACATGGATCCGATCCGATTGTTGTCATTCGATTGGACGGAGAAGTATGTTTTTTTTTTTATTTTTAGATAAAATTTACTCATATACAATCTTTCAGACCGATGAAGAATACCAATGGCGAGTCGAGCACGCTGCCATGCACGTCAAGCACGCGGGTCACGATGTTATGCATGCCGAAATGTTCCTCGTCTTCATCGGCGTCATGTTTTTTGCCCAGATTTTCCTGGTTTTATGGAAATCTAAACACTTCAAGTCATACCAGGTTCGTTTGTTTGATTTTTGATCAAAAAATAGCTTTGAAATGGCATAAAATGGATAACAATGACGGTTTTTATACGCAAAAACGTATGATTTACGACTCTGATACGATATTATCTTTGTACGATACAAATATGTGCATAATATTACTTTTTTGTTTTTTGCGATATCGTTTTTACTTTTGATATTTTTTTACGGTATAAATGTATACCTAACATTACTTTTTACGATATCGTTACTTTTTGTCAGTTTTTATCGTAATTCCGTTCTTTTTGGATCATTTTCTTCCGTTTTTAACCTAAATTGTTACTTTTGGACAGTTCTTATCATAATTTCGTTCGTTTTCGAACCATTTTCTGTCTTTTTCGGCTTAAATTGTTACTTTTTGACAGTTTTTATCGTAATTTCGTTCGTTTTTGACCATTTCCGCCTTTTTGTTAGCCTAAATCCTTTTTTTCAGTTAATTACAACGATAGGGCTCTGGCTGATACCCGTTGCAATCAGCTTCCATAAATCCTTCTATCGCTTTATATTTTTCTGGGTGATATTTTCGGCAATTTGTGGGTATATTTATCGACGCGTCAACAATCGTCAAATAGACGGCTCGACTCCGCGTCTTGTCTATCGATGGTTTGTATCCGTGCATCAGATGAGTTATATCCTCGGTGTCTCTGGATACGTCATACTCATGGCCACAATTCTTGGCGCGAATATTCTCTTTGGCATTCAGACTTCTACATCCATGGATACCGGCTTTTATCTCATGTTTTACGGTCTTTATTACGGTGTACTCGGACGTGATCTCGCACAGATATGCACGGATCGTCTCGCGTGCAAGATTGGCTACCGTACAGCCGAAGGCCTGCCCAAGCGACTACTCGAGGCAAATGTCTGCGCGGTTTGTGGAGGCAAAATTCACGCGAGTACACCGGTTGCCTGCGAGCCAGATTCCAACGTCGATGAACCAATTGTCGTTGAAAGACTTTACACGCTTTCGTGCAATCACTCTTTTCACGAATTCTGCATTCGTGGATGGGTTGTCGTTGGCAAGCAGGAAACTTGTCCGTATTGCAATGAAAAAGTCGATCTCAAGAGGATGTTCAAAAATCCGTAAGTTAACAAAAAAAATTTGATATTTTTTTTATAAAAATTTTTCCAGCTGGGATAAGCCTCATTTATTCTTCGGACAATTGCTTGATTGGATCCGTTACCTGGTCGCTTGGCAGCCGTTGATCATCCTCGTCGTCCAGGGCATCAATAACTCCCTTGGTCTCGAGTAGAAATATATAAATTTCCGGTCGGGATGAATAAATTGATCGTAACTGTGTAAAACTACATATAAAATAAAATATATACAATTTTTTCTTTGAATGTTTTTATTTTTTTTTATAAAAACCCAATTAAAAACGATACGATCACAAACGCGGAGAAAAATTTTTAGGTACAAAATTACGTTCAAATTGGAAAGCGTAACGTTCTACGATATAAACTTTTGTGTTACTTTTTTTGTAAGAAAAACACGCGTATTACGTTACTTTTCATATTTCGAACGTAATACTTTTCAGATTTTTACGTTCAAAAGTAACGTAATACGTACAAAATAAATGTTATTCATCGTAACAATTTTTTACGTTCTTTTTCACGATTCAAACGTAAAATAATTTTTCAATCGCCAAATTTTTTTAAATTGCTTTTTTATAAAAACGCAAACAACCGCAAAAAATACGATCACAAACTCGGAGGCTTAATTTCGCCGTTGGCTTTTCGCTGGAGATATCGTTGAGTGGCCATAAAAATGGCCGAAGCGTCATTTCTCTGTTTGAGGATATTCTTGATCGCCCGGAACCTTTCTTTGAGAATAGTTTTCTCGTCTTTGGGTTTTTCTTCTTTCTTTTCACTTTCTCGTTTTGATTCGCTTCGTCGCCGATGTTCACCATCTCCGCCGTGCCGACTACTCCGATGCCGATGCCTGTCGTGGTCCCGGTGACGATCATCCGTCCGATCACGATCGTCATCCCTCCGCCGCCGACGACAATCCTTCTCTGGCGCCGCTTCAATTTCCTTGGATTTCTCAATTTTCGGCTTGTTGAGTCCTGGTTTGAGATCTTCAAATCGCTTCTTCGACGTCGATGAAGGCAGTTCTGACTCGGGCTCTTCTTTTACGGCATCGGTTTCAGATTCAGTCTTGATTTTGACTTTTGACACATCAATTACCGGGCCACGGGTCATTTCATCAAGGTATCGTCGGTGGAAGTTGGCTTGCCAGAATTCTTGGTCTTCGACTTTTAGACGATCTAAAAAAAATGATAAACAGAAGATAAAAAACGCCAATTTTTTACTTTGAACGAAAATAAACGAAAAGAATAAACAAAGTTACGTTCAAATTGCAAAAAGTAACGTAAAACGTACAAAATACAGTAAAATTTTTCAGTCGAGTAACATAAACAAACGATACGTTACTTTTTTTACGATATGAAAGTAATAGTTTTGTTATCTTTCTGTTATATTACTTTTCTTGAAAGAATAACTTGCGTATTACGTTACTTTTCAACTGTCAAATTTTTAGGTAAAAAATTACGTTCAAATTGGAAAGCGTAACGTTCTACGATATAAACTTTTGTGCTACTTTTTTTGTAAGAAAAACACGCGTATTACGTTACTTTTTATATTTCGAACGTAATACTTTTCAGATTTTTACGTTCAAAAGTAACGTAATATGTATAAAATGAATGTTATTCATCGTAACAGTTATTTTACGTTTCTTTTTCACATTTCAAACGTAATTTTTCTATCGTAAAATTTTTTGCACACTTTTGTCAAAATAAAAACTCACTGTCAAGTCTCTCCTGCTCGAGTAGCTCGCGTCTCATCTGTTCCCTCTCCTCGATCTGCTTCTTGTAGGCTCCGGTAACGAACGTATCCTTATCCGCGAATTCATCGCCTTCTGCAGCCCGTTCCTTGTCCTGTTTTCTCTCATCGACGAGCAGTTTCGCGAGTTCGCGTTTCTTCGCTTCGTGGATGAGGTTATGGGCGTACTTTGGTTTCTTATCCTTGTCAGCCTCTCTCTGAGCCTCGCGTTTGGAATTTCTTTGGCGCTCGATCTCGTCGTGGATTGAGTCGTATTCATAGGCCAGCGGATCCGCAGCGAGAACCTCGGCGACTGCGCGTTCGTCGCGAGCTTTGTTCGAGCCGTATTTGAGGTGAAATTTCTTGCCGGCATCTGTCTCTTTCGCGATACGGGATTCTTCGTCGTCTGAGTCATCACCGAAGACGGCAGACGTCGCGAGACTGGATGACGTACTGGGAGGCTGCTTGGTCTTTAGAACAAGACCGACTCTGTAAAAAAAAGTGAACGTGATAAAAAATATTATAAAAAAAAACAAACTTCGCTTTCGGCTTCTCGTCTTCCATTTTTTAGGTCTGTTGATTGATAGTGACCTTTTTAAATTCAAAGAAGGTGAATGGAACGATATCCAGGAGATGAAAACAATCGTAAAAGCACGGAAAGTGGTAAATTAGAAAGCGATGCAATTGAACAAAGGATTCCTAGCACGAAAATTTTTTGGTGAAAAATTCAAGTTGTGCAATTTGTGAGAAATCTGTCCGCAGTTCTTACCATTGCTCATCGCCTGAACACGATCATGGATTATACCAGGGTTCTCGTCATGGACGAAGGACGTGTCAGGGAATTGGACACTCCTCAGGCGTTGCTCGCAGACCGGAACAGTCAGTTTAGGGCTATGGCTGAACAGGCTGGAGTCGTCTGATTTACGGGAACATGGATGATTTACTGAAATATTTATTACATCAGCAGCGGAAAACTCTGGAATTGTTTCAAAATTGTTGGAAACGTTGGCAAAAGTGTCGAAAAGTTTGTCCATAATTCAAACAAACCGCTTTATTTTGAAATTATGTACCTGTATGAAAATAAATTTCCGCGATGTGATACAAGTTTTTTTGTGATACAAGTTGGCATTTTCGTGCCAATACAAATATATACAATTTTTGCGGTTGCAATCACCTTCCCCGTTTCCAAAGATGCCTCTATGTATCAAACTTTGTACAAAACATGGGTTTATTACAGTAATATTTACCTCTGACAAACAAACAATCATTACAGCTCAACAGTGAAGGTTTCGACTGTCGAAACAGGTTCATTGTAGCAACAAATAGAAGGCATGGCTTTCAATGGAGTAATGTGACGATTTTCCAATTTCAAGAAACCTCTCTGAAAGTATTATTATATTCACATGAAAAGCTCAGTAAAATGTAAAACTTACGAAAGCACTTGTTCCACAGGTTGTATAGTATGTACCATAGTTGCAGAGTACGCCTTCAAAATGTATGTCGAAAACATTATAATGAATACCTTGGGCTTCGTCAATGCATTCTATTTCATTATCCAGCTGTATAAAGCGGAATGTTTTGAACTTTGGATTTTTCTTGATGAAAAGCGTTGCTACCTGCTCAGCAAATTCGATGTTCATTGTCTGCGGATCCGACGGAGCAAACTGTAGGGGGATGTCACAGTCGCCGGATTTTAATGGTATAGTTGGCGGAGGAAATTCGCTCACTTCCGAAGACGCCGACGTCACCAGATTGAGCACAACACAGAGAAGACAAATCACCGCAACCGTCTTCCCCATTGTCGAATGCGTTTCTCAAATGTGATAAAACCGACAATGTATTGATAAGAATAGGTGTCGTTTTTTTGCACTCATATGCAAATGTTGTAACTCATTGTATGTCCGAGACGATAAATGAATGACATGAAAGCTAGAAAACGTGCAAAATCAAAGAATACTCCCATTTGCATCAACCGGATACGGTATGCAAAACCCCAAACAAAAACTGTACCTGAATCGTTGCTCGTCTTCGATCGGCACTATTGACTACGATGAAAAGAGCGTGGAAGGCGGTTTGCTTTCTCTGTGTTGCGTCTATTCTGCTGATGCCGGCAACTCCAGTTCCGCCAGAGACTTGCAGTAGATTGCGAGCATTTGATGGTAAAGATCTCGATGTCAACAGTCCTGATATACTAGAAAACGCTCAAAAAATGGTACGACAGTTCACCAAGAAGTTTCCCGCATATAGGGCATTCCGTCTTAAAACTTTATTATCTGAACGCTTCTGTAATTCAACGAAGACTATGTACTACAACGTACATATGTTTCTTGAAGGCAAACCGTGCAGTTTTGGTACGTATAGAACGACTTGTAGGTACGCAACATACGTAAGTTTTACAAATTCATTGGTTACTGATTTTCATGTGATTTTATATTTTCAGAATCTTACCATGAAAGTGGAACGTCAATTTAATAGCTATCAAATGCAAGTGACAATTTTGGATTATATGCCTAACAAATGTTGCAATCCCCCCTAAAGTCTACGTTTTTGATGCTGTGTTGTAATTATATGTAATTATTTTTTGTTTGTCAAAACTATTTCTGTAATAAAAAAGTTTTGTACAAAGTTAGAAACGTTGGGGCATGATTGAGCGGCGGTATCAAGGTGTTGCATTTGGATAGCTTATTTTTGCTGCTTACCTCCTGCCAATGTAAATTTTCGATTCTGCGTAGCACAAGCCGCGCAAAATAATCTCTGCCTATTTGGACAGTTTATTTTGTTCAAAAATAGGCAGTGAATTATTTTCAAAAAAATAATACTGCTGGTTTCCAGACCTGCTGATTTTGCTTATTTCCGACATCAGGGGGAAAAAAATAACCCGCATGTAAAATTTGTGCAATGAAATATCTCGTTGGGTCTGAACACGAAAACTGCATTTCAGCATTCGTTTTTTTTTATTTTGATGCAAAATTTTAACTTCATGATCGGAATAGTAAAAATAGCTGCTTATTTTGCGATTTTTAAGCAGCTTTATTCTAATGAGGTATTAAAATCATGAAAATAAGCACCGCCAGATTTGCTTGTTCTTATTTTCATGAAAATAATTCTTTGCTTAAAATGAAGAAAATAGGCAGTGCAAAAAAAGCACTGCCTATTTGGACTATTCTTCATTCTGCGCGGCTAGCGTAAATAATTCAAATGCAACACCTTGGGCGGTATAAAGTTAATGCAAATGTTAGATGGCATTGATCACATTTCAATAGTGCTGATCGAAGATGAGCAACGATTCATGTACAGTTTTTGTTGGGGTTTTGCATACCGTATCCGGTTGATGCAAATGTTAGTATTCTTTGATTTTGCACGTTTTCTATAGCTTTCATGTCATTCATTTATCGTCTCGGACATACAGTGAATTACAACATTTGCATATGAATGCAAAAAAACGACACCTATTCTTAGCAATACACTGTCGGTTTTATCACATTTGAGAAACGCATTCGACAATGGGGAAGACGGTTGCGGTGATTTGTCTTCTCTGTGTTGTGCTCAATCTGGTGACGTCGGCGTCTTCGGAAGTAAGCGAATTTCCTCCGCCAACTATACCATTAGAATCCGGCGACTGCGACATCCCCCTACAGTTTGCTCCGTCGGATCCGCAGACAATGAACATCGAATTTGCTGAGCAGGTAGCAACGCTTTTCATCAAGAAAAATCCAAAGTTCAAAACATTCCGCTTTATACAGCTGGATAATGAAATAGAATGCATTGACGAAGCCCAAGGTATTCATTATAATGTTTTCGACATACATTTTGAAGGCGTACTCTGCAACTATGGTACATACTATACAACCTGTGGAACAAGTGTTTTCGTAAGTTTTACATTTTACTGATAGTAGTTTTTCATGTGAATACTTTCAGAGAGGTATCTTGAAATGGACAAAAGAAGGCATTATTCCATTGAATGCCATGCCTTCTATTTGTTGCTACAATGAACCTGTTTCGACAGTCGAAACCTTCACTGTTGAGCTGTAATGATTGTTTGTTTTTCAAAGATAAATATTACTGTAATAAACCCATGTTTTGTACAAAGTTTGATACATAGAGGCATCTTTGGAAACGGGGAAGGTGATTGCAACCGCAAAAATTGTATATTTGTATTGGCACAAAAATGCCAACTTGTATCACAAAAAACTTGTATCACAAAGCGGAAATTTATTTTCATACAGGTACATAATTTCAAAATAAAGCGGTTTGTTTGAATTATGGACAAACTTTTCAACACTTTTGCCAACGTTTCCAACAATTTTGAAACAATTCCAGAGTTTTCCGCTGCTGATGTAATATGTAAATATTAATATTTACATCAGTAAATCAACCATGTTCCCGTAAATCAGACGACTCCAGCCTGTTCAGCCATAGCCCTAAACTGACTGTTCCGGTCTGCGAGCAACGCATGAGGAGTGTCAAATTCCCTAACACGTCCTTCGTCCATGACGAGGACCCTGGTATAATCCATGATCGTGTTCAGGCGATGAGCAATGGTAAGAACTGTGCACGACGCAAATTGCGTGCGGACAGATTCCTGAATCAGCTGATCCGTTTTAACATCGACCGAAGCAGTAGCTTCATCGAGGACCAGAATCCTTGTTTTTCGTCTTAGAATTGCTCGTGCAAGGCAGACAAGTTGTCGTTGACCGACTGAAAGATTCGATCCGCTTTCGGAAATTTTGTGTTGCAGGCCGTCGGGAAATTGGTCAACAAAGGTTCGGAGATGAGCGCGATCGATCGCTTCCCAGAGATTGTCATCCAGGTAAGCGTCAAAGGGGTCCAAATTCGAGCGAAGTGTTCCGCAGAATAGTACCGGATCTTGAGGAATAATCGTAAGCGCGCGTCTCAGCTCGTGGAGTCCAAATGTACGATAGTCAACGTCGTCGATAAAAATGGTCCCAGAAGTAGGTTCAACTATTCGGAAAAGCGCCATAGTCAGTGACGTCTTTCCCGCTCCGGTGCGGCCCACGATGCCAATTTTCTCGCCGGAGGATATGGAAAATGTGAGGTTTTTCAGGATTATAGGACTGTCGTTACGGTATTTTAGACAGATGCCATCGAAGCGAATTGAGCCCGTTTCAGGCCAAATTTCAGGCGGAGAAATTTCAGAAGTCCACTCAGCTTCAGGCTTGCTGGCGACGTATTCTTCGATGCGTTCGATGGAAACAATATTTGTTTCGATTGATTTTGTCCGGTTTCCGATGCTGCCGAGGATTCCACGCATCACGGTGCTGGTAGAAATGACAAGTGCCATGGCGCCGTGCGAAATCCATCCATTGTGACCAAACCAGATGGCGATGCCCGTGAACATGCATCCCACAAGCATGGTCAAAAGGTCCAGTCGCAATGCGATCCACCTGGAATGTATTTACAAAAATATATTTTCCACGTTACACTCGAAAATGTATGTTTTATAAAATTTTGTAAAAAAATCGCGTTTTTGCAAATTTTTCACTATTTTTTTTTCTTTTTTCATTTATTTGAAAACAACTTTTTAAAGTTGTCAAGAATTTTAAAAAAATTTAAATAAAAGAATACATTTTTGAAATTCAAAAATAAAAACATCTAGAAAATTTTTCTTTTTTTTAACAAAACTGGCAAAAAACAGAACTTCCGACAAATTAAAAAAAACTAAATATTTATTCAAAAAAGTTTTATAAATTTTTTTTGACTTTTTTGTATTTCAAAATTAAAAAAAATGTAATTCCTTTTTTTTTGAAGTTTACAATTTTTACAAAAAAAAACAGAAAACGGAAAAAATTCAAAAAATTAAGAAATGCGGAAAAAAAATCCAATAAGGCTAAAATTTCATAAATTATTTTTCAGGATTCCTAAAACCCACGAATTTATAGCACTGGAAGCCTGATCGGTCTCCACGGAGCGTTCGTTGACGTCGATCATTTTCTGCTGAAACACGTCTTTTGCGCCGAAGATTCTGATGATCGCGGTGCCGCCATAGCTTTCCTGCAGGTGCGACATGACCCGAGACCACGTGTTTGAGTTCAATCTCCTGATTTGCACGCTTGCGTTACTGTAGTATCTCTGAAATGTTTTCAGTAATACAAAAAAAAAATTCGAAAATTTTTTTCCTACAGCCAAAAAATAAAATGCAATGACCAAAACAATGAACAGAATTCCTGTCGAAGGTAAAACAATAATCGAGCTGACGAGTGAATAAACGACCATAAAAATGATGAAAAAAGTATCGTCCAAGTCATTTGGAAGATCCGAATCAACTTTTTCCATGTCTTTGCTAAATCGATTGAGAATACGTCCGGCTGGGGTTCGATCGAAAAATGTCATGGGTGCACGCATAACTGATTTTAGAATTTTGGTATGAATGACCTTGCTTGCTTGGGTCGAGCCGAGTGCAAAAACAACGAATGCGATGACCGTAAAAATGCTACCACCAATGCCAAGTCCAACAAAAACACCGAGACTCGCGGTCGTCGAAAACGGAGACTTTCCTACAGACCAATTAGCGATCCAGAGTTGAGAAGAACTTTCGAAAATAGTTCTAAAGCCAAAAAGTGCAACAAAGAATGAAATACTTCGAAGAACACCAAATGCACGGAAATAGATGGCAAAGTGGTGGATAGAAGCGTTGCCAGTCTCCGTTTCTTCGTCGTCCATGAGTCGACCGCCGTCGATTTGTTCGGGGGTCAAGAGATCTTCGAAGGTGGCCTGCGAGGCAGAGGAGTTTCTGCTGCGATGTTGGGCCCGGTCTTGGGTTCTGAAGGTACGCTCAATTGGATCTGGGACATCATCAAAAGTTTCCTCTACTTCAGAGTTTTCGACTTCATCTTCGACTTCAAGCTCTATGATGAGCTGCATAAAGACTTCATGTTTGCTTACAGAAAGCTCCGAAAACGTGCCGCAGTCGACTATTTTTCCGTCTGAAACGCAGAAACAAGGGTCGTTGAAATTATTTTTATTTCTTATTTTTTTTAAATTCAAAAAAAATTTTTTTAAAGCTGACTTGGCATTTTTTTAAAAATCGCTCGCTCAACTCTAAGTCAGAATGTTTTTTTTCAAAATTTAAAATTCTTAAAATATTTTTTCAGAAATATTTTTAACGATTTTTTTTAAATGAAAAATTTTGAAATTTGCTTTTTGAAATTGTTAAAAAAAAATTTCTAGATGAATTTTTTTTTACTAAAATCTGTTTTTTTATTTTTTTACATTAGAGCGCTAACATAAAATCGGTTTTTAAATTTTTTTTTTACAAAAATCTCAAAAATTCTACCTTCGTTTTCAATTTTTCAATTTAAATTCGAGTTTTTTTGACGATTTTTTTGGTAAAATTGATCGTTTGTTTTGACAAAAAATGACAGAAATCAAACTAAGATTTCATTTTCAATTTTTTTTCGCTGCGAGAGCGCTGTCAGATATCGAAATCCTAAATATAATAGTATTTTTAAATTTTTTTGTTAATGTCAAACTCGCCTTTCATGACGATAATTCTATCGCACTGTGGCAGCAACGAAATAGAATTGAGTGCAAAGAGTCTCGTCTTACCCCGAAGCATTCCTTCGTGCCCAACAACCCGATCAAAAATGTGTCTGCCAACGTGCGCGTCCACTGCGCTCAGAGTATCATCCAGAAGGTAGAAATCCGCGTCCTGATAAACAGCTCTTGCAAGTGCCACTCTCGCTTTCTGTCCTCCACTCAGGTTGATGCCTTTCTCGCCGATTTCTGTCGCATCACCGGCAATTAGAGCCTGAATATCCGATTTAAGTGCACATCCGTCGATGACTTGCCGATATCGGTTTTCGTCAAAAACGTTTGTAAACGTAATATTTTCTCGAAGAGTCTTGTTTTGGATCCAGGTTTCTTGAGGGACGTAAACCATGGATTGTTTTGCGATATACACTTTTGATTCCGACAAAATGTGCATCTCGCCGGCAATGGCAGATAGCAAAGAAGATTTCCCAGATCCAACTCTGCCGAGAACGCCGACAAGTTCGCCTTGACGGATTTCAAGCGATATTTTGTTCAGCTGAGGTTCAGAATCCAAATTCCAGGAAAACGAAGCATTTTCAAGTTTGACGACCAAATCAGAATCACTTGGAACCAAATTATTTTTGATCTCGGATAGTTCATCCTGCTCCAAAAAGTTTTCGACTCTCTGAATCGAAATCCATAAATCAATACAAAATCTCACAATATTCGGAAGATCAAAAATAGCGTATCGAAGTTCGCTAAAATACATCAAAGTCATGAAAGCAATTTGTGGCGTTAGATCTCGGCCTTCAATAACGACGTAACCGAAAAAAGACGCGGCGAGAGCCAATACAGGGCAGATAACGTAATTCGAGTGCATCGATGCCATGCAAAAGTGTCCCAGTAATATCTGGTCAACTTCCTTTTTTCTAATAGCTTCTATCTGAGCTTCCATGCTCTCTTCCCACGCGTACAATTTTAGCACCTTCATCCCAGAAAGCGCGTCAGTCATTAGTTTCATACGATTGTCTTTGTGCTCGAGTTGATCGCTTTCGATTTGGGACCATTTGTTGGCGAGATAGCCGTTGAGGGGCGAAAAAAGTACGGTCACAACGAGACCGTAAAATGCGTTGACACCGATGGTCCAAAACAACCCGATGAAGCATAGTATTAACTAAAAAAAATCGTGTCAAGACCATCAATGCGTGCGCACCGGTGCATACCATTGTTGGAGCGTAGCAAAATTCAGCCAGAGTCCACCAGAAGTATCGAATACGATCCACATCTGTGGTTACGAGATTTACGATCTGGCCGATTGGAAATTTAGCCTTGGCCGCCGGCGATAGGCGGAGCATCTGAAAATGCAAATTTCCAATGTAATTTTTTTCTATTGTAAATTTATAAATAAATTTTGTTACAATAATAAAAATCATACCGTTATTTCAAAAATGCGAAAATTATAATATTTGGAATGAAAACAACAGTATTTTTAATTCAATTTTATTTTAAAAAAATTCATAAAATAAAAGTTATTCAGAAATGAAATTTTATTCATCGTAATTTTAAAATTAAATTTATAAAAAAAACAATTTCCAAAATTTTTTTTACGATTAAAAATTATTTAAAAATTAAAAAAAAGAAAATGGATTAAAAACAAATTTAAAGTAATTTTTAAATTTTAATATTTATTTTAAATTTAAAATATATATGTATAAATATTTTTTTCAAAAAATGAACCATTTTTTTTAGTTTTTTTTAAATAAAATCAAAATTTACCTTTTTGTACAACGCGTTTACGAGAACGTTTCTAACGTTTGTAAAGGCAAGAACGCTGTACAAGTCCCTACGCGTGTAGATAAAAATACGCGCGACGGTCAGCACGGCACTCCCGGCCACAATCAGGACCGCGAGCCAGAGGGGTTGATCAAAAGACACGGTGTCTACGATAAGCTTGAGCACAATCGGATCCATCACCATGTTGAAAGCCGTGCAAATTGTCAAAAATGCAGCAGCCACCAAATAAACACCGGTCATTCTGAGCAACGCCGCAAAGAGCCATGGAATGCCAAATACTGATTTCCGGATTTTTGTATACTTTCGAAATTGAGAATTCAGGTGATCCGTCGCGTTTCGGTCGTCGAGTACATACATGTCATCGAGAGTGAGTTGACCGGCGAAGGATTTTTTGATCAGAGGACCCAGGTAGCTGAAAGTCAATTTGGAGAAGGGAGAGGCGAATTGATCAGGAAAAATAGGCTAAAAGTGGTTTATTGAGAAATAAAAGTCAGATGACTCAAAAAAAACGAACCCTAGAAATTGAAAAATTGTTCAAAGACGGATGAGTGCTGTCATTGAAGCAAAAACAGACAAATGCCAAACAGGAGATGCCGACGTTGGCAGCCACGAAGTTAACTGCCGCGTCCTTCAAAACTTTTCAGGTGCAAAAAAATCAAATGTCCGAAACTAACGTCCTGATGGTTCAAAAAAACGAATTGGACCATGCCAACCAGCACATTTCCTGCCATTGTCAGCAGTAGGAAAATAGACGACATCACGCCGGAATGCCAGCAACGGAAGTAACAAACCAGAAACATTATCTGCAATTGAAAAAAATGTGGTCAATTTGACAGTTTTTTTAAAATGTCATCTTCGGCATTTTTGAAGGTGAAAACCTTATATTTTTATATTTTTCTCAGATTCTCGATTAAAAATCATGTCGATCAATTCATACCCTAACATTGGAAATTCCGAATTTTTTTTAGTTACAAGGTGCCAAAAATCGTATCAAAAAAGACAAAAATGCGAATTCCCGCAACAGTAAATTTTGTAAATTTGCATCAGGCAAAAGATTTTTACATTAAATTTTTTATCGAAAATGCAGTTTTTTTGGCAACATTTAATGAAAAATCTTTTTATATAGTAATTTTTTTGCCAGTTATAAATAAAAATTGAAACAATACCGAAGTGACAAAATCTATGAAAACGCCAGTTATCCTGTCGGCATCCGAATCCACCATCTGGTCATGCACTTTTGTAGAAAAATAAAATACAATAACGTTCATAACAATTAGAAGAAACAAAAGTCCAAACTTGACAACGACAACTTTTGTGACTGGAAGCTGTGGACGATTTGCAATCGCACCGTAGATCAGCAAAAAACATAAACAAGCCACCGCAGAGGCCAGTACAACCGAAGGCAACGCTACAAACGCCATACACGGCGTCACAGCCTCAGAAAATGTCGTGTTAACAGAAACCGGCACAAAGAGGCCGTTGGCACAGAGAACGTCGGCGAAACTGCCATTTTTGATCCAATCTTGAAACAACATTGGATCACTGCACTTGAACGCACCACAAAATTTTACAGTGAATGAAAGTACATAGCGTTGTGTAGTGTGAAAGGCGGTAGTAAATAAAGGAACGAAGATAACACAATGTTGGGTAACCGAGAAAACGCACCCTCGCACGCACCCTACAAACGTTCGTGCAATCCTTAGCTAGCCTCCAAAAAATGACGTGATAAAAGTTAAACCGATTCGTCGCAATTATTAGCACCTTCCGCATCCGAGTAAACTCTTGACTTTTTCAAAGTGCAACAAAAACAAAGAATGACGTTAAGTTGCGCAATTTTAGACCCAAATGATGAAAAACAAATGCAAAAAAAATGAAAAAGAAACGTAAGATTTGAATTATGCAAACTAATTTTTTAATAATGTCAAATTATTATATAAAAAATTAAGACATACGAATGCATCATATTTTTTGTTTACAATGGAAGATCTTTGTGGTTTCGTGATTGTAAAATGCAAAACCTGCACCAACGTTCAACATTGTCTGAAGGTTATATTTATCTACATACGATAATCACAATGATGTTATTGTGGCTCTTTGCAAATCTTGTATTAAGAATAATACGGGTAGTTATGCAGCTATGTTTAAAGCCGATTTTCTATAGCGGCATTGTGATAAGGCAGCGTTTGATTTCGTTGGGATGTACGAGTATTCAAAAACGGCGTAAGATTTGAATTGTAAATATTCTTTCCTATGTTTATGAATAAAATTGAGAAATAAATAGACAGAATGATATCACGTATCACCAAATGATTGGTCGTTGTTTAGAAGATGGTGGAGTCATAGGCTCCATCATTGATTATCTTTGCAATCAATGCTTTACTAACTTTTGACGGTGTTCATTCATACACGTAAAACTACTGTTGTTTTTATGTTTTTTTATGTTTTATAAATAGTAAAAATAAAATTTAGATTTACTGTTGGGGGATGGCACCAGGGATAAGTTTGCGTTCGTTCGATTTCTCGAACAAAATTAACGAAATGTTCGAGTTTGTTCGAGAACAAAAAAAAACAAGTGTTCACACTGCGTTGGGATGTACACATAATGCTTCTGAGTGGCTGCGGGGGCTTGAAATGATCAGAATATTTTTAAAACATTAAGGGCCGAATATTCAGAAACGACGCCCTCAATGTTTCAGAACTTTCCCACGTTAATGTGACGGCGATAAAGTTTTGCACGTAAATCGAATTTTAAATTAGGAAAAAACGCCCCCGAGTTACATCAACGTGGCATTCCTTCTGATTGGAAGCGCATTTATAAGGCTCGACATTCGAAGTCGTCTTCAGATTGTTTGCCTTTCAGGTTTCACAATGGTTTCTCCCATCGCTGTTCTCGTCCTTTTCACCGTTCTTGCGTCTGCATCCGCATACAGCGATTCATCGACCGATTTCATCCCGATAACTCTAAATGATAATGAAAAAGGGTTACTGGTTAATCCTGTAAACTATGGGCTTCAAAAGTATGGTTACTCCACGGATCCCTCCGTCACCAAACTCATTAGCGCACGAAACGCAGCATTTCCCAACCGAATGGTTCCATCCATAATAAACTACCACCTCGTCTATGAGACAACTGAAGTCAATGGAGGTGCTGACGGTAATGATGCCAAAGTGATCCTGTTAGTCACGGTTGTGAATGTCAATACGGTAGTACAATTTGCAGAATTACGGAAGTTGTGATCAATTTTTGTCACAACGGATTTAAAAAATTGAAATTCAAAAAGTAAAAATTGCTTTTTGATTTGAAAATAAATATGATGTGTTAATGTGAGCTATCGTTGTAACCGCATCTCGCAGATACCGCTCATAAAGAGCGCATCCATTCTGGTTATGGTGAACAAGAATTTTTTTGCGCATACACAAAAATACATGCAGCAAAAATAAAAAAATTTACATTCAATCACCTCTTTTTTTCCCGTTTTCTGTAATTTGCCATCGATTTATTGATGCAATGGCACCACCAACAAACTCACCGACAACCCGTCGGCTTTCAACCCGTATTTTTGACATTTACAAAAAACCCAGCGATGAACAAAAAATCGTCGAGAATTTTTCAAACCTCGGCGATGCTCTTCTGACTCATTTCAAAGATTTTTCATTTCCACCTCACCTTTACCCGGTGGATTTTAGCAGTGAAGAAAAGCGCACTTAATGTTTATGAGCCAAAACATTTGTGTCATATTTATTTTATTAATTTTCAGTTCATCAACAAAAATCAAAAAGAAATCGTTTGAATTAATCATTCTCAGTTTTGTACTAAGAAATGTTGACGGTCGATGGAGTTGCAGCGTTGTTTGTTTGGCGAGAGGGGTATGGACATCACGTTCCTGAAGATAATTGCAACTTTGAAAATCAATATTTGAGGTTTGGGGTTGGATGAAAGATATATAATAAATTTTTCAGAAGCATTACATTGGCACAATTCGCCATCCAATATAGTAAAGTAAATTCCAAAAAGACAAAGAGATTTTCTAGATCATTATAAAGCAAACCAATATTTATTACGGCATGCGAATAGGAAACCTACTCATAATATCAGAAAAAAATCATTACGAACATTTCCCGTGATATTTGCGGTGGCTATTCCAGAAGATGAACAATTTTCTAGGCTTTAAAAAAATATTTGCTGCATAAAAATCACATATTGAATTTAAAATTTTTTTCACACTGACACAAAACATTTGATAGTGCAAAAATTAGGGCGTCGGCCTTTTTTCCTAATTCCTTGCGTGGATGGTTACTCCACACAAAATAAACACTATAAAAAAAACAACCAACCTTTTACATTATATAATATAGTGTCATTATGTATAATATCATATATAGATTTACATTCCATCGATGATGTAAGTCTAAGTTACCGGTCCCCCGCTGCAGCGAGATAAACGGTAAAATTAAATACACTTTGATCTCTACGAAGTGCCGAGCTCAATCGTAATGTCAACTGTGAAGCGACACATTATTATACCGTCGTATAATATATCCATATATAAATAGTGTAATGGTATATACATATATAGTGTAAGGCATATATAGGGTAAAAAATAAAATACATATATAGTGTGGTAGTAGTAATTGTTATTTTAAACCATGACAATTTACTACTACATGGCGCACACAACACAACTGACAAGTTGTGGAGAAATGCATAAACTGAAAATAATTGTTCATTAGGAAAAGATGCTCCTCCCCCAAATATAGCAGCAAGTGCTGACACAAAGGGCAATTTGTCTTTCCTGTATGAATTGTCTACTGCTGGAACGGACCCGCCAGGATCAATCGCAGTCAACCCGTCATTTATGCGACCGGCATCGGCTTGGGAACAAGACGTTTGCGGGGGCTGTGACGCCCTGTCTGGCGTTCGTATAGTATCTCACCTGGGAAACTGGGGCGTTTTTTTTGAATAATTTTACTGTCATTTGCTTCATTAATTTTGAACGCGCAACAACATTTCTTTCCGGATTTGTCTAGCATTCAATTCAAAACCCAAACCGATACAACATTTGGTTGGTTTGTTCGGTTGTTTTGTGAATAACGTATGCTGTAACATTTGATGGTATGTGCCAACATCGACAACAATGGCTCAATCGACACATAATATTTATTTTCAAATCAAAAAGCAACACGGGTCTAAGTTCTATTTACTTTTTAAATTTCAATTGTTCTTTGAATTCGCATCAAATTTCACGACAATTTAAATAATTCTACAAAGCGTACTACTGAATTGAATTCAGCGACATCAATTAACAGGGTCGCTTTGGTATGTCTACCGTCGATGACTACAGTCGTATCATAGGTGAGATAGAAATTTATTACGGAAGGAGTAGTAGATCCGTTGGGCAATAGTGACTTTTGTGCTTTAATAAGTCTGGTGACAGTGGGATCCGTAGAGTAACCATATTTTTGAAGCCCATAGTTTACAGAATCATTCAAATACTTTTTTTCAGCATCAGTTAGAGTTACATCAAATACGTCTTCATGTTCGTCGTCTGCAAATGCAGATGCAAGAACGGTGAAAAGGACGAGAACAGCGATGGGAGAAACCATTGTGAAACCTGAAAGGCAAACAATCTGAAGACGATTTCAAATGGCGAACCTTATAAATGCGTTTCCGATCAGAAGAAATGCCACGTTCCTGGAAGACACCATTGGAAGGTAATATTTTATAATTAATTCAGTTTATGGTGGAATTTTATTTGTGTCATTATTTTTACATGTGAAATTGGTGATACGTGATATCGGTGTGTCCATTTTTTTCACAAATTTTATTCGTATACAGGGAAAAGATAATTTACAATTCAAATTTTACCTCGTTTCTGAATATTCGGCAATAAAAATGTCAAAAATGTTCTAATCATCAAAGTTATCATTCAAGTCGAGCATTCAAGCTAGAAATGTTATTTATAATTTCGTTAAAATACATACAATATTTTTAGCGGATTCTCCATAAAAAACTGATGTGAGTCGAATTGTAGTTTAATTCACCCGAAGTGTTGCATATATCGATTTCGTATTTCCGCCTTTGCTTATGCAAACGCGTTCCAAAATTTTGTGGTATCCGACCACAAGCTCACGATGGACCTATGGTCTCAACGCGAAAACTCGTTTTTTGCCGTTTTCATATGCATAAAGTAGATATTTTTTAGGTGTAAAGACGGATCTGGGGGTTATCGGCTACGGCAAATTTAATGGCACTATCAGAAAATCAATATTAAATCGATAAATCGATAATTTGAGAAAACAAATACTGTAGCTCAAAAAATAACTATACGATATCAGAATAAAATAGTAGACCGTATTCTACGCCATCAAAAACCCCCATTAGCAAAAAACGGGAAAATTGTCCCCATGAAATAAGAAGTTATTTCAAATCTTAAAATAAATATTAATAAATTTTTTCCACAGGTCAAAATTAATATTTTTTTACCGGGCAAAGTTCGTTGCAAAGATCAAGATGAACTTAATCACAATGCCAAAGTTCGTAAATAAGAATAGGAAACCGGCTTGGCAGTAAGCTTCCAAAGGCAACACGCTACGCGCATTTGCTTGAGCGCACTGTGTTCTCTTTCGACTGAAATGCTTCAGCGCGCGTTTTTTGTATGAAAAAAACTTTAGAATTGAAATAACTTCTTATTTCATGGGGAGAATCTTCCAGTTTTTGGCAACCGGGGATTTTTGAGGGCGTAGAATACGGTCTACTATTTTATTCTGATATCGTATAGTTACTCCCTTTTGCGATAAAAAACGTCAAAAAAGCCTCAAAAATCCCTTTCGCGTTGAGACCATAGGTCCATCGTGAAGCGTTATCATTCACATTGGATTTTTCAATGAGACGCAGAGAAATAGAACCTATGCACCCACTGTGTGAAAGGGAGGAGAGACGTTTTGGGAAGTTAATCCGCAGCAACCGCGCAGCGCAGTCAACGAAAAAGTGGTTCCATTAATTCCACCACCCAGACCAAGGCCAAAGCCTTTTTCTCAGTTGATTTTAAGCGAAAAGAAAAGTTTGCTGCCACGCGGACTAAATCGGCATTTTGGCAGCGCAAAGTAAGGGAAAGGTTTGGCTGCCTAATTTCAGTCGCTACTGCAGTAAGAAAGAGTTTATTGCTCAGAAATAATGGTCCGCGGGACTCAGAATGGTAAATTGAACCGGGACTCCCGGTTCAATTCCGAACACGTATACTACATTTTTTCCGAACTTCGAAAATATTGAACTTCGAAAATATTGAACTGGGAGTTCAGTGAGCGGCTCGGGGAGAACTTCGAAAATATTGAACTTCGAAAATATTAAACTTCGAATTTATTGAACTTGAATTACAAAGTTCAATTGAAGCAAACGGGGGGAGGGCGCGTGCTTATTGCAAGTAAAATAAATTCAGATTTGAAAGTTCCAAAAAAAATAAAAAAAACAACATAAAAATTTGTTAAAAATCGTTAGTAAAATTAATTGAAAACTCCAAAGATTATAGATGTATTTAGATGTAGATGCCGGTGAAAGTTCCAAAAAATTTAAAAAAGGTTAGATCTATACCATAACTTTAGATCACAAATGAAAATTTAATTTGAAGTCTGTATCGAAATATTCAGTTTTTTTTCGGCATTTTGAAGATCTGTGGATTTTTTCTCCGTACCCTAGTCGATTTTTATAAAAATTTGTCTCACATTTCTAAAACATCATTTTTAATCCAACAGGGACGAAACAAATGGGTATCACCGGCAAAATCTGAATTTATTTTACTTGCAATGCGCACGCGCCCTCCCCCCGTTTGCTTCAATTGAACTTTGTAATTCAAGTTCAATAAATTCGAAGTTCAATATTTTCGAAGTTCTCCGCGAGCCGCTCATTGAATTCGCAGTTCAATATTTTCGAAGTTCAATATTTTCGAAGTTCGGTCAACTCACATTTCAAAATTTTTGCGATTCAATATTTTCGAAGTTCAATAAATTCGAAGTTCAAAATTTTCGAAGTTCAATATTTTCGAAGTTTCGACACTGAACTCATTTTTTCGACATTTTCTATTTTTGCTGGCGCAATGGCAAAAGTTTGCATTTCCACTGGAACGTAAAAAAACTGAAAAATAATTGTTGAAACACAAAAAGTTTATCTGACATTTTTTTAAAACCAAAATCAGCTATTTTTAACCAGTTCAGCCTGTGCCTTGATAAAACGTTGTTCATGTTCGCCGTCATGCAGAAGGTGAACCTTTTCGGTGACAAATGCGTAGTTTTCGTCGTCGACTGCGATCTGTCGGCGCCAATCTTCGTACACGTCCATAACGGCATCGTGGATGGTTCTGTAGAGATGAAAAAAGTCAAAGGAGTTTAAAAGCGGCTGATCGCAGCTGGTGATCATCTGATACGCGGCTACGTGAAGCTTGTTACGATCCTTGGTCGGCACCATAGCCTTCATACTGCCATTATGGCGACTGGTTTGCTCCGATCCGACAAAAACTGTTATGAGATAAGAATGCTCGGAATCGTATTTGTAGTTTTCAGGGATGATTTTGTTGTAAGTTTCTTCGTCGTAGGGGTAAAGGGTTTCCCCCTAAAATAAATTTGTTATTTTCTTGGATTTTACCTGAAAAATATTATTTTAAATACTTACATTGTTATAGAAAAGCGTGCAGAACGAAGCCAGGTGTTCGCGTCCTGGATTTCTTCCCGAAGAATCTGGATTCCCCAAAACACAGTACTCTGAACACTTCAGAATCTCAGACGCTGTGGAATTTTTTTCAAACGCCAATTTCAGAAATAAGCATTGTTCGGGGCGGAGACTGGCTTTGAAGTTTCTCGTAACAGCGATGACCCGTTGCTTGCTTTTGTAGTCAAGTTCATCAGAGTCAAAAGGAGTGAACATGTGACCACTGGTGTGGTCAAAGTAATCGTCCAGACTGACGTTGCCTTCCGCGATGTCACCGTAGAGATCGGCGTGATCCATGTTGACACCATCCAACAGCGTGCATCCCAAAAGAGCCGTCATCCGAAGATCAGTCAAATAATTATACGACGCAAAAAGCGACCGTTCCGTGATTTTACTCTCGACATCGCCAGGTAAATTGATTTCTTTCAGGTAAGGCTCTGGAATCCGAGCTTCGTCAATACTGCCTCGAATTTCGAAATCACAAATTTTGGCATCGCCGAGGGGAGTTGTGACTACAGTATGCCCGTTTAGTAAAAATGCAAGCTTTTGCTTCAAAACAGCATCGTTCAGACGAACATAAAAGTCGGAAACCATTTCAATGCGATTTTGACTGGGATTCGTGATTACCGAATAGTTGAACACTAAATTGGGGTGTCGAAAAAAATTCGTTACCAAAAGTTCGGCGACGAGAGAACCGATTTTCTGATTTTCGTTGACGAACTGAAGATTATCCAAATAAATTTAAATACTATTAATAACTAGCATACAACTAACTTTCTGAACGTTGATACTCTTGTACTTGACAAGGCGCCCGATGGTCTTTCGTTTGAGCACAAATGTTCTGGCCCAGAAACATTCACTGCGCTTTTCTTCAGTGCTAAAATCCACAGGGTAAAGGTGAGGTGGAAATGAAAAATCTTTGAAATGAGTCAGAAGAGCATCGCCGAGGTTTGAAAAATTCTCGACGATTTTTTGTTCATCGCTGGGTTTTTTGTAAATGTCAGAAATACGGGTTGAAAGCCGACGGGTTGTCGGTGAATTTGTTGGTGGTGCCATTGCATCAATAAATCGATGGCAATATACAGAAAACGGGAAAAAAATAGGTGATTGAATGTAAATTTTTTTATTTTTGTGCAGGTATTTTTGTGTATGCGTAAAAAATTTCTTGTTCACCCATTTCAAAACCCGAATAGATGCGCTCTTTATGAGCGGTATATGCGAGATGCGGTTACAACGATGGCACATTAACACATCATATTTATTTTCAAATCAAAAAGCAATTTTTACTTTTTGAATTTCAATTATTTAAATCCGTTGTGACAAAAATTGATCACAACTTCCGTAATTCTGCAAATTGTACTACCGTATTGACATTCACAACAGTGACTAACAGGATCACTTTGGCATCATTACCGTCAGCACCTCCATTGACTTCAGTTGTCTCATAGACAAGGTGGTAGTTTATTATGGATGGAACAACTCGGTTGGGAAATGCTGCGTTTCGTGCGCTAATGAGTTTGGTGACGGAGGGATCCGTGGAGTAACCATACTTTTGAAGCCCATAGTTTACAGGATTAACCAGTAACCCTTTTTCATTCTCATTTAGAGTTGTCGGGATGAAATCGGTCGATGAATCGCTGTATGCGGATGCAGACGCAAGAACGGTGAAAAGGACGAGAACAGCGATGGGAGAAACCATTGTGAAACCAGTAAGGCAAACAATCTGAAGACGACTTCGAATGTCGAGCCTTATAAATGCGCTTCCAATCAGAAGGAATGCCACGTTGATGTAACTCGGGGTCGTTTTTTCCTAATTTAAAATTCGATTTACGGGCAAAACTTTATCGCCGTCACATTAACGTGGGAAAGTTCTGAAACATTGAGGGCGTCGTTTCTGAATATTCGGCCCTTAATGTTTTAAAAATATTCTGATCATTTCAAGCCCCCGCATCCACTCAGAAGCATTATGTGTACATCCCAACGCAGTGTCGCAACCATTGCACAGTATCGTTGACTACCCACAGTGAACACTTTTTTTTGTTCTCGAACAAACGCGAACATTTTGTTAATTTTGTTCGAGAAATCGAACGAACGCAAACTTATCCCTGGTGCCATCCCCCATCCGTAAATCTAAATTTTATTTTTACTATTTATAAAACATAAAAAAAAACATAAAAACAATAGTAGTTTTACGTGTATGAATGAACACCGTCAAAAGTTAGTAAAGCATTGATTGCAAAGATAATCAATGATGGAGCCTATGACTCCATCATCTTCTAAACTTCGACCAATCAAGCGTACCTTGATTGAGCCTTACTGGTTTCACAACGGTTTTTATCATCGCTGTTCTTGTCCTTTTCAACATTCTTGCATCTGCATCTGCAGACGGCGAACATGAAGACGTATTTGATGTAACTCTAACTGATGCTGAAAAAAAGTATTTGAATGATTCTGTAAACTATGGGCTTCAAAAATATGGTTACTCTACGGATCCCACTGTCACCAGACTTATTAAAGCACAAAAGTCACTATTGCCCAACGGATCTACTACTCCTTCCGTAATAAATTTCTATCTCACCTATGATACGACTGTAGTCATCGACGGTAGACATACCAAAGCGACCCTGTTAATTGATGTCGCTGAATTCAATTCAGTAGTACGCTTTGTAGAATTATTTAAATTGTCGTGAAATTTGATGCGAATTCAAAGAACAATTGAAATTTAAAAAGTAAATAGAGCTTAGACCCTTGTTGCTTTTTGATTTGAAAATAAATATTATATGTCGATTGAGCCATTGTTGTCGATGTTGGCACATACCATCAAATGTTACAGCATACGTTTTTCACAAAACAACCGAACAAACCAACCAAATGTTGTATCGGTTTGGGTTTTGAATTGAATGCTAGACAAATCCGGAAAGAAATGTTGTTGCGCGTTCAAAATTAATGAAGCAAATCACAGTAAAATTATTCAAAAAAAACGCCCCAGTTTCCCAGGTGAGATACTATACGAACGCCAGACAGGGCGTCACAGCCCCCGCAAACGTCTTGTTCCCAAGACGATGCCGGTCGCATAAATGACGGGTTGACTGCGATTGATCCTGGCGGGTCTGGGAGTGCCGTTCCAGCAGTAGACAATTCATACAGGAAAGACAAATTGCCCTTTGTGTCAGCACTTGCTGCTATATTTGGGGGAGGAGCATCTTTTCCTAATGAACAATTATTTTCAGTTTATGCATTTCTCCAGAACGTGTCGGTTGTGTTGTGTGCACCATGTAGTAGTAATTGTTATGGTTAAAAATAACAATTACTACTACCACACTATATATGTATTTTATTTTTTACCCTATATATGCCTTACACTATATATGTATATACCATTACACTATTTATATATGGATATATTATACGACGGTATAATAATGTGTCGCTTCACAGTTGACATTACGATTAAGCTCGGCACTTCGTCGAAATTAAAGTGTATTTAATTTTACCGTTTATCTCGCAGCAGCGGGGGACCGGTAACTTAGACTTACATCATCGATGGAATGTAAATCTATATATGATATTATACATATATGACACTATATTATATAATGTAAAAGGTTGGTTGTTTTTTTTATGGAGTAACCATCCACACAAGGAATTAGGAAAAAAGGCCGACGCCCTAATTTTTGCACTATCAAATGTTTTGTGTCAGTGTGAAAAAAATTTTATATTTATTCAATATGTGATTCTTATGCACTATATTGGATGGCGAATTGTGCCAATGTAATGCTTCTGAAAAATTTATTATATATCTTTCGTCCAACCCCAAACCTCAAATATTGATTTTCATAGTTGCAATTATCTTCAGGAACGTGATGTCCATACCCCTCTCGCCAACGCCAACAGTGCCAAACAACGCTGCAACTTGATCGACCGTCAACATTTTTTCATACAAATTCAAACGATTTCTTTTTGACTTTTTTTGATTAACTGAAAATTAATAAAATAAATATTATACAAATGTTTTGGCTCATAAACATTAAGTGCGCTTTTCTTCACTGCTAAAATCCACCGGGTAAAGGTGAGGTGGAAATGAAAAATCTTTGAAATGAGTCGCCGAGGTTTGAAAAATTCTCGACGATTTTTTGTTCATCGCTGGGTTTTTTGTAAATGTCAAAAATACGGGTTGTCGGTGAATTTGTTGGTGGTGCCATTGCATCAATAAATCGATGGCAAATTACAGAAAACGGGAAAAAAAGAGGTGATTGAATGTAAATTTTTTTATTTCTCGCTGCAGGTATTTTTGTGTATGCGCAAAAAAGTTCTTATTCACCCATTTCAAAACCCGAATGGATGCGCTCTTTATGAGCGGTATCTGCGAGATGCGGTTACAACGATGGCTCACATTAACACATCATATTTATTTTCAAATCAAAAAGCAATTTTTACTTTTTGAATTTCAATTATTTAAATCCGTTGTGACAAAAATTGATCACAACTTCCGTAATTCTGCAAATTGTACTACCGTATTGACATTTACAACCGTGACTAACAGGATCACTTTGGCATCATTACCGTCAGCACCTCCATTGACTTCAGTTGTCTCATAGACGAGGTGGTAGTTTATTATGGATGGAACAATTCGGTTGGGAAATGCTGCGTTTTGTGCGCTCATGAATTTGGTGACGGGGGGATCTCTAGAGTAACCATGTATTTGAAGCTCATAGTTTACAGGAACAACCAGATACCCTTTTTCATTATCATTTCGTTGAATCGCTGTATGCGGATGCAGACGCAAGAACGGTGAAAAGGACGAGAACAGCAATGGGAGAAACCATAGTGAAACCAGTAAGGCAAACAATCTGAAGACGATTTCGAATGTTGAGCCTTATAAATGCGTTTCCAATCAGAAGGAATGCCACGTTCATGTAAGTCGCCGAGGACGTTTTTTCCTAGTTATATAAATTCGATTTACGGGCAAACCTCCATCTCTGTAGAGATTTTTACGCATGACATTTGCTGATACGTGATATCCTTCTATTTATTTCATAATTTTATTCATAAACTTATGAAATAAAACCTCCCTCCTCGAGTGTCTGCAAAGACAAGACTGCTTCTTGCTCTGCGCAGGCACTTTGAGTCGACAAGATCAACGTCTCCCCGCGCCAATCTTGAGTACGTGCAGGTGTGCAAGCTAGTGCGCATCTCCTTCAAAGAAGATCTCCACCGTCGTCATCTGATGATCGTGGAAAATGCAGTGCAATCCGGGCGCCTCCGTCAGGGACGTCAGAACGCGCTGTACGCAAAGAAGGCACTACTCTTGGCAGGCGAAGAATTCGCAGGCCAGGATGTAGTAGAGAAATCAGCTCAGCGCATCGGCGACTTCTACTCAGAGCTCTACCACTCTGCCGAAGGACCGCTGCAGCCACCGGCACCGCCAATCGCCATCCATTTCGAGAAGGAAGAAGTAGCAATCGCGCTGAGGACCTGTAAGGCAAGGGCCGCTCCAGGAGCAGACGGCGTCCGTGGCTCCTCTATTCGCCCAATCGCCAACTCCCTGGCAGGTCCAGTACAACACCTTCTAAATTCCATCGCCACAACAGGGGTCGTTCCTGAGAAGTTTGCCTTCTCAGACACCATTTTACTGTTCAAGAAGGGAGACGCAGCAAAGATCGAGAATTACCGCCCGATTTCCCTGCTGTCGTCGCTGTACAAAGCCGCTACCAAGGTCCTCAAGAACCGCGTGCAACGGCAATGCGACGAAGCCATCGCCATCCCACCGGAGCAAGCAGGGTTTCGAAAGAAACTATCGACGGCCACGCAGATCCACGCGCTCAACATGATGGCCGAAAAGTGCGGAGAATTTCAACTCCCGCTCTACGCCGTCTTCGTCGACTTCCGCAAGGCCTTCGACACCATCTCGTACAACGCCATCTGGCGTGCACTGCGTGGAATTGGTGTCGAAGAGCCAGTAGTCCAGTTCATCCAGCTCCTCTACGCCAACAGCAGCTCTGCTGTACGTGTCGGGGACATCGCTGCCTGCTTTGCCACTCAAAGAGGTGTTCGCCAGGGAGACTCGCTCTCTCCGCTCCTCTTCATCCTCGTCCTCCAGTCCGTGCTCAATAACATTGACTGGTCAAATCGAGGATTCAAAATCGGCAGGCACCGACTCAGCTACCTTGCGTACGCCGACGACATTGCGCTCCTGGCCCCAGACGCTCCCACTGCTCAAGCCATGTTGCAGGACCTGGCCGACGAAGCTCTCTTAGTCGGTTTGGAAATCAATGTCGGCAAGACTAAGTGGATGAGCAACTCAAAGGACGACGCAGCGATTATCCTGAACGGTCTACCGGTCGAGAGAGTTACGGAGTTCGTCTACCTTGGACAGCTTTTCTCATGGCCAAGAGACCACAAGAAGGAAATCGTCAAACGAATTTCGGCAGGACGAAAAGCGTATTTCAAGTACCGCGACTTCCTGCGCTCACGCCAAGTCAAAATGGGGCTGAAACGGCGACTCATCGAGCAGTGCATCAAGCCAGCAGTCCTCTACGGCTGCGAAACCTGGGCACTCACCGACGCCGCCGCCGAAACCCTTCAAAGGGGTCAACGTCGTCTTGAACGTGCCATCCTCGAGGTGCGTTTGAGCGACGAGATCCCATCCGCGGCCATCCGAAAGCGCACCAAGCTCAAGGACTGGTTCGAAAGCGCTCGACTCCGGAAGCTGAAGTTCGCCAAATCGCTCGCGACGACCGACGACGACAACTGGGCAGTTCGACTGTCAGACTGGCGCCCTACCGACGACTACGACAAAGCCAAGCGACCGCCTGGACGACCTCGTATGCGCTGGACCGACGCCCTCGCCAACGAGTATTACAAGGCCCCGGCAAAAGACTTTGACTATAGACGAGTGATTTTCCTTTGATGTGCCCCTCTTCGTACGATATCCCAGTGATACTTTGTTATCCCGTGTGTACGAGTAAGAGATATAAATTGAAAATTGAATTGAAAATAAATTGAAATAGCTTGAATGCTGATATTTCTGAAGACAACAAAAAAACAACCGTTTTGCTTTGGATCATGTTTTTACCAAAATATTTGTGCTTTTAATTTTTGGTCAACAGAGACGATTTTACGATTTTACGTATAGTGTCTGTAATTTTTTTTTGTTTATGTTATAACCAAAAGTGTGTTTCACCTTTGCTTTCAGACTTTCACCTGCAAGATTAGCTAACATTTTAGCATGACATATATTATAAAATGACGCTGCTGATGTTGGTACGGGTGATATGCTTTCTCACTGCTGTATACTCCGCGGCACATTCCGTTTCCTATTGTCCCCCTGAGTTTTACTTTAACGCAACTATAAATAACGTTTCTAAATGTTATGCAAATTTGCATGTTCCCGTCACAGATCTGGATCGCTGTCATTATCCGTCTGCCTGCCACTTTCTTCACAATGAGTCTATTCCGGTGATTATACAATCTGAGATTGAAAACGGTGTTCTGTGTAAGTTTTTTCCATATTTATAATATTTTTTGATTTTGATTTTAGTCGACCACTACATGGATTATCCAAAAAGTCTTATCGGTTTATATATTCCATGTACCAAGCTAAGAGATGGCACAACGAATAACTTTGAATGGGTCGACGGATCACCGCTCACTTTCAATCATCTCAATGTCAGCCGAGCTGGTGGTTTGGTTGTGATGCGTTACGACATAGAGTTGGGACCTTACTGGGAAGATCATCGTTCTTTTCAGTTTGATGGAGCTTTGAATATTATTTGTCAACTTATATTGAATTCTGACAAAGGCACAAACCATTATTCAACCGAAAACACTCTTATTAATGATTTTCAAAATGCAGCTTCATGTGTGCTTTCAATTGATTTTGTTGTTATTGTTTTAATGGTTTTCATAAAATATTTGAATTCGTAAAGCTCTTGGTCAATTTTTATTGTATGCACTGTTTACTTTTACGATCGAGTCGTGGATATGCACGGAGACCGCACAAATTGGTGTCTAACATAAATATAAGGCTAACATGGTAAATTGTATCCACACGTTTTAGGGGGCCGGCTCGTAACACAGAAATTTTTACGGTATTTTTTTAAATCGGTCGAAAAGTTTTACTGTTTTTTTATTTTTCAGAAACTCGACTTTGTAAGTTGTTTTTACCCGATTTAGATTATTCAAACTTCATGATCTACATATCTGTGAAAACTGACGTCACAGTGACCAAGCTTATTTTTTGCACGACATTTTCTAAATTGATTATCTAAATTGATATGTTTATGTCAGATTACATTAGTTCTCTCAGGAATGTTGTATACGTCAAATTACAAAAGGAAGCAGAGTGATCCATAAGTAGCGCAGGCCCCACGCACCGTTGGTGCCTGCATCTGGGGTCCCTGCAACTGGATCTACTTCACCCGGAGATTGCGTAGTCCAAAGTTTCTTGGGTGATTCTGTAGTCTGAAGTTTTGGGGGTGATTCCGTAGTCTGAAGTTTCTTGGGTGATTCCGTAGTCTGAAGTTTCTTGGGTGATTCCGTAGTCTGAAGTTTCTTGGGTGATTCCGTAGTCTGAAGTTCTGGGGGTGATTCCGTTGTTTGAAGTTCTGGGGGTGATTCTGTAGTCTGAAGTTCTGGGGGTGATTCCGTAGTCGGAAGTTTTGTGTGTGGTGCTAGAGTATGCAACCGAGGGTAGATTTTGTGTTCCAGAGACAAAACTAAAATAGTAATTGGAATCAACTTTGAAAAACAAACAGCCTACAGGGTCTCATTCCGTACTGTACAAAATAAAACTGTTCTTTCCCCTCGTATACGGAGTATTGAATTTTCTTCACGTATTTCTTGGAATTCAAGACGCCGATGTAACGGACTTCATAACCGGTGATAAGCATAACAGCTGAGTCGTACTTCTTTGCACTGTCGATGTTTATGTCGCATTGCATTATGGTATCAGGACCACAGAGAGGGCAGGGGAAGATGGGACTGTTCGTTTCGCCGTCGAGACTGATGAGTTCGGCCTCTATATTTTCTGTGTAGGCCAGCAACCAGTGAACCGCCTGTCCCCTGAACAAACAATTCACTGCTGTCATCGAACGGGTTTCAACGTGAACGTATGCAGTGAAATCGGAATACTTATTAAACGAAATGTGATACGGCTTCATGTTCTCATAGTAGTAATCAAAGTACACGTCGCAGTGTGTACCGTGAACCTTGTTTTGGTAGAAACGCACTAAATTAAAGCAAGTGAAATTAAAAGTTCAGGTGGCAACGTACCTTCAATGTTCAACCCATAGTCATACTGTTGAATAACTCTGGGGGCCGCCACCACTGTGACTTCGGTGTCGTCAAAACCGCACTCTTTCGAGTAGTCGGTAAGATCCATGATTTGGAAATACTCGTAATTAGTGTAAATAATGCGAATGGTAAAGTCTAGTTCAGGACCGACGTATTTGTAGTAGAGAAACAATGGAGAGTATATTTTATAGTTTTGAAGGTTTAAATATTTAAAAAGGGGTCTTACATCCGTGAGAAAGAAGAATGGCACCTCAGTGTCTGAAACGGAATCAGCGTTTTCGATTAAACGTTCCGAATTATGATCTTACAGTTGTTTTCTATTGGCAGTCGTTTCAATGAATTTCCCTGGGGGATATGCTGAAATGAACCTATTGTCGTAACACCAACATAACTGGTGGGAAAATTAATTTTAGTAACATGCGACCCCTGAACTGAAATCACTTTCATAAAACGGTTTGTTAAAACTGGTAAATATTACTTACAACATTCAGAAAGAGGTTCAAACATGCCGTATCCGTATACCACTGTCTGAATAGACGCTCGCAATGAATACATAGTGTAATTCCAGTCTCCGACAGTAAGGTTTCGTATTCTCGTATTTGGATCGATGTAGACTGCGGTATGCATATCATTGATAGAACTTTTGAATATAAATGGATCGCATGAAGAAAAATGCTAAAATTTAATTTTTAGTCAAAATAAAAAAAAGTAGCTATTGTACAACGCATCCCATTGACTTTTGATCACCCATGCCCTGATTTTATTCCCCTATTGTTTTACCTTCATATCACTACGGAAATCGGGTTTATAGAGAAAAGGGAGAGGGAGGAGCCTCCACTGAAAAAAATATCGTCAGTTTTTTCTGACGAAATCGTCAGTTTTTTTTTTGATGCCTATATCATTATAACAATACTTACTGCATCCCTACCTAAACTTTTTATAACAACACAAGTCAATAGGACCACGTAACGGACCACCAGGATCCCCTAATCGATGTTGAGGAGCTTGATAGGGAGAATTGGCTTGCAGACTATCAAAGTGCAGGTTGTTCGACCGGGTTTCTACATTTTTTATGTTTGTTATACTGCTAGTAATTAAATAATACCGTAACTCCTGTATTGGTCAATAACTTGGTCTCCAAAGATTTTTTTTATCAAACTGGTCCTATCTTTTTGCAGAGCAAATAAATCCTACTTTGCTTAATTTTTTTTTACAACGACCTTGAATCACGGGTATCAGAACGTTATTAGGGTTTCCTGGGACTCTGAATTCATTCCTCAAAACAGATTTTTTCTAACTCTTCAACGAACGTCAGAAACGCCCTTTTTGGGGGTGGCCCTATCTTTTTGCAGACCACTGTATGTATCTCTACATCGGCCCCTAATTTCCACAAATACAACAAAAGCATACCTAGCAGCAGACAAATTTTTGTACAATCTCACGGTTTTACCGCAATGACGACAGAGAGGAAACAAAAACAAATTTTGATTTTTCATGAGTTCATAAAATGAACACGCCTTTCACGCGTGCTCAACCTCAAAAAATTAGTGAATTTCAAAGTTTGAAAAAAAAATGATTGCGAAGGGTGTCAATCGGGCCGGGCAGCGGCCTGATGGTGAGTTGACCCGGGTAGGTGAGTAGACCCCGAAAAAGAAAATTTTTGAACAAAATTAAAATTTATTTAAAACCGCCAAAAATTTACTCATTTTGATATTCCCCTTATCATTAATAACAATCTGTATTTTTAGCTCACATTTTTTTTCAACAAATCGGAAAAATCTTAGTAAATTTTGCTTAAATTTTACGTTTTGGGCGGGCATGACCTCAAGCGGGCCGTGCCGACAAAAATTCGACCCGTTGACACCTTTGTTAGTGCAAAACTTTGATAATACTTACAGTAGTCAGATTGTGGATGTTACTTGATTTGTTGTAAAAAACGTAGTTGATTATATTCCGTAATGACGCATTTGTGCATACTTCTTCATAGGAAATTTTAAACGTATCTCGTAAGTCGCCGCCAACGATTGCATAAGTGCCTTTGGGGGAGTACGTGTTATTAATAGGTGGTGCTTCTGTCGCATAGATTTCTGTGACTTTTTCAAAGTAGTCCTGAGGAATCAATGTTACTAAACATGTTTTTTGTGATTGCCGATAAATACAAAATAAAACTCACCATTAGAACCGCCTTCACGACCCTGTTTCGACAGTTTCAATATGTTGTGATCATCAACGTAAAAACCAAAAACGTATGGACAATTTTGACTACCAATATCAATGAAACCAGAATTTATGTTAGCCTTTTGACGATGACACCAACCTGGCTCTTCGTACATATCCACGACTCGATCGTAGAAGTAAACAGAGCAGTCATCCAGAAGATCAGCTTGAAAAAACTCTGAAAGAAACGTAAACATTTGAAAAAGGCTTGGAAAAGAAGAAATCTGAAACTCACTCCTGTACATGTCCACGTAATACGGATGAACGGACGGCGCTCCGATGACAAGAAGTATTATCGCCGGCAAAAGTGAAATAAGGACACGCATTGTCAGAAAATCAGGGAATCAATGACCGTCTTACTCGCTTTGCTGCGAGTATTGTAACTATGCAAATTTCAATAAACATCAGTTCACAATGCAAAATAAAAACGTGCAAAATGCTGTGTTACCTGATCAATTTGGAAAACAAATTTGAAAAATATGGTATTTTTTGAGTGCACGTTTTTTTAAATTATGCTTTAATAGCAACGGCGGGGTTGTTATCAGGCATATCAAGGGGGCCGAAATGTTAGGCCCCGCGAGCCTCAGCCCCCCCGCCCCAGCTTGTCGGCCCCTGCCCCCAGCCACATTTTTTGAGTTTTTTTATCATAATTTTTTTTGGGTTCCGAACAGGCCCCTTGAAAATCAGCCCCCAGCCCCAGGGGGCCGGCCCCCGATTTTTGACATGCCTGGTGGCAATGTCTCCATTGGATTTGGTTGCAAGGTTATTACTCCACCGTCGCTATTCGGGGCATCACAATTCAGGCTACAAAATATATAGCGGCAGTTTTCAGAATAAAGCAGCTGCTAACGACCAGCTCTGCTAAAACAGCAGCTTGGTTCTGACTTGTCTTAATGTTTTCATAATATTCACATCTTATTGACAACATAATATTCTCTTTAAAATACTTTGTGAAAATTATACTAACTTTGATTATGATTATGTATTTATGCATTCAAAGTTTGTTATTCCTGGTTGTATTTGCCGTTTCGCAATGTCCCCCAGCATTCTACCTCAATGCCACCATAAACAACATTTCTAAGTGCTACGCAAACGTTCATTTGCCTGGAACGCATCTAGATTCCTGCAACTACCCGTCTGCATGTCAGTTTCTTCACAGCGAATCCGTACCTGTTATTATTCAATCTGATATTGAATACACACTTCTTCGTAAGTAATGTTTCAACACTACTTTAAAAAAATAGTATACATAATAGTATACATACATAGTATAGTACATACATACATAATATTGTTATGAAAAAATGCTTTTTTCATTGCAGTCAAGTATTATTTTGAATGTCACGACTACGAAAATCCTGCATACATTGGATTATACACTCCATGTTACAAGTCAGTCGATGGCACAAACAATACCTTTGAATGGATTGACGGATCACCGTTCTATGATGAATTGCCGGTCCTAGATGATATATCATATCTAGAGCCAAACAACTCCGGTGTATTTGCAACAATCGGATATTATCATGGCGAACATAATTTTTTTCAAACTAGTGGAGTGCTTTCTGTTTCAAAATCAAAAAAACATATTGTGCCAAATTCAACTAGATTCCAGCAGGGATACATACCTTTTTTCTGGCGATAATGCTGATATAAATTGGGACAATGCTTGTAATGAGGACTATCTTTATTACGATGTCGTCGAAATTGCAAAATATTCTTCAGTTTTTTACATTATTTTTCAATTTATTAATGATTTGTCGTACGCTCTGAAACACTGCAATACAGTTTTTTCGACATTTGTAGGATTTTTTATGTTAAAACATATTTGTTCTAAAAACAGTACAATGAAATCATCGTATTTTGCTCTTTTCATAAGTGGTGTCATCTATAACGTTATTACTGATGTTGCTGTGTATCTTCTTTTTGAACCATTTTATAGAATAAGTTTCATGGTTGGTACTCATCGGAACACTTTAAATGGCATTTGGTTCATGCTTATGTCGTTTAACAGATTTACAGGTACATATGATGTTTCTCATGTTTCTAAATTTAAAACCGTTTTCAGCCGTAATTTTGTGGCTTCATATGAGCATGCTATGGAACAAATATTTTACAGTAGGATACATTGTTTTTATGTTTATTTGTCCTGTTCTAATGCAGTTACCCATGATTCCCTACTGGTACTGTTATATTGACTTTGGTTCAAATTGTGAAAAGGAATATCAATACCAAGCAGTCTGGATAGATAACGTCGTGAATTTAAGCATATTATTTTGTATGACAGTATCAGTATTTTTTTGTACCTCTGTTTGTTTAGCCAGTCGATTTCGTTCTAAAAACTTGCAACCGGTTTCAAAAGAACGACGAAAGGCTGAAAATAGGCTTCTCATTCAAACAACAATTTTTATAGTTTTGTTTACCGCGTTTAACATAATGGAATTTGCTTACAAATGTTTGGAACATAATGTGTCAGGTATACCCCTGTTAATTTTATATCTACTTGAGTGGTTGACCAACTATCTCTCTAAAACGTCATTACTTGTTCCCTACGTTGTTTGCAAAAACTGGAGGGAAAAATTATTTGGGTCTTTGTGGATTACAAAATCGATTTTACTAAAACCTTCTTCAAACCCCGTGAAACGTATGGTAACGGCCATCCCAGTCAGTATTTATGTGTTACTATTCTATACAATACCTTGTTCCTTGTATGCAGTATATAATATGGACTTATGAAGTTTTCATGCATATAAAAAATATAAAAAAATTTCAAAACTTTCACTGATACATTTTTTCTCGAAGCGAAAACATACAGTATCCAGACTAAATAATATTATACACAGATATTATACATACTAGGATAAATGCAACCACGCATCACTTAATCATGAGTAATCATTGGTGAAGCTTGGCCTTGTCCTCGCCTTCGTACATGCCACCAAAAAACGTAACACCCGCGACGAGAGCTGTGACTGTGAAAAACTGCGCGGCGATACGGTATTGCATCATCTTCTGCGTGCCGAGTTTGTCACCGAGCGCAGATTTTCGAAACATGCCAAGGAGTGCCATGGTGGTGAGGCCGAGTCCAATGATGACAGCCGGGTTTCCGGCGACGTTAGACCAGAAGCCGGTTGGATTGGAGCCTCCGGTAGACGCGCTCGAGTGAAATCCAATGTCGGCCGGAATTGCGGGAATATTTGAGTACTTTTCATGGTAGTCGGATGTACGGGAGAGTTTGTCAGGTGACAGGTGGGCTTTTTTGTACTCCAACGAGTGCTTGTCCATTTTTTCGTTTTGCAGGGTCGTGTCCATGAATGCGCGGCGGACGCCCATGGCCTGCATAACCGAGGACGATAGAGACATCATTTTTTGAAACAATTCTTTTCTGCAAAAAAATTAATAATTTTCGTGTCAAAAGTACAAAAAAAATCAAAATAGATCAGGTAATGTTCTCGAAGCGAAAACATGCGAAAATGCGTAATATTATTCAGTTCACCAATCCGTAGTTTTTTTTTAATTTTTTTACAGTACAACATCTAAATATTAACCGTTAAAAAATAATGCAATTATTGTTTATCCTATTTACCAAATCTTGGTAACAACTTTGCCAGCCTTTCGATCCTGCTCGACTTTGGCGGCGGTGCGATGCTCGAAAATGAGGAAAAGTGCAAAGAACAACGCCGTTGCGACTACGATGAAGACGACACGGCTGCGATCGTGCATGCGCTGGATTGTGTTGTTACTAAAAATAATTTTTAGTTAAAAAATTTTGAATATTTATTTTAAATTTAAATTTAAAAAAAAAATCCGTTTAAAATTTTCCGATCGCAATGCAAAAGTTTACTTATTTATTTATTATTTTTCACGAAATAATAAAGAACTCAAAAAAACATTTTATTCAACATGTAAAAAAAATAAATTTCAAAAATTCGAAATTTTATGAAATGTAAAAAAAATATGATTTTTAAAATTCAAAAATTTTAAATTAAATTAAATAGATTTTTTTATTTTTTTTATTTCAAACTTTGAATTTAAAATCCGATTTCAATTTCTAAATTTTTAAACAAAAAGTTTTTGGTCCAGTTAAAAATTCTGGTCTATACAGAAAGTTTTTTTACAAACAAAATATAAATATAATAATTCTTTTATTTTTCAATTCAAAAAAAACACTCACGGCACATATTTTGGAATATGAGCCCGGCTACTGTACAAAAACGTCGCAATGAGCAGCGCCTTCTGGAAAGACGTCGGAGCAATCCCGGTCTCGGCCGTCGCTTCGCGGTTGATTCTCGAATCCTTGATGGATCGTTCAAAACTTGAGCGGGTAGCGTATAGCGGACGCTGAGGGACTGAATCTTGCTGGTGGAGAGACTTGATTTCGTCGAGCGTAGTCGGAGTTGATGAAGCCTTGGCGCAACGAGTCGTTGTGAATATCGAAGCACGACATTGTCGCAGCAGGGTCAACGCGAATGAGCGTTGATAGATGGTCGCCAAGGAAATCATTACTCTGGTAGCTACTAAATCACATGATTGTGGGTTTTCGAGAAATTGAGAGAATATTTGAGAGCGACATGAAAAATATTTTTCGGAAGATGAAAGTGAAGAAAAACAAGTGAAAAAAAAGAAACAAATGCATTAAACATCGCTGTTTACGTGAAAAAATGTGCTAGAACCGTCCATCAAAAACGAAAATAGTCAACAAAGTCCAACATAACAGACAACACCCGGAAAAAAATATCCAGCGTGTGGAGTACACTGCACCCGAAAAACCTATTACTTGCTAACATAAATAAATAAATAGTATGTATGTAGACTTGCTTGCAACAACGAAAGCGCCTGCAGACTTTGGTTGCACTCATCGGACTGCAGTCAGTCTCCGCCCAATTGTTCAAAGATCAAAACAAAAGGATGATAAAAAAATGCTATTTTTGTTTTTTTTGTAAAGAAAATTTATTTTTCTTTATTTTTCTGTTTTTCGATGCTCTGCAGTTTTTTATACAACCAACTATCAGCTGACATTGATTGTTGACGACGGGAACCACCCGACCTGAAAACGTACTCTGACATCCGTTCTTCCTCCGTCCGTTGGGAGCAAAATACATACGTTCGCGACCCGCAACCTTCGTCTAGCGTATAAAAATAGCCGGAAGCTTTTGTAAACTTTTTTTGAAGGCAAACAAGCGGTATAAAAGTTAAAATTAAGCGAAGCGTTTATACATAAAAATTTGACAGACAAAATAACTTTAGTAAACGAGGCGGTTTCAAAAGTACCCAAAGTTGACAAAAAAAGTTATCCGGTCATCCAAGATCGTATGTAGCTAACAGAAAATATGATGTTTTGGGAGAACTTTGAACACTTGTTCTGGACTATTTTAATATTACCAATGCACCCATTTTATACAAGATACACCTACTCTTTGTCTACGTGCAAATCGCAAAAACCAAATAACTAGACAGAAAAAGTATAATGGGGTGTACATACATACGTGCATTTTGTGAGATCAAATGTGATCGTTATTGTCATCAAAAATTTGCAGGATGTATTTTGTTCCCTACAATCTGTCTTGCCTCACATCAGACAGACGGTCGGTATCTGAATCAGCACATTAAGTGCCAACAAAGTAAACAAAAAAATCACAAATGTATTCGTATCAAAACAAATCGAATACCGAGTAAATACGTTGAAACTGACCTTAAAAAAATTGTTATTTGCGAATTTGTAATAAATTTTGAATTTGGTTAGAATATTAATTTAAAATTTTTCACGACTTGGAATAAACAGAAACAAGATTTTTTTTCAACAACATGCGGAGAAAATGTTGAAAAAAATTTTGCACGTGTCTGGTATTTTTTTAAGTTGCTGTATCATTTTTTGGATTTTTTCCAAAATGTGTTCGCCGAAGGATTGATATACAAAATTTCATGCAATCGAAGAAATTTCATGCAATCGAAAAACAATATATCATAATGCAATTCCATGGGACGTTTACCTCTGTCGACGTGGACTTTGGAGTCAAAAAGTCGTGAAGTCCGAGGCATGTTTGCGCTACTGCCCCTTTGCGCATGCGCAGCTCGATTGGGGGAGGGATAGTGAATGGAATTTTCTGGAGAAAGCCGCCGCGACAGTACCCAAGGTATACGAAATGTGCGTTTACAGCTCTGTACATTTGCAAATCGATGTTTACAGTGATATACAGTAGTTGGAAGTTTACGAATGAAATATATAGACAAAAACGGGAATGTGCAAAAAAATACAGAGACGAACGAAAATATATAAAATTTACAGCTGAAAATTTAGAACATTTCACGTTGAAAACTCTGAAACTGACAGCTAATTTTTGCATACGTTTGCAAGCATTTTGTTGAAATTTTTTCTCGGTTTTTTCAAACTACATAGATTTGATTATCTCGATGATAAGAATGTCGAATTAGTTGTGATGTGTCCCCGTCTGGTTCCCTCTGTAAGGATACTAATACAACGCGATATTTATCTCGACAACAGAATATGGGATAACCAAGAATAATAAGATAATAAGAATCTAAGAATCTAAGAATCTAAGAATGAATTGTGTGGGAGTGTGGGTTCCTTTTATAGGGACCCAAAAAGGGGGCGGGGTTAGGTGCTAGGTCAAGTGCCGTGGCACGGATGGCACAGGTCATGCCGTGCACCTGTTGCACCTGTTAACCTAGCAGCTGTTAAGGGGTTAAAACAATATTGGGTAATGTTGGGTAAGAAGGGCAATGTTGGGACATTGCAAGTTGCAAAAAAGATGTCGAATTGGGCCGAATTAGGAATTTTTTACTTCTTCAAAAAAGATTTGTAATTATAATAATATTTGAAGCATTCTGATGTGTTTTTTGGAATTGTGGGACAATTTTTGATAAAAATCAAGGACTAAAAACAAAATTTCCTTTCGAATGGCGTACTCAGTTTTTTGATTGCGTGTTAATAAATGTCCGAAAAATTGGTTTTTTAGGAAATTTGAAAAATTTGGAACTTTTTAGAACGTTGATCAAAAAGTGAATATCACCAATCGACAGAGCGGTATCTTTTTTATCCATTGTGAAATTGTCAGACATTTACCGTATCTCGTGGGATACGGCAGCACGGCAGGCGCCTTTGTTTCACTGGGCAAAAAAGAAACGCGCGCGCGTACAAAAGAGTCACGTTCAAAAAAATGCCCTGAAGTCCGTAATAGAGTTTTTTGCCTACGGTCACTTGGGTAGGCTTGGGCATGTCCCAAAGAATGTTTTAAGCTATTTACGAACTTTATCGGATAATCTTGCGCTGTGCTGCAGGTGTTAAAAGAATGCAAAACTTTTATGTGCCGTAACTGACCGAAATGTTTGGGAATTTTTGAAAACGATCTAAAATGTTGTTCATCAGGTTAAGAACAATCAGTGTGCAAAGCACAGATCCTTAGTTTTCGGTCTAGCTCTGGAGCTAACCTAAAACAGGTGAAAATGCGCACGCGCAGTGATAAATCCAGGGAAAATTTTGAAGAAAGGAAGAAAAGAGTTTCATTCGGTGTTCCTGCAGCGAATGAATTTTGCCTTATCTCAGAATCCACAAGGGTATCTTCTTATAATCCCCCTAATTTCTTTGTTTGTTGTTTATTGTTTCTGCAATTTTTTACTTTTTGTGCTGGATAATAAATCTTTGTAGTTAACAAAATAACAACTTTTTCAACTGTGTCCTGAAGCGCGTGCGCATTTTCAAGCGCGTAATCTATTTTTGGTTAGCTCCTGAGCTAGACCGAAAACTAAGGATCTGTGCTTTGCACACTGATTGTTCTTAACCCGATGAACAACATTTTAGATCGTTTTCAAAAATTCCCAAACATTTCGGTCAGTTACGGCACATAAAAGTTTTGCATTATTTTCACACCTGCAGTACTGCGCAAAATTATCCGATAAAGTTCGTTGATAGCTTAAAACATTCTTTAGGACATGCCCAAGCCTACCCAAGTGACCGTAGACAAAAAACTCTATTACGGGCTTCAGGGCATTTTTTTGAACATGACTCTCTCTGAAAATGCGCGCGCGCGCAGCAGCGAAACAAAATAAGGTGGAGGCGCAGGCCGTGGCGGCAGTGATTCTCCCAAACCCTACTTGTTCTAACGCCTGAGGCTATGAAGTAAAGCACTGCTAAACAAATCGAAATAGAAAATCTTGTAGGAAATTTTTCGGTCTACAAAACGGTGTAACTCCGGAATTTTTATCTATTTTTTTGGCTTCGCGATTTTAATTCGCGCAACGTACTTCTATTTAACGCAAATTTAGAAATATTTCTGTTTTTTTATAACGTTATGTAATTTTTGCTTCATCCGTTGGCGTTCTGTCACAAGTTCAACTCGAAAGACGTCAAGAACATGTAAATTCATAGATCTGTACATAGACAAATCGTAAACTTCCAACCGCTGTATTGGTCTGTATTGCAAATATATAGCGACTGTAAATCGCGTTCACAGTCGACCATGGGTACATAGACAAATCGTAAACTTCCAACCGCTGTATTGGTCTGTATTGCAAATATATAGCGACTGTAAATCGCGTTCACAGTCGACCATGGGTATCGTGATGCAAATACGATCCGACTTTTGTTTCTTTTGGCAAACCGACTTTTCGTTCCTCTGTCACTTCTCGGTTTTGTCTCTGCGTTGAGACGCACTCTGAGGATGCGTTTTCATTTTCATCTGCCGCTGTTGTTCTTGGCTTTTGCCAGTCTGAACCTGCTGCCGGTGCTTGCTTCTGTCGCTCGTCCGGGCGACCCCTCTGACAGCAACAAACTGATTCGACAACGCAGGTTCATCGTTGGCGGTAAAGTGGTTCCCAGAAGCAAGTACAAGTTCGCTGTCGTCGTTGTAACGCAGTGTCCTTTTTCGTCCGATAAAAATTATGTAAGTTGTCTTAACAAATCCCGATTCTAAATACATATTTTAATTTTTTTATTACAGCGCATTTGTTCGGGAAGTGTGATTTCACCGAAACACGTGCTGACTGCGGCGTTACGTCAACAAATCCAATATCATACTGTTACCCAATGGTTCTGGAAGCAAATATACGGACATCAAGAAATATGAATTCAACAAGTTGTACGAAACAACTCATGATCACGAAGGTGATATCGCCATCATTGAAATTTTGTCAAAATTTGACGTCACACCTGTTAAGTTGGCAGCTGACATAGATGAATCCGCAACCAAGATATTGACTGCCTTGGGCTACGGCAGGCACGATGAGCGCGACGAAAGTGGCAAATTATTCATGACAAACGAGGTTGAACTTCGCGAAGCCGATTTGCCTATTTTTGGTGGGGATTCTCAGTGGATAATGGGCGGAAGGGCACGCAAGATGACCGCCCCTGGCGACAGCGGTGGACCACTCGTCAAGCGTATCAACGGTGAGGTGTACCAGTTTGGATTAGCCACGGCAGCTACCATGAACGAAACACTTGTTTTATCTGACGATTATTCCAACAGGGGAATTATTAGTAAGACAATACATATTTATACATGGTTTTAAGATTACGATTTTGTTATTATAGGTGCCTTCACAAAGGTTCAAGCTTACTGCGATTTCATTAAAAAAACTACCGATGGCTTAGCTCGGTGTAAAAAAGTTCCACCGTCCTGACGACTTAGTTTCTTGACTTTGCTTATAAATACAATGAATTTTTTTGTTAATAAACACGATTAGTAGACTAAGTTTTGTGTGAAAAATCAAATAATTGTGATCACTACATCGGATACGTTTGTCCGCATTTTTATCACAAAAGCTTTGCAAAATTAATTTGAAAATCATTTCAACATAGATTTTTTGGCGTTTTTAAATAAAATTTAAATATCTTTTTTATTTTTACGGATTCTTTATCTTTGTAACCAATATTCCAACCAGATTCAAAATTTATTACAAATTCACAAATAACAATTTCATAGTTCAGTTTCAATGTTACAATCTTATGGCAATATCTGAGGAAGTGGAAGTGGAATCATTGTAATACTTTCTTGATAATTTTTGGGGTCATCTTTGACTGATTTCGAGCGTCCGTAGCAAAGCCAGCAGAAAAACAATTGAACGCATCCTTCGAAAATCAAATAAAATGCCAACAACTTCCCAATGTCCAATGTTTTAGAAATCTAAAAACTTTTTTTTCATAAAGAAAAAATTGCATAATCAATGAAACAAACCGGTGTAGATTTTATGAACCATTCATTCGCAGCAACGATCGAAAACACAAGAATCCACTTAAAAAGTTTTAGAACTACACATACAAGCCATTTAGTTTTGATTTGCTTTGATACAAGCTTACCAAAGCAGTACTCAAGAAAATACAAAAAACAATATCCAGCATAATATGAAATTCTGAAAATTTTTTGTCACTACTTTTTTTTCAAAATCTTTTGATTAACAAAAACTCACGCAGCGGTATCGAATTTTGTTTCAAGTGATTTTGGTGTCGTTGAATATGTTTCAGAACTTTTTCTTTGGATTCCGAAAAGTTTTCTTGCTCCTTGATGTTTTGCATGCTCGTCAGACAAGTTTATCCAAAAAATCAGAACAATGAAGCTGAAGAGCATCGCAGGTCCTTGTAATCGGCAAAAAGATTTGACGTGTTTTGCCAGTTTCATTTTTAGCGTCAGAACTGAAAGTTGCAGTTGTTGTGATTGCTGATAACGCGCGCGCGCTCTGACGTGGATGGGGAACAATTTACGGACACACGTGTAGAACACAATATTTTCGGTAAAAAAAGCAGTTGAAAAAAAAAGACAAAACTGAATGACAAAACTGAATTATTTGATGACGCGATAATGGTTAACAAAAAATAACTTGTAGGTATATCCTAATTAGAACTTGAATATACACAGCAAACGCGTTTTTTTGCAAGTAAGATGTACATAAAAGCGTACAAGTACTACGCGTAGCTATAGAAAAGCGCGCGGATACTCGGTTCCTTTTTTCCGTGCATTTTTGCTGAGTATCCGTGCATTTGGACTGGCCTGTGTACGTGCGCCTTCTAGAAACTTCTAGAAACTTCTCGTACCTTCTAGAAACTTCTGGCATTTGTAAGCGATGTGACTGTGTTTGTAAGCATATCTGTGTTTGCAGGCGTTTAAAAAAAACGACGAATCGCGTTTGCTTTATAATCCCGATTCATCAGCCGTTCGTTGGTAAAAAAAACTTATCACAATTAAGCAAAAAAAAATACATAAAACAACAAATATGTAAAAAAAAAGGCACGATGGGAATTTTCGGTGCATTTTTGCGACCACGCGTGCGTACGCATTTTTTCCCGCCATTTTCTCTAGCCTACTTTTTTGCTCGTTTTTTGCGAAGTGTGTTCTGTTTGCGCAGGAATCTCGAAGCCAGGAATAGAGATTTTGATTTCGCGTTTCTTTTGCTTTATTGTGCTTGGATGGTAGGCCATTTCTGTCCGCCGTAGGAATTTTTCCGATTTATGCGCGTTGCGCTAGAGCGCTGCCAAAAAGCGTTAATTATGGACTTTGGCGGATAGCCAATTAGCCAGTTTTCGGTGGATTTGTCTAAAATTTTTTTTGGAGACTACCATTAGTGTCCTTAACCTCTGTGCAAAGTCGCTTGCCGATGTCTATGCGCGTTCTTGTGATACCACCATTTATGGTTTGTTGGGCTAAAGCGAGGCCATTACCTCCCATTTGTGATCCGGCTGTTAAAAAAAATATTCCAAATGCATGTCAGCAATCCTGGAGCCCTAAGGTGACATATAGCTTGCTTATAACCGATGTTCTGTCATCTGGGGAGCCGTTGAGCGATCAAAACGTCGCAAATTCGTCTGACGAAAACTCGCATAGAAAGCGGGAAGCGACTTTGCACAGAGGTTAAGGGGACTAATAGTAATGCCCAAAAAAATTTTTGGACCAATCGATCGAAAACCGGCCGAATGGCGATCCGATAAAGTTCGAAAATAACGCTTTTTGGCAGCGCTCTAGCGCAACGCGCATAAATCGGAAAAATTCCTACGGCGGACAGAAATGGCCTACCATCCAAGCACAATAAAGCAAAAGAAACGCGAAATCAAAAAATCTATTCCTGGCTCCAGGATACCTCGTCGAACACAACACACTTCGCAAAAAACGAGCAAAAAAATAGGCTAGAGAAAATAGCGGGAAAAAGCACGCGTCAACACGGACGCACGCGTGGTCGCAAAAATAAGGGAGAAATTCCCATCGTGGGGTGTCGTCAATCGTAGCTACCTGCGTCACGTCGTAGTTCTTAGCAGGAGCGTTCTGGAAGGCCAGTCCAATAACGTTGGTAAACAATGCAAGCAACATGAAGTTGGTCCCTTAAAATGCATTCATAGCTAGGTTTTTCTACGTCACCTTTATTCTACGTCCAATCATACAGAACAAAATAAAAAAACACAAGTTGAATCCAAAACAACTTGTACATGCAAAATCAACAACAGTGGATGCATTGCACACTAACTGGAATATTACCCAACATACAAAGATCGTATTTAGGATACGTAATGTAGTTGGCAAAAATAGATACGATTGCATTGAAATAGTTTGATGGAATCTGAGTTTTGAGAACACCATTTCTGGTGATTAAACTGATGTTTCCCGTATCTCTGAATATTTGTTCTCTGAAGATGCTAAATTTGTATTATTGTTATCGTTAGATTCTGTTTTGGTGTCGCCGTTCTGGGGAGGATCATCAGTAACTTTATCGCCTTTGGAATCCCCTTTTTTTACATCGCTATTGTTATTAGATGATTTACGCTTACAGCATTGGTTTGTTAACGAAATCGTGAACATCTCGATGAAAAATTCAAAGCAGAACCATACAGCTAACACCATGCACACGACACCAATGACGTGAATCTGAAACAAACATTTACAATAAGTTTTGGTTGTAATTGTAAATTCTGGCATACCCCTGTTTCGTTAAAATAAATTACACTGCTTAGCAACAGCGCAATTATAAACTTTATTACTTTGACAACAGCTAGTCTTTTCCAGTCAATTTCTTTTTCTTTATTTTTTTAATTTTTATTTTCATTTTTATTTTCATTTTCATTTTCATTTTCATTTTCATTTTCATTTTCATTTTCATTTTCATTTTCATTTTCATTTTCATTTTTGAAATACGAAATCACGCCGTCGATAATAAGTTCAAGGATGTATCCAATAAGAATCCCACAGTACCTGCCAACTCTGAAAAACAACTTGTTTTATCATTAAAATATCCGTGCTTTATCAGCGACAATAAATACTGTCCTCTTGACTTCATATTTTTATAGGAAACTTTCGGCCCGCTTAAGAATATCAACTCACTCTTTCATTACTAACAAGTCGTAGTCTTCGTCTTCATCAAGATGCGTTAAATCGTAGAGAAGGCCAAGAGTCATTAAAAAGATCCACAAAAGCAGTGAAAGCCATTTTTCTTTCAAGAAGTCTACACACGCGTTCGTTTCATCTGACTCCGAATTTTGAACGTTGTTTGCCATAACTACAGACAGTAAAGATAATCAGTAAATCATGAGCGCATTAAAACAACGTCGGAAGGTAAACAAAGTTTATTATAATGACGTCCCTTATAAAAATTTTTATTCATGACTAAGCATACATATAGATGAATCATAAAATCGTATGTATTATCAAGACTAAAAACAGTGCTTATCGAACTTCCATGTAAGCATAAAGCACCGCTAACCCGTGATCACTCCGGCCTTTCTTTATTGTTGTTTTTCGTATAATGACACAATATTACTGTAGGTATTGCGTCAGTTTGATATGTATTTAAGGGTATGACAAATGCGTGTGTAAGTTGTTTGGAACAAAACGGAGGTCAACATACTGTAGAGAGGGGTCTTTAAAGAATTGCAAACGGTTCACTCTCCGCTGGCATACTTTCGCGGTACTTTCGCGAATTATTGTCAAATGATTTACAGCTGAATTGGTCCCAAATCCATAATGTGAACAACTCAAACAAATATTCTCCAACGTAGATTACCACCAAAAAAGCTAATAAAATAAATAGTAACAAAATCTGGAAAAGGAAATTATATTAAAATTATTACATCTGACATACCATTGTATAATACACAAAGCAGCAAAGTGCAACGACGATCGGCAGTACAACGATGAACTTTATTAATTTCAGAACTGCTAGTTGTTTCGTTATCGTCAAACTGTATTTTGACAAAAGTACTATATTCAGTCCAAATTCAAACAGATAGCCAAGCATGGTTCCACCGAACCACGTAATTCTGAAAGTTTCAAACCGTTATGTTGACTGGGGTACTGTAAGCTAAAAACTCACTTTTCAATTATTTTTGTATAGTATTCTTGATCTTCTTCAAGTTCATCAGTCAAAGCAAGTTGAACTAAGCTGGCAATCACTAGAACTATGTTTAACACAATCGAAAAGGACTTGGCTTTCCAAAATTTTGCTGATGTGAGCACACTACTAGAATCTTTTCTAGACATTTGACAAGATTCAAAGTGTTTTCGTGAATCTAAATTAGGGGCACATTTCATGATTAACGGACAAACAGTAAAAAGTAGTCATTCAGCCCCTCAACACCGTTATAAATGTGTTTTTAGCAAATTTTAGTCAAAAGAAGTCAACTGCCCAATCTGTGTATGTATACATAAAATCGCTTTATTGATGTCGATAGCGACGACACGTCGACATCCGTGTTGTAAACTACAGAGGTAGACGCAACGTTGAGCAAGCTGTCAACCTGCTGAAAACCCACAGTTGGAAAATGACTCACTATGTATGTCTAATATGTTTCTGGTGGTAAATAAATGAAATGAAAAGAAAAAATTAAAAACTAAAAAAAATAAAAAATAAGAAAAAAAATAAAAATAAAACCAAGGTTCACATTTATAATACACATTCGTTAACGATTTTTCTAATTAAAAATAAATATTGAAATTGATTTTCAGAAACAAATTATAAAACTGTTTCTTGAATTTTCGATCGGTTTTCTGCCACGCCGTTTGTCAGAGGCGTTGATGATTCTTGAAGCGAATTTGAACTCTGCATGCCAGCGTTTACTTGTGCAGTGCCATTTTGTGAAGTCCCGTTAATTGTCATATGAACATTTTCTTCGTCATTGCCATCGGAGGGTCTGCTGGGTTTACTGCATTCCCCCCAAATCCAGCATATCAGACGCTCCAGCAAAAATTCCAGAACAACGTACACAGTCATCGAAAAGAACACAGCGAATACGACGTAAATCTGAAGCAAAATTATTATTATATTTCAAAGTTGTGTTTGCACTAAAAATCTTTCATACATTTGTCTCGTAAATAATACTGCCGACTGCAGCATACAGCAGCCAGCCAATGATCAGCTTTATGGATTTCACAAGAGCTAGTCTCTTAACAGCCACTGTGTGAGCTTTTGTATTCGTACGGCTCGCAGAGTCGGTATTAATTTCATGATCAAATATCTTTTCTGGTAACACCCAATCAATAAAAAATTCAAGTACGTAGCTGATAATAGTTCCGACAAACAATGCAATTCTAAAAATAACAGAAATCAGTCAAAAGAGGATAAATACTATTATTACGAACTCACAATTCAACGACAAGCATGCGGTAATCTTGGTATCTTTTGAAGACAAAAATAATAACAATGAAAGCATTCAGAAGCACGTAGTTAAACAGAATCGAATACCATCTTTCTCGACAAAATTTTGCACAGCGGTTCATTTTATCAGATTTTGATGTTCGGATGTTTTGATGTAGCCGTCGGTAACTCTTATTCACACACAGCCCCCTGTCTGTCGTGTATTTATAGTACATAATATAAATACACCACGCCTACATGGACGTCATTTGTGCCTACTTGGACGAACATCTGGTCTAATGATAACTAACCACTGAGTAATGGTGAAATAAATAAATAAATAAATACACAACAGACAGACAGTACAATAAAAATATGAGTCGAATTGTTTGTTATTAGTCAACTGCGTTTTTATCAAACGTTATCTGTTTTATCATAACAAAATTACCTCTCTATACACACGACGCGTGGTCGCAAAAATGCACAGCAAATTCCCATCGTGATACATAGAGTAAGATGTTTGTTCTAACTAAGACACCATTTCAATGCATGTATATTCGATAAAATCCAAACTTTTTCACGGTGATAATGGTCTCATAAACCATCCATCGATTTAAAAAGATAATGAGCGTGTAAGGCCGCAAGGCCTGGTGCTTGATCTGATCTAAGTATATGATAATATTATGTATCATTTTTATTACGATATGGTTAATATGTATGTTTTTTAATCACGATCGATTGTTTACGCGTTCGGGTATTTATTTATTTATTTTACCATTAGTTAAAGAACAGTTTCAACGTGAGCTGCAAAAAAAACTTTTTACAAGTCACCAAAAATTGCAGCTCACGTTGAAACCGTTTTTGTCGTTCCTGAATACCGTTCTTGAAGCTTGGCATTTTTTGTTAATCTAAACAATTTCAGATCGTGTTTCACCATTCTCACACGATTTTCTAAACTCCGGACTCTTTAATGCAAATTTCACTATTATGTCGTTCTGTAACAGTATTATTGGGTGATTGATAGTACGAACTAAATCTTCCCCAAATGCATAAAGTGAACAACTCCAACAAATATTCTGCAACGTAGAATACCACCAAGAAGAGCAATACAACAAATAGTACATAAATCTGAAAATTACGATAAAAAATTAAATTTATGACATTCGACATACCATTGTATGGTACACAAAACTTTGTGTTGTTTTTGAACGTTTTTCCGCGTTTAACGCCACCCCCGGATTCACCCACGCGGGGATCCCCGCGGGGGCGGGGGGGTTCGAACCCTACTTCATCGGATGGTTTTTCAAGACGTGACTTGAAAACTGTGACGTCACAATTTAGGTTTCAAAAAAACTCGAAAAAAATGGCTGTAAAAAAAAAATATTTTATAGTCCGCGTCCTATATCAAACTGATGCAATACCAAGAATATAGTGGCATTGTACGAAAAAAGCAATAGAAGAAGGTCAGGTTTACAAAAAGCGCATCAATAAACTCCTAATACTGCGTGCTTTCAATATTAACGACTTTTTATTTTACAAAATCAAAAATTTGGCAACAAAAATGGCTACAAAAGTGTATTTTTTTCAAAAAAGTTTCATTAAAGAGTCGACTCCGAAGAGTCAAAGAATAATTTTGTAAAAATCGACTATGCCTCTGACTCTCGTTTCGTCGAGTCAGAGTCGTAGTCAGAGTCAAAGAGTCGACACTGAGTCGGAATCAGCGGAACACTGGTGACAAGCTCTGATGTTGTTCAACCCAATCTCGAATTCTGCGTGCCAGCAGTGCCATTTTGTAAAGACACGTTAATTGTCATAGAAATACATTCTTCATCATTGCGATTGGAGGATCTGCTGCGTTTCCCACAAATCCATGTCGTACAAAAACTTGTGAGCATTTCAAAGAAATATTCTGCAGCATAGAATACAATCAAGCAGATCCACAAAATAAATATTTGGAGTATCTGAAGAAAAAAAATAATTTACGATTTTTTCGGAAATTCATGAAATTTGGCATACCATTGTTTCGTATACGAAAATACAAACCGCAGTAACCAGCAGCACCACAATGCCAAATTTTATGGCTTTCAGCCTCTTTGCCAACGGTGGAATGTGTAAGCTCAAGTGTATGACAAATTCAAGCATGTAGCCGAGCATGATTCCACAAAACCAGGACACTCTGAATTTTTTTTATTTAAACATAATTACCGTATTATTTTTAGTCAGGTAATAAATAAAAACCTACTTTTTTATGATTTCTATGTAGTACTCTTGGTCTTCTTCAAGTTTCTTAAAAGCAAGTGAGGCTATGCTAACAATCAGAAAAACAACGTAAATCACAATCGATAACGATTTTACTTTCCAAAACTCTGTAGAGTTGCACATTATAAATACATGTATACCGGATATTCCAGACTATTTGACAGAATATGTTTCCTCGTAAAGTTAAATTATTAACAAGCAATTAGCGAAATCAATAAATATCAAACAACTATCGGCCGAGTAGCAAATGAATTCCTTTATTATATCTTCAAATATATCGATATTTAAGGGTATATGCATCATAATGCATAATCATAATGCATGCATGCATCACACCCTGTACCCCTCATTTGTACGACAAAATACCAAATAATAACTTGATTAGTCACGAAGTAGTGTGATTCACGGGTTTTTTTTAATAAAGCAATACATATACATATATCTAAACATGCGTACAATCAAAAAATAGTAGTAAGACGCTGTTTGTAGAAAGTATTCATTCAATGCGTATGATTTGAATTACTGTTACATACATTTTCTGTATCGTTCGCTAAAAAGAATCAATCAAGAATTCTTTCCGATTTGATGGCGGTGTATATGTAAACGTAAATGATCGCAAACTTAAAAGATCGTTTTCCATTTTTTTCTCATTGGCATCAGCATTTTGCGGTGCAGGCTCACAGCACTTTGTCCAAGCCCAACTAATGAACAATTCTAAAAAATATTCTACAATGCAGTATGCGGCCAAAATTATCCACATGACAACAATTTTGAGAAGTTGAAGCAAAGAGTTCGTTACAGTGTCAAAGAAAATAAAGTATGCTGCAATCAGGAAAAACAAAAAGATGAGTTTTTTGACTTTCACAACAGCAAGCTTTTTCCATTTTTCCGATTGTGTGTTACAATCTTTCAATGCCCAATACTCAAGTACGTAAAAGAATGTGCTAACACACAGTTCAACAACTCTAAAAAAATTAGTGAGTTTAAAAATCTTCTTGACTTTAAAAAAAAAATGCACTTTTGCAGGAACGGATAACATAAACTCACTCTTTAACGACGATTATGTAGTATTCCCCATCTTCGTTGAGTTCAGACCATTGGCTGATGGAATGGACGAGGAATAGGGTCACAGAAACAAAGTTGATTAAAATCGATATCCATTTAGCTTTCCAAAATTCTGCGCATTGGTTCATTCTTCTTGATCTGCTCAGATGGCAGACTTTGAAAAAGTATTCACAAAGTGTTCGCGCTAATCTTAAACATTGACAGTTACGAAACTTAGTATTGACTTCGGCAAATGTATTTAAAAAACGTGTTTTTGTTCAACAATGAGAACAAAATCAGAAAAAAAAATTTACTGATAAATTCGGGAAACGGTACAAATCATGCAAAAACAAGAAAACGTTTAGAAGAAGAATTTAATTTGACAACCATCCGCAGACGTATTTCCACATGATACTATAAAAAATTGAGCTTTGTATCTTGTAAAGCCTTATCAGTGTCCGATTGTTGTTTCGAATCTGCAACAATGCACTTCGAAATTACTGCTTTGAAAATACTCAAATCCTTATCAGTTTGATCGGCAAAGTCATGCTTCTCAGTTTTCATTCTCTGCACGCGCTGAGCACTACTTGTAAAAGTGTAAAACACGAGATGTCGAAATGGCACTTTTTCATGTAGTGGCCCTGTAATTAGCTTAGAAGTTACGTACCTCGAGAAACCAACTAAACTAACCAAAACACGATGAACTGACAAACATCAGGCTTGACTGATTTGCCATTACGCATTCATGTCAGAGATGGCAGATCAGATCACTTTTCGGATCAGATCAGCTCATAGATCAGATCAGATCGCAGATAATCCAGATCAGATCATGAGCAAATGATCTGATCTGCCATCTCTGATTCATGTTATTTGCATGACAATGACATAGACATGCTGTATAGCGCGCAAGTAAATCAGTAGTGACTGATTCTCTTACGCCGACAATGCGCGTCATCTTTTGCGCCGTACTGCTTGCCCTTGGCGCTTTGCCCCTTATCCATGCACTTTTCATGGATATGTATGGCAGTGAGTTTTTGTTTTTCACTTTTTTCTTCTTTTACACAACTTTCTTTCAGAAGCGTTCCAAATGGAGCTTTTGGATGACTGCAATATTTACGTGTATGATCGCGTTCTGGATTCAAAAGCACCAAAAAACTGGTGCAAAAGGAACAAATCTTCCATGAATCACCATACCTACTTTCGTGATAATGATAAATCAATTATTTACTTTGGTTTTTTTTGTGTGTATGTTGACGATGATAACATCGTGCAAGTTGTGCACATCAATGACAGCGGTGTTGAAAACTGTAAGTTCATAATATTTTTTTTCAAAAACGAAAATATTTTCAGATACGCTATTTTCACAAGACTACTTTGAGGCAGATATCAAAGAATATTATGACGTGAAGAAAAATCCAAATGTCAACCATACTTCTACGACCGCCGGTAAATACATTTTCGAATTTATGAAAGACATCAAGGGCATGGATTCTTACTCCATCGAATACATTGTATCCACAAGTAATAAAAATTCTTCACAATTTGTAGCATACAGTGTAGCATTAGATAAGGCTGTGGTTTTTCATGTAAGATTTTTTATTTTTTTTATCTAATGTACATACTTAATAATGTTTTAGTGTAATAGTAACTGGACCCAGAAGAGCGCATAGTTACTATTACACTGCCTCAAAACTGCCTCAAAATCTTTATGATTGTCAAACTGAATTAATTTTTTGAAAATTTGCTCAAATGAATCCAACCTTATTTGAAAAGCCTGAAATCGTTTCGGGGTGAACAAACAAACAAACCAAGAAAGTCAAGCAAGCAACGCACTCATACTCTCTTTTTAGGGGATTTTTGTTTACGCTGGTATACTTTACTTGTCAGAAGACACTAAGGTCCGTATAGATCCCAATAATCCCAAAGCACGTATTTGTACGGTGGACGGTAGAAAATATACGATGCATCCTATCAAAACGGCTATTGAAACTGCTTGTGCAAGATACGACTCAGTAAAAGATTTTTCTGTTTCCTGTAAGTTTTTTTGTTTCAATTTCATATTAACGCTTTTTGTTATAGTTCCACAAATATTTGCTACCATGATATCTGATGAATCTCATCAGTCGTTCGCTGGCATGATAGAAACCAAAAACGGAACGCTCATTTCTTCGGACCAGAAAGTATACGATCGTCCACCGATAGAAAATAACTGTAAGTTGATTGCTTTCGGTGACGCAAATAATCAGTGTCCGCTTTAGACACAGAAATTCCGTTCTTCTTCTACAGTAGCAGTACTGATTCGTATTCTCCGTTCTTTCTGTACTACAAGTTTGATGGTCCGTCGCGAGACTTTACCGTTCGTTTTGTCTACGAGGAGAAAGCTCATACGATTTTTGAACCACTCCAATACATGCAGAAGTGCAACTTTCAAAACGAGACGGTAACCGTCGCTGCGGCTCCAAAGATGCTCAAACACGATGAAAAGTCGATATCCTTTGAAGGTACGTTGCGGTAACATCCGGGAGGTTTTTAATATTCTGTTTCTGTTTTTAGTATACTTTCTCGTGAACAACGCCAACTTACAATACTGCATCTTTCGCGTGGATTTTGACTTTGACACTAAAAATTCCACAACAACGCTCAGTCAGACTGATGATGTCAACGCCTACGTGCACGTTCAAAGCCGCTCAAAGAGAGTCGTGAACTGCGACCATGGCAATCGCACAGTCCGCTGGCTGTTGGCTTACACGGAACAAAAGAATGCCCAACTCGTCAGTCTTGACAACGACGTATCCAGTCCGATCTTTCCTTGTTCGCACTGTGGGAACGAGACGCTCATGTATTGCGACGTGAATCCCGAAATTGCAAATGAGTATTATTCTGCGGTTTACCTGATCACTGGCGGCGATATACTTTTCGTCGGTGTCAAGAGCGAAGGATCCATCAAGAAGATCGAGTACTTCAGGAAAGAAACGGAAGACAAGAATTATTTTCTACAGGAACTGAACTTCAGTAAGTTAATCCGCGTTTAATCTTGTTTCATAACACTGTTTTCAGCTTTGTCTCTTGACGATCTTTACTACCAACTGCATGGGGTTTCCCCGGTGGACGGTGATGAGGAACAAACGACTGCGTACGCTCCGTGCTGCCTGTGTATGCCGTCGGTGCTTTTTCTGATCTTGATGACTTGCAATATTTTTTGATTAACTGATCTTACATGACACTGATTAAACACTGGTATACAAAACAAAAAAATGAGATGACACACAGAAGAACAGATACATAGCATCGAATGAGTGCTTGAAAGCGCGTGCGCATTATGTATTTCAAGAAAGTTATCGTCCAGAGAGTATGGAAACGTTTGAGAGGATATAATAGTAATTTTTTTAATTGTTGTTTTTCACGAAAAATAGTATTTTTTCTGTTTTTGGAAAAGACAAACTATGCATTGTGTTTTATTCAGTCAGTTTAACATCATTGATACCAACAACTTCATAAGGCATACGAATTTTTTAGACACATGTATGAGTAAAACCTGAAGAATAAAAAATGGACCTGCAAACAAACAGGTAGAAAGAAAGAATGGTATCCGACCAATCGTATTGAATTTCAAATATGTCGATGGTTACGCTCTCTGTGAAAAAAAACTAAAAAAAATCAAGTCGTGAAATATAAATATACAAGATGCTCAAAAATCAAAAGTCAGGTCTTAAAACGAAAATGATGTGAAACAAATGGTTTCAGTGTCTCGAAGGGAAATTTTTGGAATGATAAAAAATTTGCAACGCGAAAACGTGCAACAGACCCCTTTTCGGTCTCACAACGAAAATTACAAAATTCAACCATCGCGCGCTCGTAAAACGATCGTAATCTCAATATTCATCTTTTTCATCCTTTTCAGCAGCCCGACGTCGTGCTTCGTATTTGGCGATACGGATGCACTTCCGGCACTCTTCATTGAAGCACGCCGTGTGATATACCGTTCCACAGGCTTTGCACCTTGTCGCGACGTCAATTTGGTATGGGTAAACGAGAGTAGGTGACGAGCAGAACTCGCAGACAAATCCCTTTTGAAGACAGACATCGCAGCTTTCGATGTGACCGAGGCAGAATTTGATCAACGATGTCAGCTTCTTTTCCAGTGCTCCGCTGATGACGGCGCGGAGGTCGTTGACGCTGTAGACGTGAACATCTGTGTACAGGTAGTCGCTCGGTCTTATCCGGCGCTGGAGTTCGTCGGCCACTGCTTGTCTGCAGGAGAGCAGGTAGGCGACCATGAGGGAAAGTCGTTCGCGTAGTTCCTGAAATTGAAAAGGTTCATTATTTTAGATTGAAAAAAATCGGTTTTTTTACAAAAATGAAAATAAAAATGAAAATGTCCAAAAATTATGCGTTATTTGGCCAAGAAAAGTTTTTTTGTTTTAATTAAATAACTCACCAAACAGACCCTAAGGGGTTCAGAATGCTCGTAGACGTCGACATTGACTTTGTCGACGTGAAGCAGGGGTTTGTCAGCGTTCTCAAAGAGAAATGATCTCGACGATCGCGAGACAATTCGCTTGCCAGTGTCCCAGTTGTGGATCACCCTCGCCGGAATGATGCTTTCATCCGACTTTGAGATACAATTCAGGCAGTAGTTCTGAGCATCGAAGCTACACATTCTGAAACTATTTTTTTCATTTTTTGAAAAAAATTCGTTATTCGTTTTTTACTCCGAAAACTCTAAAATGTGCATTTTTGCGCTTTTGATCAATTTCGGGAAATATGACATTTTGTAACCCGCGTCAGGTTAAAAAACAAAAAAAACAAGAAAAAAGTATCGTTTTAGGAGAAAATATCGGAAAACATTTATGTGTCGTAAAAAAAAGTAACAAAATCCAAGCAAAAAACGTTATTTCAAAGTCGATAGTTTCGCAACGAAAATTCCAAACTATCGACATCGAAGTAACATTTTTTGCTTGGATTTTGTTACTTTTTTTTGCGATACAAAAGTTTTACGATATTTTTTTCTTATAAACGATACGTTTTTGTTTGAAGCATTTTACACCGTTTCCCTAAAAATTAGAAAACTCACACAAACTTAGCCAAGGGTCCTCCAATCGACCTCCGGCAAGAAGGGCACCGAAAATCCTGGCTTGGAAGGCCTTTTTCCAGCTGAATATTCGTCAGCAGTGCCACCGTGCCATTTTTCTCTTCTTCGATGACAACCGAAGTATCAGTGTCGATTTTGGTATCAGGAGAAGTCTCCGGTAATTTTTGATCGATGTCAGGAAGTTGGACGTCTTCTGTCTCACTTCTGACTTCAGATTCCCTCCTGAGCGTTGCCTGATCCTCTTCGACAACCGCGTGTATAACAGTACACTCCGAAAAATCGGTTTCTTCGGGTTGAAGTGCTCCAATTGCATCTTCAATCGAAAATGGCGGCCCAACGGAACTCGTCGACGTGAAAGACGACGAAACTAGAGGTCCAGAAGACGGACTGGTCGATGGAGCGGCCACAGAATCGACAGACGTGTCGACCTCCGCGGTCGCTGTCGGAATGTCCACAGCCTTCGACGTCGCCTGCAGGATTTCGTCGTGCAGCGATACGCCTGACATGTTAGCCTAAAAAATCCGCGCACTCAAAAAAATAATAATTTTGAAGCCAAAACAAACCGTAATTTCAGCAGAACGATCAAAGTTGTTTCCCAAACGGGAAACAGGAGGAAGTTCGGTCTTTTCGCGTTCGAGTCTGATGACGGTGTTTCGGGATTCTGAGTGGTTGCTGTCGCTCTCGGAAGTTTGGCGCTCGGATTGCCTTCGACTGCCGGAGGTGGAAGTTGGCTGAAAAAACACGCTGATATCGTAAAAACAAAAAAAAATCTTAAAATTGATAAACTAAAAAAAATTTGCAAAATGTCCAAAAAATTTGATAAACTAAAAAAAATTTGCAAAATGTCCCAAAAATTTTATTAAAATTTGAAAAATCATTTTTTTAGATAAAAAGCGATAAATAATCCCTCAAAAATAAAAAAATCTTTTCTTACGATAAGAAAAAAACTATTGTTTTTGAAATTTTCGCTGCAAAACTTTTGACGCAGAAGTAACATTTTTTGCTTGGTTTTGGTTACTTTTTTTACGATGCATTAATTTTACGACATTTTTTCCTAAAAGGATACTTTTTTATAGTTTTTTGGGCTTTTTTGGGTTTTCTCATCCGATATGGGCTAAAAAATGTTACAAAATTATCACATTTTTTTAAACTTATAAAATAATGTAACAAAAAAACTGAATGTTGAAAATCCAAAAAAAAATAAATAAAAGAAAAGCGGACGAATATTTCGCGTCCGGGTATCAAATGTCATTGATTTTAAGAACCCTTTAGCACTTATTTCACGCAAAAATTATTTTTAAAACGTTTTTAGTTAAAAAATATATTTTTTTGAGGTTGTCAAGTAATTTTGTCATTTTAAAAAAAAAAGTAATATATTTTACTAAATCAGTTTCAAATGCATTTTTCCCAAAAAAACCAACCTTAAACCTGATAAACTTGTCAAACCCATCGTTTCTGACAGGTAACGAGCTCGAAATAGGCGACGTTGAGTTTCCAGGCGTCGAGATGAAAGATCCAATTCTAAACTGTACATCTGGCCTGCTGGATCGTCTGACGCGAGCGGTCCTGCGACGACTGACGGGTAACTCGACGGGGGCCGCTTCACCGGACCCCGATGCAGGCGCGACAACCATTGAGACCGGTCCAGCTTCCGGGGTCGATGCAAAAATGTTCGAAAAAGTTGGCCTAAGATTTGTCGTTGGCATTGGAAATCCACCCCGGATCGGAGCAAGGAGACTTTTGTGCGAGAAAACAGATGATGTATCGTCGTCCGGAGGCGTTGATGCCGTCCCCGAATCCGTTGCTCCGACAAATTCGAGTGCGTTGACGGCTTCTTCGAACGAAGATCCACCGGGAACAGCACCAACGCTGCTGGATGACAGGCGTTTTGGCAGACAGACCGGCTGAAGGTGAGCCACGCGCTGGGGTGTACCTGACAGCAGGCCAGCCAGGATGAGAGGAGACTGAGTCCATGAATTCAGAAAAGATGAATTTGTTGGCGCGTTGAGGGTAATTTTTGAAAGAGTCGAGAGAAAAGACAGAAATCCCATTCGGCGTTCTGCATTGCGGAGAAAGGCTTCGGCGACGTAAAAGTTGCTCAGCTGTTGGGTGTCCTTGGATAGGAGATTGACGTAGTGCTCCAACTCGCCGACGTTAAGGACTATTCGAACCCAGGCCTAAAAAAAATCGGTTTAAATTCGGTCAAAACCGCTGAAAAAAACAGAAAACCATATTTTTGCAAGCAAAAAAATATTTTTTTAATGAAAAACTAAAAAAATAGTTTTGACACTTAATGAATTTATGGCACCAAAAACTAGTAAAGTGAAAAAACAAAAATGGATAAAGAAAAGGTTGATAAAAATACGGAATTTTGGTAGAAAAACAGAATTTTGGGTAAGAAAGGGTAAAAAAAACTTTTCTTACGAACAATGGTTTTATAATTTTCGTGGCGAAAGTACGGACACCACGAAAGCGAAAGTAACGTTTTTTGCAGGGATTTTGTTACTTTTTTTTACGATACATAACTTTTACAATATTTTTTTTCCAAAATCATGATTTTTTGTCTGTTTTTGGAATTTTTTGTTGCATACAATATAAAAAATGGTCAAAGATCCCGAACTGTTTCAAAAAACCGAAAAACAAATTATTTTGGGGTTGGAAACGACGAAATTTGTTTCAAAAAAACAAAAAAAAATTTTCGCTCTTTTTTTGTCCAAAACAAATTTTTTCATCCTTCGAAATTTTCCACAAAAAAAATCGACACTTACCCTGGCTTTACCGATTTCACTGTTGATCTGGTTCAGTTTATTGATTTGAGTTTTGATGCTTCTATGCGTGAATTTTGACACAAAAGGCCAAAAGTTCTGAAACATAAACAAATAAAAAAAAAATGTGGTGAAGGAAATAAATTTACGGGTTGTGGATTGGAAGACAGACGAGTGCCTTTGACGAAAAACGCATCTCTGAGTCCGTGGATAAAAATCGCTTCGATCACGTTGCAGATTTCCTGGGTCGCGTCCCTGAAAAAAAAAAGCGAGTTTGAATGTTGCAAAGATTTGTGCGGAAAAAAAAACCCACATAGAAAGTCGATCATTGTACCGAAATTGCTGGGCAGCAACTTTGATCACGGAATCGAGTTCTTCCTTGATGGCACCTTTTGCCGTTTCCAGATCAACGGGTGTCGCCATTTTTGGGGTGGATTAGAAGACTGTGGGCAAGGTAAAAAGAATTGAAAGCATCGGCACAAAGCACAGGATTTTTGCGTTCAACATAAAATGCTGGACGATTTCGCAAAAACGAAAAATATCGATCGTCGGTCGCTGGAAAGCTATAATCGGTATTTGAAGAATGCGAACGGATTTCGCCAAAATTTTCTATCAATTCACAAAAAAAACCGCAACACGAAAAACCTGTATAGAACAGCCACCTGAGTCAGGAAAATCACACGCGATTTATTTACGAACGAGAATTTCAAGCTGCAAATTTTTTTCGTTGCGAGAGGATCTTTTTTTACATATTTGCGATTTCTGTTCGCGAAATACGATTTTGTGTGCTCAAAATAATCAAAATGCAAGAAAATTCATTGATTTGAAATGCCAAAAAAGAACTTTGATAAGTTTGAAGAAAAGGAATATAAATCAGAATCAAAAACGGTCCGGTTTTGCGCGCTTTGGTCCGACGAACAAATAAATATAATAGAATGTATTCATTAACAAGGGTGTCAACGGGCCGAATTTTTGTCGGCCCGGCCCGGCCCGGGCCGGGCCGGGCCGGGCCGCGGGCCTACCGGGCCGGCCCGGCCCGATTGACACCCTTGTTCATTAATGAAAAACTAGCGACAACGCTTTGCAACAATCGATTTCTGTGCGCATCATACCTTTATGCCGTTCGTACAGGTACATACTATGGAATGAAAACGCACAGGCAAAGTTTGGCAGGGAGCATATTTACTATGGTCGGTCGGCACTTGATGTTTTGGTGTGTCAATCAAATGTGTCAGCCAAGCGGGGGGAGCGTTCCTTTGCGAACAAATTCAAAATTTGTTGTTCATGATCGTTCACGAAAACTAGAGCAAAATGGTAAAAAAAACGATCAGGCCAAATCGGGCCAAAACACTGAAGTTTCAAAGTTAAAAATTTTCCTTCTTTTAGGAATTTTGAAAGGTCAACATGATATCATGATAGCAAAAACCAATATCAGTCAGTATCTCGATCGAAAAAAACGAAAGCAACGAAAAAAAGCGTGTTTAGAGCAGTGTAGCGAAATTTCGGGAGAGATTACAACCCGGGTAAAATTCCACGGAATATAAAAAAAAAGAGATTTTTTGCGGTAAATATATTTATATTTCACGACTTGATTTTTTTTCAGTTTTTTTTTCACAAAGAGCGTAAACATCGACATATTTGAAATTCAATACGATTGGTCAGATACCATTCTTTCTTTCTATGTACCTGTTTGTTTGCAGGTCCATTTTTTATTGTTCAGGTTCTACTCACACATGTGTCTAAAAAATTCGTATGCCTTATGAAGTTGTTGGTATCAATGATGTTAAACTGACTGAATAAAACACAATGCAGGGTTTGTCTTTTCCAAAAACAGAAAAAATACTATTTTTCGTGAAAAACAACAATTAAAAAAATTACTATATCCTTTCAAACGTTTCCATACTCTCTGGACGATAACTTTCTTGAAATACATAATGCGCACGCGCTTTCAAGCACTCATTCGATGCTATGTATCTGTTCTTCTGTGTGTCATCTCATTTTTTTGTTTTGTATACCAGTGTTTAATCAGTGTCATGTAAGATCAGTTAATCAAAAAATATTGCAAGTCATCAAGATCAGAAAAAGCACCGACGGCATACACAGGTAGCATGGAGCGTACGCAGTCGTTTGTTCCTCATCACCGTCCACCGGGGAAACCCCATGCAGTTGGTAGTAAAGATCGTCAAGAGACAAAGCTGAAAAGAGTGTTATGAAACAAGATTAAACGCGGATTAACTTACTGAAGTTCAGTTCCTGTAGAAAATAATTCTTGTCTTTCGTTTCTTTGCTGAAGTACTCGATCTTCTTGATGGATCCTTCGCTCTTGACACCGACGAAAAGTATATCGCCGCTAGTGATCAGGTAAACCGCAGAATAATACTCATTTGCAATTTCGGGATTCACGTCGCAATACATGAGCGTCTCGTTCCCACAGTGCGAACAAGGAAAGATCGGACTGGATACGTCGTTGTCAAGACTGACGAGTTGGGCATTCTTTTGTTCCGTGTAAGCCAACAGCCAGCGGACTGTGCGATTGCCATGGTCGCAGTTCACGACTCTCTTTGAGCGGCTTTGAACGTGCACGTAGGCGTTGACATCATCAGTCTGACTGAGCGTTGTTGTGGATTTCTTATTGGCAAAGTCAAAATCCACACGAAAGATGCAGTATTGTAAGTTGGCGTTGTTCACGAGAAAGTATACTAAAAACAGAAACAAAATGGAAAACATCTCGAATATGACCGCAACGTACCTTCAAAGGATATCGACTTTTGATCGTGTTTGAGCATCTTTGAAGCCGCAGCGACGGTTACCGTCTCGTCTTGAAAGTTGCACTCCTGCATGTATTGGAGTGGTTCAAAGATCGTATGAGATTTTTCCTCGTAGACAAAACGAACGGTAAAGTCTCGCGACGGACCATCAAACTTGTAGTACAGAAAGAACGGAGAATACGAATCAGTACTGCTACTGTAGAAGAAGAACGGAATTTCTGTGTCTAAAGCGGACACTGATTATTTGCGTCACCGAAAGCAATCAACTTACAATTATTTTCTATCGGTGGACGATCGTATACTTTCTGGTCCGAAGAAATGAGCGTTCCGTTTTCGGTTTCTATCATGCCAGCGAACGACTGATGAGATTCATCAGATATCATGGTAGCAAATATTTGTGAAACTATAACAAAAAGCGTTAAAATGAAATTGAAACAAAAAAACTTACAGGAAACAGAAAAATCTTTTACTGAGTCGTATCTTGCACAAGCAGTTTCAATAGCCGTTTTGATAGGATGCATCGTATAATTACTACCGTCAACCGTACAAATACGTGCCTTGGGATTATTGGGATCTATACGGACCTTAGTGTCTTCTGACCAGTAAAGTAGACCAGTGTAATTTCTAGTAGACTACAACATTGAGTATGTATTAGATAAAAAGAATAAAAAATCTTACATCAAAAACAACAGCCTCATCTGATGCTAGAAAGTATCCTACAGCTCGTATAAAATTTTTATTGCTTGTGGATACGTAGACAGTGTCGTACTCATCCAATCCAAATGCTTTAAAAAAGTATTTACCGGCGGTCGTAGAAATATGGTTGACATTTGGATTTTTCTTCACGTCATAAAATTTTTTGACAAATTCATCTTTGATATCTGCCTCAAAGTAGTCTTGTGAAAACAGCGTATCTGAAAATATGTATTTTCGTTTTTGAAAAAATATAATGAACTTACAGTTTTCAACACCGCTGTCATTGATGTGCACAACCTGCACGATGTTATCATCGTCAACATACACACAATAAAAACCAAAGTAAATAATTGATTTATCATTATCATGAAAGTAGGTATGGTGATTCATGGAAGATTTGTTCCTTTTGCACCAGTTTTTTGGTGCTTTTGAATCCAGAACGCGATCATACACGTAAATATTGCAGTCATCCAAAAGCTCCATTTGGAACGCTTCTGAAAGAAAGTTGTGTAAAAGAAGAAAAAAGTGAAAAACAAAAACTCACTGCCATACATATCCATGAAAAGTGCATGGATAAGTGGCAAAGCGCCAAGGGCAAGCAGTACGGCGCAAAAGATGACGCGCATTGTCGGCGTAAGAGAATCAGTCACTACTGGTTTACTTGCGCGCTATGCAGTATGTTTATGTCATTGTTATGCAAATGACCACGACATAGACGTAGTTCATTTTATACAAATACTGCAGAGATGGCAGATCAGATCACTTTTCGGATCAGATCAGCTCATAGATCAGATCAGATCACAGATAATCCAGATCAGATCACAGATAATTCAGATCAGATCACTAGAAATTTAAAATTTCAGAACTTCAAACACGTCCGGTTCTCTACAACTTTGACTCAAAACATTTGAAAGTGTAAAAATTGCTGGCGATCGCTTTTTGTAAAGTTTGTGTTGCTTAGCCGGGTATCCTGGATCTAGGAATAGAGATTTCGATTTCGCGTTTTTTCTAGGTTATTGTGATTAGAATTTTGTAATTTTGTAAATTTTGATGCCAAACCCAAGTATGTACTTTTTGTGAGCGTTGTGCTAGAGAGTGGCAAAAATCCATCATTTTTGAACTTTGCCATGTAACTACTTTGGCATTTGTTTGTATTTTTGCTTCAAATTTTTATGAGAGCTTACTATTAGTGTTACAAACAAGTTGACAATCGTATGTCTCGATATCTATTCATTTGCCTGAGATACGGTAATTGGTCAATTTAATTAGGCATGATTTGTGCCAAAAATGAAATGCAAAACCACAAATCGTCCTACAAACTTCAAAAAACAATGTTTCACAACGATCGAACAGTCCCAGTTATTTTTGGAGCCAGATTCTTCGAGGTTTTTGTTGTCTTCGGCGATAATGAGTCGAGAGGCGACAAGTTGTTTCCACGACAGTTTTTGGATCCCAGGACCTTCCTTCGAAGTTTGTAGGACGATTTGTGTTTTTGCATTTCATTTTTGGCACAAATGATGCCTAATTAAAGTGACCAATTACCGTATCTCAGGCAAATGAATAGATATCGAGACATACGATTGTCAACTTGTTTGTAACACTAATAGTAAGCTCTCATAAAAATTTGAAGCAAAAATACAAACAAATGCCAAAGTAGTTACATGGCAAAGTTCAAAAATGATGGATTTTTGCCACTCTCTAGCACAACGCTCACAAAAAGTACATACTTGGGTTTGGCGTCAAAATTTACAAAATTCTAATCACAATAACCTAGAAAAAACGCGAAATCGAAATCTCTTTTTGCACCTAAACTTTGGAAATTCCGTAGTTTTTTAGTTTTTTACAACGGGATAAAAATCGTCAAAAATAGCAAAAAAAAGATTTCCGACAAGCCAGATATTTTACAGTAAAAAATTTTCAGGGAAACTGATTTTTGGCAAAATTTCATACTGATGAATTTCCAAATCCTTTCCAGACACATTTTTTTTTGTAAATTTATGAAAACAAAAAAATTTAGGGGATTATGATTACGATTACGACCCGGGGTCGGGTTCTGCGAAACCAACCGATCACCCACAAGATGGAAGCGATCCTGACTGACTTTGAATGAATGATTGACCGGGGCCCGGGCCCCAGTTAGTCACCCAGCAAGGCAGCATGACACAGTGTCGTAATGCAATCCGCAATTTATGTTTGTATTCGAATTACGACACATCAGCATGGGTTGCATAAAACAAGCTCTCCGGAAGACGATAGCTAAATATAATTAGACGGTTTTTTTTGCGCGATTCTGTGTTCCATAGCTGGTTGTCAGCCGGTTTGGGCTACATGCAAGACACCGCACCTGTTTTTTTGCATCGTTCTGCCCCGTGTTCAATAAAAACAAAACAAATACTACATGGATCTCGACTGCTTACTTTACTGCGATCAATGATTTCTGATGTTCAGAAACAGATTCATTTCATGGCACAAGTATTTACAGTATTAAATACAGAGTATTTGTATAAAATTAACTACGTCTATGTCGTGGTTATTTGCATGACAATGACATAGACATACTGCATAGCGCGCAAGTAAACCAGTAGTGACTGATTCTCTCCCGCCGACAATGCGCGTCATCTTTTGCGCCGTACTGCTTGCCCTTGGCGCTTTGCCCCTTATCCATGCACTTTTCATGGATATGTATGGCAGTGAGTCTTTGTTTTCTATTTTGTTCTTCTTTTACACAACTTTCTTTCAGAAGCGTTCCAAATGGAGCTCTTGGATGACTGCAATATTTACGTGTATGATCGCGTTCTGGATTCGAAGGCACCAACAAATTGGTGCAAAAGGAATAAATCTTCCATGAATCACCATACCTACATTCGTAATAATGATGAAACAATTATTTACTTTGGTTTTTATTGTGTGTATGTTGACGATGATAACATCGTGCAGGTTGTGCACATCAATGACAGCGGTGTTGAAAACTGTAAGTTCATTATATTTTTTCAAAAACGAAAATACATATTTTCAGATACGCTGGTTTCACAAGACTACTTTGAGGCAGATATGAAAGATACATGGTTCGAAAATTATTATGACGTGAAGAAAAATCCAAATGTCAAACATACTTCTACGACCGCCGGTAAATACTTTTTTAAAGCATTTGGATTGGATGAGTACGACACTGACTACGTATCCACAAGCAATAAAAATTTTACACGAGCTGTAGGATACATTCTAGCATCAGATGAGGCTGTTGTTTTTGAAGTAAGATTTTTTATGCTTTTTATCTAATACATACTCAATGTTGTAGCCTACTATTAGAAATTACACCGGTCTACTTTACTGGTCAGAAGACACTAAGGTCCTTATAGATCCCAATAATCCCAAAGCACGTATTTGTACGGTTGGCGGTAGTAATTATACGATGCATCCTATCAAAACGGCTATTGAAACTGCTTGTGCAAGATACGACTCAGTAAAAGATTTTTCTGTTTCCTGTAAGTTTTTTTGTTTCAATTTCATTTTAACGCTTTTTGTTATAGTTTCACAAATATTTGCTACCATGATATCTGATGAATCTCATCAGTCGTTCGCTGGCATGATAGAAACCGAAAACGGAACGCTCATTTCTTCGGACCAGAAAGTATACGATCGTCCACCGATAGAAAATAATTGTAAGTTGATTGCTTTCGGTGACGCAAATAATCAGTGTCCGCTTTAGACACAGAAATTCCGTTCTTCTTCTACAGTAGCAGTACTGATTCGTATTCTCCGTTCTTTCTGTACTACAAGTTTGATGGTCCGTCGCGAGACTTTACCGTTCGTTTTGTCTACGAGGAAAAATCTCATACGATCTTTGAACCACTCCAATACATGCAGGAGTGCAACTTTCAAGACGAGACGGTAACCGTCGCTGCGGCTTCAAAGATGCTCAAACACGATCAAAAGTCGATATCCTTTGAAGGTACGTTGCGGTCATATTCGAGATGTTTTCCATTTTGTTTCTGTTTTTAGTATACTTTCTCGTGAACAACGCCAACTTACAATACTGCATCTTTCGTGTGGATTTTGACTTTGCCCATAAGAAATCCACAACAACGCTCAGTCAGACTGATGATGTCAACGCCTACGTGCACGTTCAAAGCCGCTCAAAGAGAGTCGTGAACTGCGACCATGGCAATCGCACAGTCCACTGGCTGTTGGCTTACACGGAACAAAAGAATGCCGAACTCGTCAGTCTTGACAACGACGTATCCAGTCCGATCTTTCCTTGTTCGCACTGTGGGAACGAGACTCTCATGTATTGCGACGTGAATCCCGAAATTGCAAATGAGTATTATTCTGCGGTTTACCTGATCACTAGCGGCGATATACTTTTCGTCGGTGTCAAGAGCGAAGGATCCATCAAGAAGATCGAGTACTTCAGCAAAGAAACGAAAGACAAGAATTATTTTCTACAGGAACTGAACTTCAGTAAGTTAATCCGCGTTTAATCTTGTTTCATAACACTCTTTTCAGCTTTGTCTCTTGACGATCTTTACGACGAACTTCATAGGGTTTACCCGGTGGACGGTGATGAAGAACAAACGACTGCGTACGCTCCATGCTACCTGTGTATGCCGTCGGTGCTTTTTCTGATCTTGATGACTTGCAATATTTTTTGATTAACTGATCTTACATGACACTGATTAAACACTGGTATACAAAACAAAAAAATGAGATGACACACAGAAGAACAGATACATAGCATCGAATGAGTGCTTGAAAGCGCGTGCGCATTATGTATTTCAAGAAAGTTATCGTCCAGAGAGTATGGAAACGTTTGAAAGGATATAGTAATTTTTTTAATTGTTGTTTTTCACGAAAAATAGTATTTTTTCTGTTTTTGGAAAAGACAAACTATGCATTGTGTTTTATTCAGTCAGTTTAACATCATTGATACCGACAACTTCATAACGCATACGAATTTTTTAGACACGTGTGAGTAGAATCTGAACAATAAAAAATGGACCTACAAACAAACAGGTAGAAAGAAAGAATGGTATCCGACCAATCGTTTTTTATTTATTTATTTATTTCACCATTTCAAATATTTATGTCGATGTTTACGCTCTTTGTGAAAAAAAAACTGAAAAAAAATCAAGTCGTGAAATATAAACATAAGACGTGAAATATAAACATAAATTACTTTCTTGTACGGAACCTCAAAGCCGTGCAAGATGTGTCAGTCGTATCTGCCTTCAACTTCAACGGCGACCATCGACTCCTGCGGTGCAGGTTTCGCTTCACATGGCTCTCCAGAAAAGTGAAACCTCAGCGCGGAACGCCGGTTGTCAGCAAGCATCTACTCGCGGTCAACGCAGTTCCTGAGCTTCTAACCTTCAGGAGTTCAGGATCCACTGCAGAAGACTACAAAAAGATCACGACCATCATCAACCGAGCCACGGAAGCAGCGACCACCTACGACCAACTCCCTCCTCGTGTGTCGGCAAAGACAAGACTCCTTCTTGCTCTGCGGCGGCACTACAAGTCGAGACGAACAACGTCGCCACGCTCCAACCTTGAGTACGTGCAAGCCTCGAAGCTCGTGCGGATGTCCCTCGACGAAGATCTCTTTCAACGCCACATGAAGATCGTGGATCGTGCTGTTCAAACTGGTCGCCTACGTCAAGGTCGCCAGGACGCTCAGTACGCAAAGAAGCAACTGCTACTGGTCAGCGAATCAGGCCAGGATGCAATACAGGGATCTGCCGATGCCATCAGCCAGTTCTACACGGAACTTTACGCCGCCAAAGGACCTCTCCAGCCTCCGGTACCTCCAATCGCCATCCAGTTTGAACGTGCAGAAGTTACAGCAGCCCTTCGAACCTGCAAGGCAAGAGCCGCCCCAGGGATAGATAGAGTTCGTGGCTCCTCCATTCGCCCGATCGCTAACTCCCTGGCCGGGCCAGTACAACACCTTCTTAACTCCATCGCAGCAACAGGTGACGTTCCGGATAAACTCGCTTTCTCGGACACCATCTTGCTGTATAAGAAGGGAGACGCAGCGAAGGTCGAGAACTACCGCCCCATCTCGCTGCTGTCGACATTGTACAAAGCTGCCACGAAGATCATCAAGGTTCGGGTCGAACGTCAATGCGAACTGGCGAATGCTTTTCCGGTCGAGCAAGCAGGGTTCCGGAAGAACTACTCGACGACGACGCAGATTCAAGCGCTCAACATTCTGGCTGAAAAGTGCTGCGAGTTTCACTTGCCACTCTACGCCATCTTCGTCGATTTCAAGAAGGCCTTCGACAGCATCTCGTACGACTCCATCTGGGAAGCTCTTCGAGACTGTCAGGTTGAAGAACCCTTGATCCAGTTCATTCAACTCCTGTACGCGCACGGTCATTCGGCGGTTCGTGTCGGCGACATTGCTGCTGAATTCGACACGCAAAGGGGAGTCCGACAAGGCGACTCATTGTCTCCTCTCCTGTTCATCCTCGTTCTCCAGGCTGTGCTGAATCGAGTCGACTGGTCTAATCGTGGTATTCGTATTGGCAGTTCTACGCTGAGCTACCTGGCATACGCGGACGACATTGCCCTGCTATCTTCCGACGCTGCCACTTGTCAATCCATGTTGCAGGACCTTGCCGACAACGCTCTTGAGGTCGGCTTGGAAATCAATGTCGGAAAAACTAAGTGGATGTCCAACGTCATCGGCGACAAGGCAGAGATTCTCCTCAACGGCAGACCGGTCGAAAGAGTGTCTGAGTTCGTATATCTCGGGCAACTCGTTTCCTGGCCGAGAAACCATAAAAGAGAGATCTCACGGCGTCTTGCAGCCGGCCGAAAGATCTACTTCAAGTACCGAAACTTCCTTCGCGCGCCACGAGTCAAGATGAGCCTGAAACGCCGCCTCATCCACCAGTGCATCACCCCTGCCGTCCTCTACGGCTGTGAGACGTGGGCACTCACGAAAGACGGAGCTCAGACGCTCATCCGCGGCCAGCGACGTCTCGAACGTGCTATTCTCAGCGCACGTTTGATCGACAAGCTGCCGTCAGACTCCATCCGTCAACGCACGAAGCTCAAGGACTGGTACGCAACGGCCCTGCTGCGCAAAGTCAGGTTCGCCAAGAAGCCAGCAACGGACAACTGGGCAACCCGCCTAAGCCACTGGAAGCCGCAAGACCAGCCAGTGCCTCCGACCGCGCCAAAGAACAAGCGTCCGCCAGGCCACCTTCCGAGGCGATGGACTGACGACTTTGCGGCCTTCCAGAACGCTCCTGCTAAGGACTACGACGTGACGCAGGTAGCTACGATTGACGGCGCCCTCTTCGTGCAATCTCGATACTCATCACTGTCTCTTTAATTTTGTAATGAGTAATTATGCACGAGTAAGAGTAATAAAGTAAAGTAAAGTAAAGTAAAGTAAAGAGGACAATAAAATTTTTTTTGTCATGCTATTTTTTTGCCTACAAACCGTAATTTCAGCAGAACGATCAAAGTTGTTTCCCAAACGGGAAACAGGAGAAAGTTCGGTCTTTTCGCGTTCGAGTCTGATGACTGTGTTTCGGGATTCTGAGTGGTTGCTGTCGCTCTCGGAAGTTTGGCGCTCGGATTGCCTTCGACTGCCGGAGGGGGAAGTTGGCTGAAAAAACACGCTGATATCGTAAAAACAAAAAAAAATCTTAACATTGATAAACTAAAAAAATTTGCAAAATGTCCCAAAAATTTTATTAAAATTTGAAAAATCATTTTTTTTAGATAAAAAGCGGTAAATAAACTCTCAAATATAAAAAATCTTTTCTTACGATCAGAAAAAAAACGATTGTTTTTGAAATTTTAGCTTCAAAACTTTTGACACAGAAGTAACATTTTTTGCTTGGTTTTTGTTACTTTTTTTACGATGCATAAATTTAACGACACATTTTTTTAGCATGACAAAAAAAATTTTTATTGCCCTCGTCTTATGTTTATATTTCACGACTTGATTTTTTTTTCAGTTTTTTTTTCACAAAGAGCGTAAACATGGACATATTTGAAATTCAATACGATTGGTCAGATACCATTCTTTCTTTCTACCTGTTTGTTTGTAGGTCCATTTTTTATTGTTCAGGTTCTCACAAAAAAATAAAAATAATACATTGATGTATAAGTGTGCTGAATACATTTCTGTATCGAAAATAATACATTAGACGTATGAAAACAAAAAAACGTATTTTTATCAATACAAAAAAAATGTATTTTTATTCAAACACGAAAATGTATACATTTCAATACATTTCTATATTTCACACACCCGAGTAGGGTAATTTTCTTGTTAAGCGGAGTCTCAAAGCGAATGCTACGATCGACTCGCTGCAATTGCTCGCCAAATAGAAATTTGGATAGCGTCGTTTTTTTGTCTGTTGTTTTTTTTGACACACGCATTCTCTAATTGTTGTTTCTTTTTGCGTGACTTTTCGCGTTTCTCTTTCAAACTACTTCGGCAACTTTCCCAAAACGAATGCAACCTATGGAGCTAATCTGCTGTCGACTTTGGTATGTTTTTAACATTTACAAAATTTTCTGTTTGTTTTCATACCTTTTTTATTTTAAAGCCAAACAAGTTTCACCCACTTTTTACCTTTTTGTGCGATTGTGATCTAAGTTTTTGCGAATTGTTAGATAGAGTTGCAATGATGTCGATAGCTGGGGTGCCTTGATTGGCCTCACAATCGCAGAAAATGGTAATAAAGGGGGTTGAAATTCATTTGGCATCAAATTTTTAAATAGAGATAATTTTTGAGCTTAAATGTTGTTTTCAGCATGCAGCAGGTAACATAAAATTGCGCTTCAACGACGCATATGTGCTTCGCTTCACACTGTCTGTAAGTTTCAGAAAAAACTCAAAGACCAAAATTATGTTCACATTTTAAGGTAAAGCGGCTGCAATCAAACAACTTCAAGCCTCAATGTGATTGAAAAACAAATTAACTTCGAAGTCGAGGTCAGGTTCCCGGCGATCTTCCAAGAAAAGACAAGCTGTCGCAACCGACGCGATATTCAAGAAGAAGACGCGTTGTCCTCATTTTTTTTTGCTTCGGGTTGTTTTATATTTTCTTGTTTTTATATGATTGTGTTAATAACTGAAATAAATTATGTCTAAAACGAATACCGTGGAACAACAACGAGGGGACGGTGGCCTAAAAAGCAGCTGCAAGCAAAACGCATTCGACGCGCTTTGCCAAGCCGAATGCTATTCATTTTCGTTCATTTTTTAATACAAGCAAGGTATTATTTGTGATACGAAAAAATGTATAGTTCGGCTGAACTATACATCGCTGTATTGAGCACTCAATGTATACATTTTTTTTTCAATATCAATACTTCAGTGTATTAAATTCTATACATTGTTTTTTGTGAGTTCTACTCACACGTGTCTAAAAAATTCGTATGCCTTATGAAGTTGTTGGTATCAATGATGTTAAACTGACTGAATAAAACACAATGCAGGGTTTGTCTTTTCCAAAAACAGAAAAAATACTATTTTTTGTGAAAAACAACAATTAAAAAAATTACTATTATATCCTCTCAAACGTTTCCATACTCTCTGGACGATAACTTTCTTGAAATACATAATGCGCACGCGCTTTCAAGCACTCATTCGATGCTATGTATCTGTTCTTCTGTGTGTCATCTCATTTTTTTGTTTTGTATACCAGTGTTTAATCAGTGTTATGTAAAATCAGTTAATCAAAAAATATTGCAAGTCATCAAGATCAGAAAAAGCACCGACGGCATACACAGGTAGCATGGAGCGTACGCAGTCGTTTGTTCTTCATCACCGTCCACCGGGGAAACCCCATGCAGTTGGTAGTAAAGATCGTCAAGAGACAAAGCTGAAAAGAGTGTTATTGAACAAGATTAAACGCGGATTAACTTACTGAAGTTCAGTTCCTGTAGAAAATAATTCTTGTCTTTCGTTTCTTTGCTGAAGTACTCGATCTTCTTGATGGATTCTTCGCTCTTGACACCGACGAAAAGTATATCGCCGCCAGTGATCAGGTAAACCGCTGAATAATACTCATTTGCAATTTCGGGATTCACGTCGCAATACATGAGCGTCTCGTTCCCACAGTGCGAACAAGGAAAGATCGGACTGGATACGTCGTTGTCAAGACTGACGAGTTCGGCATTCTTTTGTTCCGTGTAAGCCAACAGCCAGCGGACTGTGCGATTGCCATGGTCGCAGTTCACGACTCTCTTTGAGCGGCTTTGAACGTGCACGTAGGCGTTGACATCATCAGTCTGACTGAGCGTTGTTGTGGAATTTTTAGTGTCAAAGTCAAAATCCACGCGAAAGATGCAGTATTGTAAGTTGGCGTTGTTCACGAGAAAGTATACTAAAAACAGAAACAGAATATTAAAAAAGTCCTGGATGTTACCGCAACGTACCTTCAAAGGATATCGACTTTTGATCGTGTTTGAGCATCTTTGGAGCCGCAGCGACGGTTACCGTCTCGTTTTGAAAGTTGCACTTCTGCATGTATTGGAGTGGTTCACAAATCGTATGAGCTTTCTCCTCGTAGACAAAACGAACGGTAAAGTCTCGCGACGGACCATCAAACTTGTAGTACAGAAAGAACGGAGAATACGAATCAGTATTGCTACTGTAGAAGAAGAACGGAATTTCTGTGTCTAAAGCGGACACTGATTATTTGCGTCACCGAAAGCAATCAACTTACAATTATTTTCTATCGGTGGACGATCGTATACTTTCTGGTCCGAAGAAATGAGCGTTCCGTTTTTGGTTTCTATCATGCCAGCGAACGACTGATGAGATTCATCAGATATCATGGTAGCAAATATTTGGGGAACTATAACAAAAAGCGTTAATATGAAATTGAAACAAAAAAACTTACAGGAAACAGAAAAATCTTTTACTGAGTCGTATCTTGCACAAGCAGTTTCAATAGCCGTTTTGATAGGATGCATCGTATAATTACTATCGTCAACCGTACAAATACGTGCCTTGGGATTATTGGGATCTATACGGACCTTAGTGTCTTCTGACCAGTAAAGTAGACCAGTGTAATTTCTAGTAGACTACAACATTGAGTATGTATTAGATAAAAAGAATAAAAAATCTTACATCAAAAACAACAGCCTCATCTGATGCTAGAATGTATCTTAGAGCTCGTGTAAAATGTTTATTGCTTGTGGATATGTAGTCAATGTCGTAATCATCCAATCCAATTGCTCTAAAAAAGTATTTACCGGCGGTCGTAGAAATATGGTTGACATTTGGATTTTTCTTCACGCCTAAAAAATTTTTGACATATTCATCTTTGAAATCTGCCTCAAGGTAGTCTTGTGAAAACAGCGTATCTGAAAATATTTTCGTTTTTGAAAAAATATAATGAACTTACAGTTTTCAACACCGCTGTCATTGATGTGCACAACTTGCACGATGTTATCATCGTCAACATACACACAATAAAAACCAAAGTTCATAATTTCTTTATAATTACTATCACGAATGTAGGTATGGTGATTCATGGAAGATTTGTTCCTTTTGCACCAGTTTGTTGGTGCCTTCGAATCCAGAACGTGATCATACACGTAAATATTGCAGTCATCCAAAAGCTCCATTTGGAACGCTTCTGAAAGAAAGTTGTGTAAAAGAAGAAAAAAATAGAAAACGAAGACTCACTGCCGTACATATCCATGAAAAGTGCATGGATAAGGGGCAAAGCGCCAAGGGCAAGCAGTACGGCGCAAAAGATGACGCGCATTGTCGGCGTAAGAGAATCAGTCACTACTGGTTTACTTGCGCGCTGTCGCGAACGCGCGAATGATCTCCACGTGAGTCATGCTAATGCGTAGGAAAGCATGCTTACTTCGCCCCGGTCGGCCTTCTCATTGTCATTCCTCCCCTTTTCCTTCCCCATGGTCGACTGTGAACGCGATTTACAGTCGCTATATATTTGCAATACAGACCAATACAGCGGTTGGAAGTTTACGATTTGTCTATGTACAGATCTATGAATTTACATGTTCTTGACGTCTTTCGAGTTGAACTTGTGACAGAACGCCAACGGATGAAGCAAAAATTACATAACGTTATAAAAAAACAGAAATATTTCTAAATTTGCGTTAAATAGAAGTACGTTGCGCGAATTAAAATCGCGAAGCCAAAAAAATAGATAAAAATTCCGGAGTTACACCGTTTTGTAGACCGAAAAATTTCCTACAAGATTTTCTATTTCGATTTGTTTAGCAGTGCTTTACTTCATAGCCTCAGGCGTTAGAACAAGTAGGGTTTGGGAGAATCACTGCCGCGCACGGCCTGCGCCTCCACCTTATTTTGTTTCACTGCTGCGCGCGCGCGCATTTTCAGAGAGAGTCATGTTCAAAAAAATGCCCTGAAGCCCGTAATAGAGTTTTTTGTCTACGGTCACTTGGGTAGGCTTGGGCATGTCCTAAAGAATGTTTTAAACTATCAACGAACTTTATCGGATAATTTTGCGCAGTACTGCAGGTGTTAAAAGAATGCAAAACTTTTATGTGCCGTAACTGACCGAAATGTTTGGGAATTTTTGAAAACGATTTAAGAGGTACTCTGCGAGCCGATTTATTTATAAGGTGGAGGGCGCTACACAGGCATTTTACACTTTCCGATGTTTTGTGCCAAAGTTGTAGGCACCTATAGGGAGGTTCCAAATTTCCATACCAAAATTTTTTTAGATGCCGGATTCTGGAGTTTCGGCTTCTGCAATTTTTGACGTCAAATTTTCAAACTGTTTCAAAAATTCTGATTTTTGGTATACAGGGGTATCTTGGCACGAGAAATCGACTGGTGTATTTAGTTTTCTCAAAAAACATCTGACTTTTTTGAAAAAATGTGATTTCTGGTTTTTCCGCCCGTTTTTGTCCGTTGCTTGGCTCCAGCATCCGTATATTACCCGGCGAAGTGGTTTTCGCAGGCTAATCTTGTAGCTTGGTTTCTGCTCTATCGGGAAAAGTGAAAGAAAAAATATATTAGCTCCATCAATTTTCGTTTCGAATTTTTTTATGACGCCAACTCGATCTAAAATGGTTGAAAAAGCGCACAGATCTTCCCCGCTTTGTATGCGCGCAACGTGCGAGCGCGCGCCGTGCTGCAGCGCATGCGTTTCGCACGCGTAATCTCTCTTTTTTCGTTTGTTTTTGATCGAGTTGGCGTCATAAAAAAATTCGAAACGAAAATTGATGGAGCTAATATATTTTTTCTTTCACTTTTCCCGATAGAGCAGAAACCAAGCTACAAGATTAGCCTGCGAAAACCACTTCGCCGGGTAATATACGGATGCTGGAGCCAAGCAACGGACAAAAACGGGCGGAAAAACCAGAAATCACATTTTTTCAAAAAAGTCAGATGTTTTTTGAGAAAACTAAATACACCAGTCGATTTCTCGTGCCAAGATACCCCTGTATACCAAAAATCAGAATTTTTGAAACAGTTTGAAAATTTGACGTCAAAAATTGTAGAAGCCGAAACTCCAGAATCCGGCATCTAAAAAAATTTTGGTATGGAAATTTGGAACCTCCCTATAGGTGCCTACAACTTTGGCACAAAACATCGGAAAGTGTAAAATGCCTGTGTAGTCGGAAATAAATCTGCTCGCAGAGTGGCTCTTAACAGACACTCTGCGAGCCGATTTAGGATCGAGGACACATCATTTTGACACTTTCAAATGTTTTGAGTCAGAGTTGTAGGCCTTCGGGGGAAATGTCCAAAGCCAAGATATTTTATTTTATAAAATTCGGATTCACGAGATTCGGCTTCAGAAGTGTTTTTCATAAAAAAATAGTGCCCTGTGCTACGTTGATCATGAACAATTCTGAAAAAAATAATATAGGGGTTTCTGATGACGGCGAATCCAATGACATATTCAGAATTTTTTTTCAGTTACGGTAATTATCGATTTTTTGATATCATACGTTTTCAAACCGCTATAATATTCGGATCTCAAACTTAAGCGGTATTTCGATAAGCCTATCTTCTTCCCCGTTGTTTTTTGTATCGGAAAAAGCAAAACACAAAAAAAAATCGCGTGCCCAAGGTTGTCATAAATTTTAATTTATGCTCCAGACTCGACACCGAAGCCCTGCGCGCAACGTGCACGCATGATTTTGCGCTGCTGCACACGCGTATTGACCTTTATTTTTTAGACGCATGCATAACTTATTACAAAAACCGTTTTTGGAACCATTCAATAGGTGTGTCAAGGCGGGAAGGTGTACAGTAGTCTTTTTTCCAAGCTTCTCCTGTAAAATGCCTGAGGCTATTAGCCATGAACATTTTTGACAAAAATGACCTATTCTATCTTTTAGAGAATTCAATTCTCTATGGTGTATAAAATTTTCAGATTTTTGCCGTATTTTTGGATACTGTAGCTTAATTTGCCCAACATGTTCTAAATTTGACTTCAAATTATGAGATTTTCATTTCTTAAGAGAAGCGTCGGCAGAAAAATGAAGGTTAAACTTGGTGTATGTTTTTTAAATTAATGTACCGAACCCAAAAATAAAGGTAAAAATCTGAAAATTTTATGCTCCATAGAGAATTGAATTCTCTAAAAGATAGAATAGGTCATTTTTGTCAAAATGTTCATGGCTAATAGCCTCAGGCATTTTACAGGTGAAGCTTGGAAAAAAGACTACTGTACACCTTCCCGCTTTGGCACACCTATTGAATGGTTCCAAAAACGGTTTTTGTAATAAGTTAGGCATGCGTCTAAAAAATAAAGGTCAATACGCGTGTGCAGCAGCGCAAACCTATGCGTGCACGTTGCGCGCAGGGCTTCGGTGTCGAGTCTGGAACATAAATTAAAATTTATGACAACCTTGGGCACGCGATTTTTTTTCGCGTTTTACTTTTTCCTATACAAAAAACAACGGGGAAGAAGATAGGCTTATCGAATTACCGCTTAAGTTTGAGATCCGAATATTATAGCGGTTTGAAAACGTATGATATCAAAAAATCGATAATTACCGTAACTGAAAAAAAATTCTGAATATGTCATTGGATTCGCCGTCCTCAGAAACCCCTATATTAATTTTTTCAAAATTGTTCATGACCAACGTAGAACAGGGCATTATTTTTTATGAAAAACACTTCTGAAGCCGAATCTCGTGAATCCGAATTTTATAAAATAAAATATCGCGGCTTTGGACCTTTCCCCCGAAGGCCTACAACTCTGACTCAAAACATTTGAAAGTGTCAAAATGATGTGTCCTTCTCCCCGGCTTGGTCCTAAATCGGCTCGCAGAGTATCTGTTAAAATGTTGTTCATCGGGTTAAGAACAATCAGTGTGCAAAGCACAGATCCTTAGTTTTCGGTCTAGCTCAGGAGCTAACCAAAAATAGATTACGCGCTTGAAAATGCGCACGCGCTTCAGGACACAGTTGAAAAAGTTGTTATTTTGTTAACTACAAAGATTTATTATCCAGCACAAAAAGTAAAAAATTGCAGAAACAATAAACAACAAACAAAGAAATTAGGGGGATTATAAGAAGATACCCTTGTGGATTCTGAGATAAGGCAAAATTCATTCGCTGCAGGAACACCGAATGAAACTCTTTTCTTCCTTTCTTCAAAATTTTCCCTTGATTTATCACTGCGCGTGCGCATTTTCACCTGTTTTAGGTTAGCTCCAGAGCTAGACCAAAAACTAAGGATCTGTGCTTTGCACACTGATTGTTCTTAACCTGATGAACAACATTTTAGATCGTTTTCAAAAATTCCCAAACATTTCGGTCAGTTACGGCACATAAAAGTTTTGCATTCTTTTAACACCTGCAGCACAGCGCAAAATTATCCGATAAAGTTCGTTGATAGCTTAAAACATTCTTTGGGACATGCCCAAGCCTACCCAAGTGACCGTAGGCAAAAAACTCTATTACGGACTTCAGGGCATTTTTTTGAACGTGACTCTTTTGTACGCGCGCGCGTTTCTTTTTTGCCCAGTGAAACAAAGGCCCCTCTGTCATCGGTCGTCATTGCAAGGTGGGGCACCCCGGACCCCCCCCCCTAAATGACGTCATTTTGAAAAAAAATCGCCATTTTTAGAGGTTTTTTTGCAAGTTTTGGCATATCAATTTTGCTAAAAACTACTTCCAGATAAAAATGCCAAAATTATTGTGTTTGTGTTTATTAAAGAAACCTTTTCGGAGTCGGTCAGATAAAAAAATTGGTGAAACATATTTATATTGGAGCAAAATCAGTCAGTTTTCAGCCAATTTTGGCAAAAAAATCGGAAACTTTGAAAATTCCTAAGCCAATTTTTTAAATTTTTTAATGACGTCATTTTGAGCAGGTACCCCCCTCCCCCCTCCATCATTTTCCGTCATTTTTGGACTGACCCCCCTCCCTCCTCTCGCAATGACGTAATTTCTGGACAAGCCCTAACACGTTATTTTCATATTTTTCTCGGATTTTTCATCAGGAATCCTGTCGAACAATATTTACCCCAACTTTGGAAATGCCGCAAGTTTTTAGATCAAAAATGCCAAAAATCGTCTAAAATAACAAAAACTAGATTTGCAGTCGGCGTACACAAATTTATAAAATGTTTCCCAAATGTTTCCAGTCACATTCCTTGTCAGATCAATCCTCGTGTGCAACCAGTACTACTTTGTATTTATTACGATTCACCCACCCATTTTGCCAGATGGTACAATAATTATCGGGGGATTGTGTGGCGATGGTGGCCCACAGCGAAGATAGATTTGACACAAAAAATATGTTTGTATGTGAAAAAGAAAAGAGAGGGTAGGGTCTTTTGTTGAGCCTCTCTGACTTGAATGCAACAATTGTAGCAACAACAACAAACGGGTATTGTATCCATCGTCTCACATCAGTCAGGGAGGTTAGTACGACAAAAAAAAAACAGGGTTTGTCGAATGTTGCTTCTATCTAAAATTTATTATATTGTTTTTTTCCCCAAACATTTCCCATTCCCACGATAATTACCGTAACCCAGTTTTTTTTGTGACGTGAAATTTTTTTTTTCGACGTGAAATGTGCATCAGTATTTTATCTACATATAAAATGGTGGAAAAGTGTCAGTAAACGAATAAAATAAACGAACCCCAAAAACAAAAAAAAAGAAAAAGAAAATTAATGACAATCGGTCATAATTAATGAAAAGTCCGTCATTTTGTGTCTTATTTCCGCCACATTTTATTTATTGCAGAAAAGTAGGTGTCCGTCTGTTTTATGTAACTTTTTTCTGCCGCGGTTGTGTTCCGATTCGTGTACATGTTTTGTGGCGGGATCAGGAAATTTTTTGATTCATGACTTTCATTGAACAAAAAATTGCAAATGCAGAATCGCAGATAGGTGACGTACAATGCGTCAACCTAATTTTTTTATACATTTCCGGGACAAAAAACAAACGTGAAGAGGTTTGTTGACGTACTCGAAATTAAATCGGTAAACGATTCACTTACTTTGCATCCCGCGAGAAAATTAAACTTTTCTCACCTTTATGTTTGTTTTTGCGTAAAAAAAATGAACGATAGGATATCCGGGTACCCAGATTGATTTCATATGTTTTTTAGATGAAAAATGGTTCTTGGAACGTTAAATCTGTGTATTTCAGTCGATTTCGACCACAACATTCGCAAAAAGTGCAAAAAAATATAGTTTAATATTTTTCCCAAATTAATTTTTTTAAACGTTTCCAATATGATTTACTGGTTTTTAAAAGTGCAAAATGTGTTCTAAAAGACCTTGAAACTTGATGCAACGACTCACATCAAAATGTTCGTAGTCTGCGTTCTTGATTGTTTTTTTTTTGGATTTTTGAAAAATTATTCACCGTTTTGAACCGAAAAATCAGATTTTTTACATTTTTTTCGACGGTAAAAAAATCCTAGCAAAAAATAGTTCCGCAACGAAAATTGCTAAAACTTTCGTTCAAAAATAACTTTTTTACCCTTAAAATTGGTTTTTCAACGTTTTGATCAAATTTTCAAATTCTTCCTTTTTTTTTAACCCAGTGCGGACAATTGAAAATACGGCCCTGATCAGCGCATAATTATTTTCCATGCTGGACAGAAGAGGACCGATTGATTGAGCCTCCTTTCCTTCCTCGTTAGATCCAGTCAAACGGGCAGGAACCAGGCTAAGGCGAAGGCAAAGGGGTGTCGTGTCCTTGAGCACACGCACGTCAGCCAGCCAACAATGATGATGCGTCGTCGTCGTTGGTCAATTGACGATTACCATCTGTCCTCCCTCCTTTTTTTGATCGCCGACGCGTCCGATAACTTCGACATCGTACAAAAAATTAAATCGAGTTTGTTTTGTATACGTACAATTGAAGTAAATTCGGTTCTTTAAATTGGCACGGGGCGAAACAACAGCAAATGAATGAACCTTTGATGATCACGGGCCGTCGATCGTCTGCTGCTGCTACCGGGGCACCGCGACCGGCGGCGCCGCCACACCCGTTCGTTCGTTGTTCCATCATGTGAGAATTGACCCAATCAACCTTATTTTTTTTTCTACATAATTTTGTATCTTTGGTAATGAAGCGTCCATCATTTTCTTCATTTTTTTCTGTTTTACTCTGGGATAGGAAATGTATTTAATTCCGGGTTGCAGGGACACTATAGTTCATTCATTTTCCTCCCCGTCAGCGGTGGCGCTTTGAAAAATCTCACGCGATCCATCGTCAGTTCTCATCTTCATCTTCTTCGTCATCATCGTCATAGGAGGGGCGGGCGGGCGGGGCGCCTTTTTGTGGTCATAACCACTCACAGTCAAATTTTTCAACGACGAGCAAAAGTCATATTCTTCCAGTTTTTTTATCTTTCATGATTCAATGATTCATCGCTCAAAAAAAAAGCCAAACCTTTTTTTTTGAAAAGAAGGTGGCGGGTATGATTGTGGTCATGACGAATTGCACGCCTGATTGTGGCCTTCAATCACGTTCAATTGCCTGTAAAAAATGAATGATTCCTTAAATATTAATTTTTAATTAATTGAAAACCAAATTGAACAGGATCTAGGCCAATTTGCTTGTTTCAGTGTTGCGTTTGAATGATTTTGCTAATTGTTACACCCCAAATTTTGCTCATCCTTGCTCAGAATGTTCTTGTCCATTTTTCGATCTTTCGGATGCCCGGGAGCATACATACATTCATAAATCCACCAATCGGTCAGGTCATACTATGTAGTACCCGGTGTCGCCCAGCTGCCGCGCATTGCAGTCAGTCACTTTTTATGATCTTCACATCAACCTAACCCTATTTTGCTCCCATCTGTCTTTTTTTTTCTCCTTTAACCAGCGCACAGACTAGACTGTACGCACGTACACCCGGATGAGTCAGCTTCGTTTCCTGACAAAGAATGTGTCACAGTTGAATTTGAAATTTTTTGTAAAATTTTAGTAAATGATAAATTTTTCTCTTTTTCCGGAAATTGCGTTTTTTGTCATCTCTGTCGATTTTTGCTACTTTGTTGCAAAAAAACGGCATTTCCAAAGCCGGGGTAAAAATTGATCAACGTGTTTTTTGATGGAGAATCCGAATAAAATATAAAAACATTGGTTGTCACCTTGAAAAATGCCGAAAAACGCATTTATAAAACCTTTGTTTCGGCATTTTTCAAGGTGATAACCGAATATGTATTTTTATGTTTTTTTTGGATTCTCGATAAAAATGAAATGACATCGGTCAATTTGCACCTAAATTTTGAAAAATCCGTAGTTTTTTAGCTACAACGTGCCAAAAATCGTCAAAAATGGCAAAAACACAATTTCAGGCGATCGTAACTCTGCCAGATCACTTGAATTTTACGATAAAAATTTTATTGTAAAAGCAATTTTTTTGCAAAATTTCATGATTAATTTCTAAAATATCTATTTACTGAAAATGTTTTGTCAGCTTTCTTTCCTGAGGTCGAGAGTCTTTTTTTTTCCTGAAGCACTCAATCGATGAATGAACCTGCAAACCTGCTGCTGCCAGCCTCGGCACAGAACCCCCCCCCCCCCCCCTCCTCTCCTTTGAATTGATTGTTTGCCTTGGAACAAAACACTCTTGAACGGCGTCCCTAGTCAAAATGCGAAAGGTGGGTGGTTGCCATGCAATTGAATGAATGAATAAATGTATGAATGAATAAAAACGCCCGGTCAAACAACCCCCCCCCCCACAACCGCGGCCGCGGCCGCTGGGTTGGGTAGTAGGTGCGCGAAAGAGGATCCAATTCATCTGCTCCGCGGAGCCCAACGAGTCTAACCAACCGCCATCCAGCCAGCCAGTCTCGCATGGTCTGGTCGTCGTTATTGCTCTTTTTCTCTCGAGACTTAGACTTTTGACCGACCACAATGACAATTTTTTATGTTTCCGGTAATTTTACCTGTACCTGTACCTGGGGGGGACAGTGACGGTGACAGATCCCACGACGACGTTCGTGTCAACTTTGATGGCGGCAGCAGATGCAAGGCCGTTTTTCAGGGGAACATTGATGTGCACTTTATTGGTTACGTAATTACCTGACCTCCAGGTTTTTTACCTGGACGTCTGAAAATTTTTTTATTTTTTAGACATCTAAAAAAATATGAAAAAATCAAAATAAAATTTTTTATACGCGTTCGTGATCAAATTTATGTGAAAATATTTTTTTAAAACATTTATCAAAGTTCTCGAATTTTCATGCGCTACATTAAGCCCAGATGTTTCTGCCTGGGGTCATAAAACAAACGAACCCCGAAGCATTGCTTTTATCAATGTTTTTCACTTTTTGCTCGCTCCCGTTGACCGGGACGGGACCGAGACCGAGAAAGAAGCTTCTATGTACATAAATACATACATACTACAATTTTATTTCCGTCACCAACCCGGTCGATGAAATGATCGAGCGCTCCTCTACCGGTGCCCGGTGCCTGCCCGGTGACTCACGTATATGTACGTATTTATCTGTAGCGATCGATTACCCTCGCTTGAGTGAATGAGTGCCCCTTGCCTCGCGTGCGCGGTGGCGGTGGCGGTGGCGGTAGCGGTGAACTCTCGCGCACCCCCCTCTCCGCCTATCGCCCAACGAACAACGCGAATAACACTGCGATGATGCTACTACCTGACTGACTTACTAACTTGACGGACTGGCTGATTTGAGCGTTGTCTTGTTTTTCGTTTTTAGTTTTTCAAGTAACCCACGCTGATGCTGAGGCGGACGTGAAATTGGTGATGATGAGTTGTTCACGGTTATTTGATGACAACTATAACGTGAACGTTTTCTGTCTTCCTCAAAGTTTTTTTGGACTGGACTGGACAAAAAAAACATGTCCGTGTTCCCCAGCTTCTTCCAAATTTTATTTTCCTTTTATTTTTTCCCATTCATGGTCCGAGCAATGTATGTATCGACCATTGATTACACCTTTCTCCTTTTTCCTCAGCCGCGGGGTCTTTTTTTTATTGGACTAGACATTTTTTCGCTTTCGATTCAATATTTTACGAGGCCAAGCCTTTTTTTTCTAAACGAACTCGATGCTATTTTTATTGTACATACGTTTTTTTTTCCTGTCAACAAGAAAGCTCCGGGCCAGGTCCCAGCCCTATCACCGAGAGTGATTGTTTGAATTTTATCACTCAGGCTGATTCGAAGGAGAGGTGAACATTGTTGTCGTGAACTTCAGCTGCTGAATCGATCGTTATTTTTTTTGTTCTTTTGTCAGGGATTCGTGTTCGTTTGTGGGACCATTTTTAGGTTTTCCACGCTAAAAAAAATTTCCCCGAGTGTAGCATCTACGATTCAAATTTGATCGTAATTTGTTTGTTCGTGTTAGAAAAATTGGGTTTAAATTAGATTAAAAATGTCAAAATCGATGTTTTTGACAAAAAAGGACAAAAAAATGCTCAAAAAAATTTTTTAATACAAAACAACTAATTATAATTTTTTTTATTAAATTAATATTTTGAAAAAAATTATTTCACTTAGCAAAAAAATTGTTTAAAAAAAAGTTTTACAATTTTTGAATTTTTTTAACTGTTCGAATACTTTTAAAAAAAAAACTCTTTCTTTTAAAAAATAAAAAGCATAACGTTATAAAAAATATTCTGTTTGCCGTTTTTTGTATTTCTTCGCGGACACAATCGAAAATCTTTGCGTTCGTTCGATTATTTAAATAAAAAATTTAAAAAAAATTGTTAGGTTTTTTTTGCAAAAAAAATCTATTTGCCGTTTACTTTTTTTTAAATGTTTGTGTTCGTTCGATTTTTTACATTTAATTTTAAAAAATATTCGTTTTCGTTCGCGAACAAAAAATGGCTGTTTGTTCATTTCTGAACCCAACCCCGAATTTCAGGCAATATTGCGTTGTCATTGATGCCAGTGCAGTCCTCGGTGCCGCCGGTACCCTACCCTCCGGGCCAGTCGGTGAGCCGGACGACCTCACCGTTCTCATCTCCCCGCTCCCAGTCAGTTCTCATGCAGGTCCTTCACCAGCGAAGCAACAACAATAACAACAATCACAGCGCTGACCAACTTTTCAGCGTCTCAGATTTTGAGATTCTCACAGAATTGGTACGTAATTGCATTTTGGATTTTTTTTTGACCCTTTGACCCCTCTTTTTTTTTAGCACCAAGCTCTGCCGGTGATCAAACGTATCTTCAGCGATCCTGGATTCGTCGACAGTCGTTCGGATCAATCGGTCGTTGAACTGGCAATGTCGAGAGCCATGGCGGCTATCCGGGATTCATCGTGCATGGAAACGTATGCTCCGGCGCTCGTCGATGTTTTGGAGTCTTCTCTGCATCATCCGATGAGTTTGGTCCTCTACAACGGACACGTCGATGACTCTCCGCACTGCAGGATCGCGCAGGAAATTATGTCCAGTCTTTTTTTGGTATGTACGAATTTTTTTATCAATATAAAAATAATTTAAAATATTTACAAATTTTTTTTACAAATTAGAAATAAAATTTCGAAACCAAAATTAAAATAAATTGAAAAAAAAAATATTTTTGAAAAACAAATTTGGCAAAATTTAAAAATGTAAAAAAAAACTGAAAACGAAATTTGAAAAAATTTGAAAACGCAAGAAAAAATTTTTTAAATTTAATAATGTGAAAAAAATTTGAAAAACGGTTTTTACTGAAAACTAAAAATGAAAATCAATGTAAAATGTTTAAATTTTTTTTAAATTTAATTTTTTTTATTTTTAATAAAAATTTAAAATAAGAAAAAATATAAAAAAAAAAAGATTATGAAATTGAAAATCATTTTTTTTAATAATTTTCAAATTTTTTAGAAATTTTTTAAATTTTTATATTGAAAACAAATTTTTTCACTTTTTCAATGTTTTACGATTGAAATTCATCCGGAAATAAATAATTTTTAGTATCACAGCAAAAAAGCAGTCATGATCGTAGCAATCCCAGCCGCGGTCAAGGCACTTTCGTCGCTGAATGCCGAATTTGTCCGATCGACTTCCAGCTACCTCGCACTCGCGGCGATTCACAACGGTAAACTAGTCGCGCAATACGCTGTCCAGATTATTTCAAATGTTCTCGGTGGCAATTATTCACTGCTTCGTGTGTTTCCGCTTATCTACCGGGACAACCGGGAACCTTTTCACGCCCATCTCGTTCCTCTTTTTGAACTTTTGCCTAATCCGGGTACCGATACTTCTGAAAAGTTGTCTCTTCTCCAGCTTGCCTCACACGTCCTCCACACCAAGCCTGACGTGAGTTACAATTTTTTACAAAATTTATTTTTAAATAAAAAAAATTTAATGCAAAATTTTATTTGTAAATAATATTTTTTTGGTTTCTAAACGAAATTTTTTTATTATTTTTAAATTAAAAAAAAATATTATAATACTTTTTAAAATAATAAAAAAAAAATACTGTGAAAATATTTTTCGGTTTTTTAGATTTTTTTAATTATCTAAAATACCGATAATAAAAAAAATATGCATTTTAAAAAATTAAAATTAAAAAATTAAAATTTTTTAATTTTAATTTTGCAGTAAAAAATGAAAACTGATTTTCTAATTTTCGAAATTATGAAAAATTTTTTTTTCAAAATTGAAATTTTTTTAAAAACGAAATTTTCAAAATAAAAAAAAATAATTTTTTTTTTAATTTTTGATAAAACAGCTTTGTTTTTTTAATTTTTTAAACAACTTTTAAAATTAAAAAAAAGCTTAAAAAAAAGATTACTGAGGATAAATTTCGGTACCAAAGCAAAAAATTTCAGAAAAAAAAAACGACAATAATTACCCCCTTTTTTTAGCTGATAATCCCCTTCCTTCCGGTATTCGAAGACTTTCTGCAAAGTCCGACGACGTGCACCGCCGTCCTGCACATCTACATGTCGATCATTACGATGGGCAGGGGCTCAGCGCTCATCTCACAGCTCATTCCGATGAAACGCGCCATCAGGCAGCACACGCCGACGCAGAGCAACCTGGTTACGATGGCCAAAGTCATCGGCAGCATCGGTCGACTATCGCGGGAGTGCGCGGCTCTCGCTGTGCCTGACCTCATCGAACTCTGCCACAAATCCAATTCGCAGAATCTGCCGATTCTGCTGAAGGAGATCGGCAACGTCGCCGAGGTGTATCCTTTCAGCGCGCAGCATCATCTCGGCATTATCAAGGTTTTTGCCGAGCGAAATTCGTGTTTATCCATGTATCAGAGGATTGAGATGCTCTGCAAGTGAGTTGGATTTTGAAAATGGTTTTGAACGGAATTTTTTTTTTCGTTTGGAGACCAAAAATTGGAAACGGTTGTTTTTGACTGGGTCTCACACGGAAAATTTTTTTTCCATGTGAGACTATGCAAAAAAAACAAACAAAAATTTGAAAACTGTTATTTGTACCAAAGCTTCGAACAGAGTATTTTTTTTCGTTTTCGAACTAAAAAAATGGAAACGGCCGTTTTTCACTGTTTCTCGAACGAAATATTAGTTTTCGTTCTGAGAAACGGTTGTTTTTGACTGGGTCTCAAAACGAAATTTTAGTTTGCGTCTCAATGCATATTTATTTTTTTTCTTTCACAACGTTTTAGAAAAAAAATCATTTTTCACTGTTTCTTGAACGGAAAATAAGTTTTTCGTTTTGAGACCCGTTTTTGTAGTCCAACGTTTTTTTTCGTTTCGGAACCAAAAATTGGAATCAATCGGTCTCTACCATTTTTTTCGTTTCAAGACAAAATTTTGGTAATGCTCGTTTTTCACTGTTTATCGAACGAAAAACATGTTTTTCGCTTTGAGACCCGTTTTCGTTTGTTGAACGTTTCTTTTCGTTCCGGGACCAAAAACTAGAAACACTCGTTTTTTATTGTTTTTTGTATAGAAAATTAATTTTTTTTCGTTCAAAAATCCAAAATAGATAAAAAATTTTCCTAATTCCCCCAATTTCAGCGAAGAAAAGCGGCACCACGAAGAAGCCTCCTCCAAACGTTCCCTCCTCGACTCCGACGGCGTCCGTCTCCGCTTATCGCCCCAATACCCGACCAGCTACCAATCCGCAGAATCCGTGCACTCCAGACGCTCGTCCAGCAAGCATCTTCCCAACGATCCCGGTCCAAATGTCCTCAAATCGACCTCTTCCGCCATCGACCCCCTTCTACCCCCTCGAAAGCCCTTCAGGTTACCCCACCTGGAGCAAATATACATAACTTCTCTTCCGACGCCCAAAACCGAACAGGATCTCGACCGAAACACCAGGCACCTGGCGGAATTATACAAAATGCGTTCAAATGGAAGTTTGAGTAATCAAAGACCCCCAAATTCGGTCGTTGAAGATGGAAAAACTCGGCGGAGCAGTGCGCTCGCGGTTGCCGGAGGCTTTAGCGTTTCTCCGACCCAACTCGCACTTTTGTCAACCCCGGTCTCAGTTGGAAAAGATGGAAGGGTCCGACCCCAGCCTCGACCCCGAAATCTCACAGTCCTAGAAAATGGGTCAATTGGGTTCAGAACAACGTTCCCGGTCGCCAGTGCAGATTCTCCAATCACGACTTCGAGTTTGGCAATTGACAATTCACGGTTACCGCCAAAGAGGTCGGGTTCCCAATCAAGACCGAAATCTTCGAATTCAAATTCGCATTCAACGACGAAATCTCGGGCTCATTCGTCTGACACCCTCGGACGAATGAGCTCCAGTCGGACGACTTCTGACTGGATGGAAGACCGCGGCGACGTCGTCCGACAATTTGTCGACCATCGAAGATCCAAAGTTGTCCGTTTTGTTCACGAAATTTCGAAAAAGTACCCAATTCCCTCAAAATGCTCGGCACAGGGTCCCAGCGCGAAAACTTCGAGAATGTTTGTGCATTTTTCGTGTCAGGAAAAAAATCAACAGTACTGCCTAAATTCCCAGGAAGCATTTGCATTCAAAACTAAAATCCCAGCAGTTTGGATCCATCTTCTTTTTTTGCAACTTCAAGCATCCGCCATCGAATCAAATAACCGAGTTTTGCCCCAGGATTCTGAAGAATTTGAAGGACTTTTGATGACGTGGTCCAGGCTTCCAAAAGACGTCACAAAATCACAGGAACTCGTCACGCTCGTTACTTCGGCTTTTCCGACGGAAAAAGAGCAATCACAGATGCTCAAAGAACTCCAGGATTCCAGGTATTTTGATTCGTTCACGTTTGACGCAGTCAGACAGAGATGGGTCTGTTTTGCGTGCGCTCATCCAGAAAAAGTCAAATCACTTATCAAAACAGCCGCCGGCAACAATAACATGCCACTCCTGGAGGGACAGTTGCAAGAGAAGAAGGGCAGGTGGATGTTTCTCAAGAGATGGCACACAAAGTATTTTACCCTGTCTTCGGCTGGGCTGACTTCGACGAGTTCTGGCGAACGTCAGGTTGCGGTAAGTTCCAAAACAACACAAAAAATAAGGAACGGTTTCTTGAAGGGAATTTTTTTTCCGTTCAGAACCGAAAATTAGAAATCATTGCTCATTGAGTCTCGAACGGATTTTTTTGCTTTATGACAAAAAATCGGAAACGTTCGTTTTTCTCTAGGTTTCGAACCCAATTTTTTTTTTCGTTGTGGGACAAACGATTTTTTGCTTTTTGCGACAAACGATTTTTTTGTTTTTTGATGCGGTTTTATGAACTGAAATTATTTTTCGTTTCAGGACCGAAGTTAGGATACGGTCGTTTTACACGGGTTTCGAACGGAATATTTTTCAAAAATTCGCCATGGTCATTTTTACCGTGTTTTGAACCGAAAACTTTTTTTTTCGTTTTTGAGACTCAAAATTGTTAACGTTGGTTTTTCAATAGGTCCCGAAAAGAAAATATTTTTCGTTTCGGAACCAAAAATTCGAACACATTTTTTTTCGTTATAGGACCAAAAATTTTGTAACAATCGTTTTTCCACGGTTTTCAACCGATTTTTTTTTGTTTTTCTTTCCGAGACCAAAAAAAATTTTGAACCCAATAAATCCAAACAAATTTTTAGACGCAAAACAAGCCCGCACCCCCAACAATTGACCTGCGAAAGGTCCGTTCAGTCCGTAGCCTCTCACGTGGACGCCAGTCTCGCAAGAGTCTTCCCCGGGCTTTCGAAATCTTCACCGACGACGAGAAAAGCTACGTCCTCAAGGCTTCCGATCGTTCCAAGGCCGAAGAGTGGTTGCAATACCTGCAAATCGCGATTACAAAAGCTCAGCGTGATCGTCGACTTCCGGCCATCACGGCCGGTTCCGGTTCCTCTTCTTCACCGACGACGAGAAAAAGTTGACCCGGAAGTCTTGTTTTTTTATGACTCCGCATTATTTCACTGTACCTACAAATATCCAACCCGGAAGAGATTTTTGAGCTTTAAACATAAAAAAAATTGCTTTTTTATTTTTTTTTAGAATTCTATGTATTTACTCTGTTGGACAACATAACATGGCACAGGGGTTATTTTGGGGCACCGAATCGAAAAAAAATGACGGATATGAAATCGGGGTCGGGGTCAGTAGGGTTTCCAGAGCTCGGGAACGAGAGCGCCCATCACCTGGCTCATGAGCAACGCTGAAAGCCCCCAGATGTGGAGAACGCGGTCTGGATTATGGTAGGCTGTCGGGGTCGTCGAGAGCGTCAGGTAATTCGCAGATTTGAAGACTGGAAGACGGTAGTACACCTTTTTGTGACGAAAGTATGTATAGAACGATGAGTTGAGGAAGTCGCTCAGGGGAACCTAAAACAAAGGGTAAAAATGATCGTTTAAAAAAAATTCCGTTCGAGACAAAAAAACTAAATTTTCCGTTTGACAAACAGTAAAAAACGATTTGTCTCAAAATTTGGTCTCAGAACGAAAAAAAATCGACAGTTTCAAATTTTTGGTAACGAAAAACAATTTTCCGTTCGAGACTCAATGAAAAATGACTGTTTACAATTTTTGATATGAAATAAAAAAAATTGTTCTTAACCGTGTAAAACGACTTTTATAAAATTTTGTCCCAAAACGAAAAAAAAATTTCCGTTTGAGAGCCAGTGATAAGCAACCGTTTCCAGTCTTTAATCCCAAAACGAAAATCATAGTGATACATATTCTTCTCCAGAAACACTAAAAAACTATCGTTTTCGATTTATAATCTCGACGCGAAAAAGTTATACGATAGTTTTTACGATATTACTTCTTGTAAGTTACGATTGGTTTCTTACTCGAGTTTTTTGACCGTTATTAATTTTGTGTTTTACGTTCATTTTTGTTACTCTTCAAAAATTTGGGTTCTGTATTATTTTTGTCAATTTTTCCGTGTTTTCAGTCAAAAATCACTATTTTGATTGATTTTTTTGCGTTTTTGATCGTTTCAGCTAACAAAAAGAGCGAAAGTTGTCTAAAATTATATATTTTTTTAATTTGGTATATTTTTTTGCTGTTCTGAGCAAATATCGTAACCAACTGTCAAAAAAAAACAAACCAAGAAAACAGCCTGAACTTCGTCATCGGTAGGCCGGACTTGAGTAAGCGCGTGGTCTCCAATGACACCGACAACCGGGAAGACATTGTGCGTGAGCGAACGAGTCAGTGACCCTGGAGCAATGCCCCAGACATCGACCTCGTTCGCCGGGAGCGCAATTTCCTCCTCTGTTTCCCGAAGAGCGCCTTCAACCATCGATTCGCCTTCTTCCAGACGTCCACCGGGGAAGCAGAGTTCTCCTCTGTGGTTTCGAAGAAGGTAGGACCGATGGGTAAGGAGCGTCCAGGGCTGAGCCTGTCTTTCCGCCGGGTTTTTTGAGGATAACACGGCTTCTCGGTGGACAAAACCCACGAGAACGGCACTGTCGCCCTTGCTCCGAGGCCTCGGACCTAGACGACCCTTTTTCGGTTTTCGTTTGTGCATTTTTTCTGCGTTTTCGATGAAACGGGCTTGATTTTGGGGTGTAAGGAGAGTTGACATTAAATCGTCGACTTCGGGAGAAGGAATACGTTTGACCATGGATGTGCCATGTCTCACGGCATTTATAGTCGCCGGTAGACGGGGGACTAGCATTTTCAGGCGTCTGAAACAGTTTTCCACTCCTTAAAAAAACTTTTGTCAAATCTCGGGTTTTTAGGCCATTTTAAAAGTTGTAAGTCGACTAAACGCCCTCGAACTGTTCCTTTTGATCGAGAGCACCTGAAATCGACTACTCCCAGCCAATCCAGAATCAGACAAGCCAGAAAAAATAATATCTGTCAGAAAAACCGGAAAACAAGCTAAAAAAGCCTATTTTCCTAATTTGAAGACAGTAAATCAGTAACAACCCCAAATAAGTTTTCCCAACCCCAAACTCACCGCAGGATAATTCAGAACAGCAACAATGATGATAAAAAAAAGTTATGTTACATTTTACACGAGCACGAGGATAAGAAAAAAGAAGAGCAAAACTGGAAAGAAGAAAGAAAGCAGACAGAAATATCATCGCGTTTTTACGCGTTTCGGTGCTTTTACAACGAAAACTTTTCTCACTTCCCAAAAAAACTCGTTTGTTTGGATTTTTATGATCATCGGCTGTCTGCGTTTCGTTTTTTTGGTGTCATGTCTTCAGACAACGAAAATCCCCTGAACCGCCCCGAGCTTCGGGCTGACGCTCCGCTTGCTAGCGAATTAACGATCCGCCGGAAGATTGACAAGGCTGCAAAGGCGGATCGTGGTCGATTGATTCGGCAACAAAAAAGCTTGGTAGGACAAAAAAACAGTTTTTACCCCTTGTTTTTACAGTTTTATTTTCTTTTTCAATTTGTAGGCCAAAAGTCAGCGTCGACAAGCGCGAAAACAGCTTCGAAGCGAACTCGGCGATGACGCAGTTCCAAAAACAGTCGTTCGCACGATTGAAAATACCCGTGAAATTGAGGATTCCTTCGTCGACGATGAAGACGAGGAAATTCTCCACGATCAGGAATTTGACGAGCTTTCTGGATACTTTAATCGCGAGAAACAGCCTCGCGTCCTGCTGACGACTTCGCCGAAGGCAAAATCGCACACTGTCAAATTTTGTCTCGAACTCAATCGCATCATTCCTGGCACGGAGGTTTTTCCTCGACGTTTGTTGCCTCTGAAAAAAGTCGTCAAACAGGCCATTGACGCTGGATTCACCGATGTGGCTGTTATTCATGATGACAAGCGCAAGAAAGTTCCTGGTGAGTGGGAAAGGGTTTTATAGATCGTAATTTAGGGCGTACAGTTTTTTTGGGTTAAATTTGAATGATCGTAATTCTGTAACTTTTTTTGCTTGCACTTTTTAAATTTTATTTTTCAAACGAGCATTTACTGTTTTTTGGCCTAAAATTTGATTGATCGTAAATCCGGGCCTAAAAATTTGTTTTTTACGTAATTTTTTTTGATCGTAACCCAAAAATTTGATCGTAAGAAACACGAACATTTTGTTAATTTTGTTTGAGAAATCGAACGAACACGAACATTTTTGTCAGTGTTCGCGAACGAACACGAACGAACAACGAACAGATTTTTAGCATATTTTATACAAAATTTTGTCCAAACTGGGCATAAAAACGTAAACTTCGGTACTATGCGTTTTCACGTTTTTGATGACAGTTTTTCTACACTTTTTATTGCAAAAGGCAATTTACATTTTTTGCCATTTTGCGGAAAAATAACATCAATTTCGGCACCATTAAACTGATTTTACCTAAATTTATGTTCGTTTTATCTTTTCGGAAAATTTTTCTTTGTTCGCGAACAAAGCAAATCTGTTCTCGAACGAACACGAACGCAAAAATTTGAATTTATTCGCGAACGAACACGAACGTTCGCCCATTCCTGGTCGTGACTTAGTTAGTGTTTTTTGGCCTAAAAATGCGATTTATCGTAACTCAGTGGTTTGACGTTACTTTTTTTGGCACAAATTTAATTATTTGTAGTTTTATCGTAATTTCTGGCCTGAAAATGCACTTTTATCCCTAAAATTTAACCCTTTTGCTGTTTTTTTGCCCCAAAACATCCTTTTTTTCCAGACGGCCTTCTCCTCTGCCACCTGCCCGAAGGCCCGACTGCCTACTTTAAAATCAACTCTTTCAAGTGGCGAAAGGACATCAAGGAAGTCGGTGACCTGACTGGTCACTATCCCGAGGTCATCCTGAATAATTTTTCGACTCGTCTGGGTCTTCTGGTTTCCCGCATGCTTCTCTGCCTCTTTCCCCAGGATCCCCAGTTCACCGGACGTCGGGTGGTCACTTTCCACAACCAAAGAGATTACATCTTCTTCCGGCACCACAGATACGAATTCAAGCGCGAAGGCGAAAAAGCTGCTCTCCACGAACTCGGACCGCGTTTTACCCTTCGTCTCAAGTGGATCCAGAAGGGCACTTTTGATCCCAACGAAGGCGAGTACGAATTTGTGTTCAAGGTTCGTTGTTTTTTTTTGAAAATATTTTTTTATTGACGCAAACGCGCTTTTTGAACCCTCAAAAAAAAAGAAAACACAAATCCTAGCGTTCTCTTTTGCGTTCGTAAACAAACACAATAAATATAATTATGAGATTACCGTAATTTATGGTGTCATTTTTTTTTCAGCGCCACGAAATGGAAACTTCTCGACGACGTTTTTTGCTGTGATTGGATTGAGTATTATTGTTGATTTTTTTTGAAGTGAAGAAAAGACAATGGAAGTGCATATTTTTGGGGGAAAACAGTTTTTATCTTTTACAAAATATGTATGAAAATATTTTTGCTTTATCAGAACATTTTTTTGAACTGTCACTTTTTTTGACACTCCGGAAATGAATGAAAGTTGGCTTGGACAAAAATTTTTGAACAAAAATGCGGCGGCTTATTTGTTCATGATAAATAGGGGGATTTTATTGTGTGAATAGATTTTTTTCACACAAAAAAAAGGAGTCCATAAAAATCATTGTTTGGGGGGGGGTTTTTATGGACTTTGATGTTGGGTAAAAAAAGTATCAAGCCGATTTGATAGATCAATATCTTATTGCAATTTTACTTGGCTAAACTTATTAGCGTGGATTTTTGTGCAGTTTTAGTGACAAGGATGATAATTGCGTTCGTGATATCGAAATTTGCCCCAAGTTGAACGGACGGAAAATCAAGTACTGATATTTGGCATTTTTTAAATTTTTGGCATGAGATTTTTCAAAAACAACAGCATTTTCAAGTGCGTGTTTTATATCATTTGACTCGCTTTTTGATGGAGAATTTTTTAAAAATGTAAAAATTAGAGGTCACCGACTTCAAAAATGCAGAAAATGGCACTTGTCATTTCGGCATTATTAAAGTTGGTGACTCCTAATTTTTACATTAAAAAAAAAAATTGTCTATCAAAAAGCACGTCAAATAATATGCTACACGTACTTGCAAATGCCGTAGTTTTTGAAAAATCTCATGCCAAAAATTTTAAAAAAGTCAATTCCAGTACCTGATTTTTTGTCCGTTGAACTTCGGACAAATTTTTATATCGTAAATTCAATTACCGTCCTTGGCACTATAACTGCGCAAAATTTCATGCCAATCGGTTGCGCCAAGTACGAACAAAAGTGTTGAAAAAATGAAAATCAAAATTTTTGTTCGGTTTTTTTTTCTGATGTCATTTTTTGAGTAACCGGCCGAAAACAAATTTGTTATCATTTTGTGCAACGTCATTCATGGATTATTTTTTGAACAATACTTTCATGGGTTTGGTTGCCGTCCTCGATCGTAGTCAATATTTGTTTCCTGATGAAAATGCACGTATACATACATATTTTACGATAACATATTTATAATAATAAAACGTGTAAATGAGTCATACTTCTGTAATACACACGTCATTGATCTTCCTTTCTTCTTTCTTCCTTCGTTTCAGTCAGTTTTCCGTCGTTATCGAAAAAAATAACAGGGCGTCGAAGTCGAAAGCATGATAAAAAATATGTACACAAACGAGGGGCACTCGAATTTCTCTCTGGAATGCGATGAGTGATGCTAAAAATGTATTTTTGATGTAGTTCGTTCGCTGATGTTTTTTTTCGGAGATTCATGATTCATTATCGGTTAAAGGTTAAGGATCAGAATTTGTAAAAAAAACCGTCATGCAAACGATTAAAATTAAATAAATATAATATTTACGATGAATAACGGAGAAACAATTGTTTTAAAAAACAACAATTTTAATTTAATTGTTTAATTTTATGGGAATTGATGATTCTTGCTTTTTTTCTGGGAAGAAAAAAAAACGATGCATTCATTCATTCCAATGCTATCGTTTCCAACGTCAGCGAACAACCAAGATACAGGAAGACAAGGCGAGGGGATTTATTTGACAGAGAGACGTAAAATATTTAAAATCCGCTTATGTCCGCATTAATGTAAGAAATAATCAAGGCACCGACTCTGATTCTGTTGATTGTGAACTGGGAAAAATGTAATGCACATTGTTTTGAGCGCTATTGATCACTTTTGTGCACTTCTGGCTCAAAACTGTTGAATGCGTAAAATATTTAAAATGTATTTTTACACATTTTTAAATAAATAAAATTGTTTTAGTTTTTTTAAACATTAAAAAATATTTTTTTTAATAATTTACACATAATTTTTAACATTAAAAAGAAAAAATATTTTTTAATATTATTTTTTTTAAATTATTTTTTTAAATATTTACACAAAGTTTTGTAAAATTTATAATTTATCGATTTTTAAAATTACTAATTTAAAAAATAATGACGGACACAATTTCACACAATTTTTTTCAAAAACAACCCTTTATTGTTACGTACAAAATTCAATCAAATAATCTTAGGCATTGAAAGAAAATGACAAAAAAACAGAAACGAAAAAAAATTAGGTGATCAGAACACCCGAGTCAGGGCAACGACGCACATTGTGATTCCGGCTACGGCTGAGATGCCAACGCTGCCTGCGGATCCTTTTTGCGTCGTCGTCGGCGGGGGTGGAAGCACGGTCGTTGTCGTCACCCCTGGTGCAGGAGACGGATCTGTCGTATTCGAATCCGTGGAATTATCAGCGTCGATTTCGTCAAATTCCCCCGATCCTAGCACTTGGACAATTTCGTCGTTGTCGTCAACAAATCTCGCAGAAGCGAATGCAACGACGAGACAGGCTAAAATTTTGCAAAAAAAAATATTTACCTGAGATCCCCCAAAAAATATAAAAAAAACAAACCTGCGATAAGGTATCCGAATAGTCGACGGGAATTCATGGTTGAGTGGAATACACAAAATTCAAAATGTCAGGACGAGAAAAAAACCGAACAATGAATGGACAATGAATGGTAAAAACGAGTATCGAGGGGCGTCTTTTATGCTGCCCTGATCCTCTCCGTGCCTCACCTCTCTCTCTCACCTGATAACGAATCCAGAGGGTGTAGGGTGTTATTTTGGCTCTTTTTTGGCTACGGTAGAGTGCACACCCCGATCAATCCCTTTTCCTGTTGGATTTTTTATCAGTGTGAGAACGAAAAAAAAATCTTGCTCTGCGTCATTGCACCGCCTTAAATTTTTTTTTTCTGATCCGTCAGGTAGATATGTAGACACACGTCATTCTTTGTCATTGGAATTTTTTACATCGATACATAAATCAATTGATAATACATAAACAATTCAACGGGCTGTAAAAAAAAAACAAAAAAAAATATAGAAACAGAAAAATGTTTATTTACAAAACAAAAAGAGTGAAAACGATGATAGCAGCTGTCGTCGCGCAAACAGAAGCTGCTCCGGGTCTCTCCGCGAAACTCTGAGTCGTTGTTTCGATCGACTCTTCTTCGGCTTCGGGCTCGGTTGGTTCAGGTGCTTCGGGTTCTTCTGTTTCTTCTTCGTTTTCATTTTCTTCCTCTTCTTCGTCGCCTGCTTCGGTCGCTGGAGCTCCAGGTGCTGGTGTAGCAGCTCCAGGTGCTGGTGTAGCAGCTCCGGGTGCTGGTGTTGCAATAGCGCTCACCGTTGTTTCCACAATCGGAGTAGCAACCGTGGCAGTGACAGCAGGTGCTGGCGAAGCACCAGCGACTGGGGTAATCGTAGTATCGTCTGCCTGAGCAGCTTTAGGACCCACATCGACGGCGGATTCAGATTCATCAGTCGATGAAGGGTCTTCGGTTGCGATTTCTGCTCCACCGACTGCGGTGGGAGTTGTTTCGGAAATTTCGGTTGCCAAGGTTTCGCTGCCGACCGCTGGAACAGTTGGTAGGGTACTGTTGCCGGCTATCAGGGGCGTAACGGCAGTTGCATCAACTGTAGCAACATTGGCATCTGTGGACCCGATTTCTGGGATCGTTGTCGTTATTTGTCCCATCGCGGCATCTGGGATTTCGGTCGTAGCGTCGGTTGATGGGGGTTCGTCCACTGGGAACGCAGATACTGCTAGGAGGACACCTGAAAAAAATTTTTTTTTAAAGTGAAAAAAAAGGAAAAAAAGTGAAAAAAAAGAAAAAAAACCAAAAAAAAACAAAAAAAAACAAAGAAAAAGAAAAAAAAATAAAAAACACAAACCCAAAAAAATCCACGTAGTTTTCTTCTGAGCAATCATGTCGACTTAGAATTAGTACGATTTTTGATGACTAAATAACTTTTTAGGTAGTAATTCTATTTTCTGTTGACCAGTGAAAATGAAAAATATAAATAGTAAATAGCAAAATTTATTTACTTATTTATTATATAGGCACAGAAAAAAAAGATACAAAAAGCCGCCGATGGTCAAGCAATTACGGCACGTATTATATATGTCCAAGCCAGGTGAGACACAGGTAGCTGCGCTTTGAGCAATGAAGCCAAATAATATGCTAAGCCAAGCCGCGGCCTTCTGTCGACACCGGTAGCTTTCGTACCTTTCGTATTGTTTCGGTGCGTGTGTAGAGGGTGGTGCCTTGAAAAAAAAAAAAGTAGGAGGTGCCGTCGGCTGCCGTTACCGTTGCCGTCGTCGTTAGGGAAACCCCAACTCCGGGTCTGTCTCATACTCAAAAACGAATGCTGTTGTATGTAGGTGTTCTTAGTTCTTGCACGCAATTCGAACGGGTAAAGGCCGTCTATTAGTAACCATTAGCACTTAGTATGTATCTATGTTTGTTGTAGTGGCGTGTGTTCTCCCCGTAAACGAATGAGTGCATTGCATAAAGGGAAAGGGATAATTAGATTTTCAACGGTAACTTTCGTGAAAAAAAGCAAAGACGCAGACGCAAATTGGAACGAACATTACGCACGTCAATCATTTTCACAATTTCGAAATTACATACTCACACATTTTTAGAAAAGTCCATAACACCTTTCATGCGTAAGCAAAAAATCGGTCCAAGGAATTTTTCATTCTTGCGTAAGAAAAAAATCACCTGTTTTCAGGTGACATCATCTTGTCAATTTTTGGGGTTTTGTCCCCGCATGACGTCGGTTTTGATCCTTGGTGCCCAAAATGGCTTCAAAAACATGCATCACCTGGCTACACGGGTAATAGAGGGTGCAGGGACGACTATAGTGTTCGTTTATGATAGGATAATTGTTTCAAATGATGTTTCCGTTGTCATAAACTGTCTGCAAAGTGACTCAAATGTTTACCCCGGATTACCAACAAAAATATTGTCAGAAAAATATATTACTTGTACGAAATACTTTTTTTTACTTACATGAAAAACTTATATGTATATTACTTAAAAATCCGAAGTAATATATGTATAACTTAATCAGATTTTCCTGTGAATTTGTAGAAAGACATCATTTTTGATCCCTTCATTCTTTGTTGTCGATTTCATCTAGAAAGAAAAAACACAATTTTTTCATAGCTCAGGTAAATATGTATGTATTTCTCACCTGTCCGGTGTTTTCGGCTCCCGGCGGTAGATTGTAATTTGTATGTAATTAGTTCTGCAGTGTTTTCGTGAGAACGGCTTTTGAGAAAATTCTCAGGTTCCAACAGTTGGTGCAATTTACATACCTGCGACAATTTACAGAAGCTGTGAGTCATAGATCAGATAATACTATGTAGATAGATTTGCAAAATCATGTTTATTTTCAGCTATTTTAAGCCCGGTGATAAGCCCGAAAAAGGAAGGTAACGCAGAGTGGAATGACAAAGCACAGGGGACTCGCATTTGTTTGTTGATGATAAAAAAACAGCTCTAAAGTTCGCGTCGCCCGCCTAGCCTCAGGCATTTGCCTACTGAATGTACACAGCATTGATAAAAAATACATACATAAATGTATATTTGGATTTTATAAAAAAAATGTTGTTTACACAATGTAACTAAATAACTTCCTGACCAGGATTCTCAACGGGCCGGCACAAAACATAATTTTTTTTTTGAAAAATAAAATTTTTGACAAAAAAACTCAATACTAAAATTATTTTTGGAAAAAAACATCGTTGGCGAACAAGTCTACAAATTCAAATCAAATTTTGTGAAAGAAGATCCCAGACACCGTGAATCAGGGATGGACGAACTGCCGTTTTTTTTGTTCTCGAACGAAAACAAACATTTTGTTAATTTTGTTTGAGAAATCGAACGAACGCGAACTTTTTTGTCAGTGTTCGCGAACGAACACGAACGAACAACGAACAGATTTTTAGCATATTTTATACAAAATTTTGTCCAAACTGGGCATAAAAACGTAAACTTCGGTACTTTGCGTTTTCACGTTTTTGGTGACAGTTTTCCTACATTTTTTATTGCCGAACGCAATTAACACTATTTGTCCTTTTTAGGAAAAATAACATTAATTTCGGCACCATTAAACTGATTTTACCCAAATTTTTGTTCGTTTTATCTGTTCGGAAAATTTTCTTTGTTCGTGAACAAACTCGAACAAAGCAAAAATGTTCTCAAACGAACAGAAAGGCAAAAATTTGAATTTATTTGCGAACTAACGCGAACGAACACGAACGTTCGCCCATCCCTGGCCATGATTGTGTTGGCTATTTGTGAACTCATTGGCAACAACAAGCAAAATTTATTGCAACTCATATTGTCTGGATTTCCGACATCTTGGATGATCAAGACTACATATGAAGTTTGTCCGATGTGCTTTGATCAAAAAAGGGCGTTTCCTGCCTTGCCAATGACGCATGATTTTTTTATTTTTATTTCTTTCCAACACTGATAAAGACTCATTCAGAAATCACATCATTGCAAAAGTAGAAGGAGGAGTTTGCCTAAATAGAATAGGAGTTCCGGATCAAAATAACGTCAATCATAAATAAATATTTGTTTGAGAAATCAATTTTATTTTGAGTAATCAAAAATAATTTTTCACATTTTTGGATTTAATGTAAAAAAATTGTTTTTTTTTAAACAACAAACTAAAAAAATAAACTACATAGAATTTTTATCTACAATAAAATTGCATAAATAAATATGGCAATGGTGGATGAAAATTATAAAATCCATATCACAAAAAATTATTTTGGCAAACAAAATTTCCAAAAATAAAAAAATGTGAGGTAATAAATTACCGATTTTCCAAAAACGAAGTTTCGTCGGCGAACTTGTTTTTTTTGTTGAAAATGACGAAGTTGTCTTGGCATTTTTAGGAATTTCAAATTTGGCGAAATCAACTCAGAAAACAATTTTCGAGATTTTGTATTGTTTACGGACTTTTTGAGATATTTTTTTTTCTATTCTCGCACTGATAACCCAAGGATTGGGGTGTGTTCCTTCCAATCCACAGTAACCAAGAAGAAGCAACGCCCACGGCGCCTGATTGTTATCAGGAAGTGTAAGGCACAGAGGATCAGAGTCAATGAGTCAGGGAAAAAAAACTGGCAGCATAAAAGACGCCTCTCGCCACTCTTTGTTCCATCCATTGTTTAGAGTTGCTGTTGCCCTGACCTTTACCTGCATATCCATGACTTCTCTTCGCTTGTTTGGACACCTTATCGCCGGTGAGTTTGTTTTGTCAGAGGGTTTTAGGATTTCTTACTAGATATGATTTTTATTTATTTTAGTCTGTCTTGTCTTTGGACTTGTATCTTCGAGATTCTTGGATGACAATGAAATTTTCGAAATATTGAGAAGGTCAAAATTTGACGAAATCGATGCTGAGGCTGCCACGGAAGAAACTTTGGAACCGATTATAATCACGGATGCGACGGATGATACTTTGGAGCCGATTATTATCACGGATGCCACGGAAGAAACTTTGGAACCGATTATTATCACAGACGAGACTGAGGAACCAGAAACAGAATCCCCAACTGAGCAGCCAAAAACAACCGAAGCATCGGAGCCATCGACTGATGAGGGTAAAGTTTCTGACGAACCAAAAACAACCCAAGCATCGGAGCCATCGACTGATGAGGGTAAAGTTTCTGACGAACCAAAAACAACCCAAGCATCGGAGCCATCGACTGATGAGAGTAAAGTTTCTGACGAACCAAAAACAACCCAAGCATCGGAGCCGTCAACGGACGGAAGAGTGACCGAAGAGTCGAAACCAACAGAACCAAGTCCTACCGAACCATCGGAGCCGTCAACTGAAGGTAAGGTGACTGCTGAGCCGATTCCGACAAAAGAACCGGAATCACCGACGAAAGCTCCGGAGAATCCGACAACGGAGGCTCCACCCCCACCACCACCGCCGACGACGACTACGACAACGACTACGACGACAGCAGGAGCAAGCAGCGTTGGCATCTCAGCCGTCACCGGAATCACGATGTGCGTCGTTGCCCTGACTCGGGTGTTCTGATTAAAAAAATTGTTATTGGCCGTTTTTTTTAGTTTTCTGTGCCTGAATTTTTTTTGAAGTTTGTAAATGGTAATAAACTATCATTCTGACATTTTAAAAGTCAATTCAGAATTCAGTGAAAACTCAATTTGCTTTTCCATGTTTTTAAAGTTTTTAAATTTTCACCAACAAATAGCGATTTTCTTAATCAAATAACAAAAAGAGCCCTACAAAAGCTTATCACTGCAGTGTGCACTCACTAATTATGTATGTAAATACACATCGAGAACAAAGTACATACATAGATGCATAGAAAACTTGCCAATACTTTTTATGAACCGTTCTCGTGAAAACTATAAAATCTTATCTTGAACAAATAAGCCGCATTTTTGTCAAAAATCAACCGATTTTGAGCAGTTCCGGAATAAAAAACGCTTCCAAAAGTGACACTTGGCAACACACCCCTGATAACAGTATTTTCTTTTTCCACGGGATTAAAACACAGAGTCCCACAAAAAATGCACTCTTTTCCACGGTTTTTTTTTATTTTCAATACAAAAAATCAACAAAAAACATTGTTAAGAGCATCACATAAAATATTGTTAAGAGAAGTTTTTAGATATTTTGTGGCGCCGAAAAAGATTTGCAACAGAAATTACGGTAATTTAAACCAAAAAATATTTCCGACATGAAAAAACGAACCTTGAAAATAAAAAATTTACTACAAAGATTGAAATTATTTACAAAATTAAAAATTTTTTCCGTGGTTTCGTACAAAATTATTCAAAATGCCAAAAAAAATAACAAATGTTTTTTTTTTCAAAAGAACGATTTTTTTCGAGAATCAAAAATTTCTTTTCTGCGAGCAAAAGTCAATTTTTTGTTATTAGAATTTGCCGTAATTGAATTTTGTTTTTACTTATGTATTAATAATTTTTCACAGGAAACATAATAATTACTTTATTTTGGTTGGAAGTAACGATATTTTTTTCTCTTGAATCTATTTTTATTGAATTAAAGCTTTTTTACAAAAATCGTAAAAAAACAAACATTTTTTGTGCATTTGAGGTCAGAAATTTGACACTTTTTTACATTTCAAATGATTTTACGATCCTCCAATCAACGAAACTCGATGCAACAATCCCTGATTAAAAAAATAGGTGATTCGTTTTATGCAGGTACTAAACTTCCCCGTGATAAACCGGGAGCAGTAAGTAACAAACAACACGTATGTATATATATGTATGTATCATCAACATGAGAAGAGAGAACACGTCGCACACTGCTCTCGTCCGCCGTCACCGCCGTCACCGCCGATGACCGAAATTCCTTTTTTTGGTGCATGAAACATTTTTTTGTTGTCTCCGTGGTGGTGCGAGATGAGATACCCGGCTGACTGACTGTAATGAATGAATTTGTGGATGACTGGTGCTCCCGTTGATGACCTCCCTATTCGGTATCCTTTTTTTCCTGCATTTAGAAAAATGACTTGTCACATCAGGAAGATTGCAGGACATTACCGGAAAAAAAAAGATGAAAAAAAAAAGTTTATTTGCTGGTATCAAAAAAAGGTGCAGCGCACTTTTTGACCGACTGAAAAACGGGATTTATGTTATTTAGAAAAGTTGATTTTGATGACGTGTATTTATGTAAAAAATTTTGCGCATTTGAAGTGCCAAAGTTGGTAATTGCATTTCAAAGAATTTGAGTTTTCTGAAAAATTCAAAAAATGCGTGCCGGCATTAGCATTTTTTTTATTTTTTTTGAAAATTAGCATTTTAAAATTTAAAATATTTTTGAAAACTTGGCATTTTAACATTTTAAAATTTTCGAATATTCAGAAAAATTATGGGGCACTTTTAAAAACGAAATCAATTTTTTTACGAAAGAAATTTTAAAAATATAAAATTTAGAGGTCACAAACTGTGAAAAATGCCGAAAAGTGCCTTTTTTGAGCTTTTTTTGTTTGGCTTTTTTTTAAGTTGGTGATCCTTCATTTTTGCGTTTTCAAAATATTCTTTGTCAAAAACAAATTTAAATGAAATCAAAATCGTTTTTAAAAGTGCAGTAATGTTTCAGAAATTTCTCATCAAAAATTTCAAAAATTACCGTTACAACAAACATTTTTTGATCGATTTACTAAATTCCTTTAAACTTTCAAAAATTTTTTTCAAACGAAATTTTCACGTCAATCTGCCAAATAATATGCAAATAAGCCAAAGAGATCAAAAATTTGCCATCAAAGATTTTCAAATATTTTATTACGGTATTCAAGAAAATTAATGCATGCCCCATGCCCCACAAAAACACCACCACCATAACCATCAGCAGCACCAACCAATCACAGCAAAAGATTAATATTTGGTGCAACGATAATTGCTACTATTACTTTTTCGTCTCATTAGGGCGTATGTACGCCGTGATGTAAAAAACGTCTTGCCCGCAGGCAGATCTCGACTCGACTCCTCGACAAACTCTACGGATCCAAAAAATTAATTCCCTGAGGCGTCTTACTTCCCTTCCTTTCCCGAGAGAGAAAAAAGAAAAAGAAAATGAAAAAAATTTTTGCGGATGTGTGTCTGCGCGCGACACAAATAAAAAAATGTTTCATACAGTGTTGTGCAGCGTGAAAAAAGGGAAAGTCCGCCTATTGGATTGGATATCCACGGGACTACTTAAACCCAACCAGATCGAGTCCTTCGATATCAGTCGATTCATTTGTGCTCCAGATAGAATTGGAAGCGAGTGATCGGGTAAGATTTTTGTCTGTTTCAATTTTTTTTGGTTGTTATAGAAATTTTATTTTTTTTTGAATTTTCCAGCGGACATGGATTACAAGCAGCCCATCGTACACATGGACGGATACGAATCCAATGAGCATCGTCAGATGCGTCGCGTCGCCTTCTTCGCGATCGTCATCTCGACGGCTGCCGTCATCGCTTCCGTCGTCACGCTTCCCATGCTCTACAGCTACGTAGCATCCTTCCAATCCCACCTCATTGCCGAGACTGATTTCTGCAAGACTCGATCCCGTGACATGTGGGCTGAGATGTCGATCATCAACGCCGCCTCTCCCGCTGGACTCCGTCTCAAGCGTCAGTACGGCTCCTCACCCACCCCTGTACCCCGCGCAGGCGGTTATGGCACCGTCCCCGACGTCAACTCCGAGCCTGCCCTCGGATGCTGCAGCTGCCAGCAGGGTCCACCCGGTCCGCCTGGAGCTCCCGGCGACGATGGAGACTCCGGCAACGACGGTCAGGACGGAACTGACGGACAGGACGGACGTGATGGAGATGTCCTCGGCACCGCTATCGCGAAGGAGCCCTGCATCATCTGTCCCCCCGGTCCCCCGGGTCCCCAGGGCTCGTCCGGACAGAAGGGTCCCCGTGGACCCAAGGGCAAGGACGGCGAGAACGGCCAGGACGGCCACAAGGGCGACGACGGACTTTCCGGCTCCATCGGCAACATGGGACCCCCCGGACCCCCCGGAGCCCCTGGACCCCAGGGACAGCCGGGTCGCGTCATCGAAGTCAACGGCCCCGCCGGACCCCGTGGCCCCACCGGTCCCGCTGGACCCCCCGGCAAGGCTGGTCACCCCGGAAAGGACGGACACAACCAGGCCGGTCCCACCGGCCCCATCGGCGATGCTGGACAACCCGGCCCCGCTGGACAGCCCGGTCCCATTGGTATCCCCGGCCTCAGCGGTCCCCGCGGTGCCGAGGGATCTTGCGATCACTGCGCTCCTCCCCGTACCCCTCCCGGATACTAGACGCCCCCAAACACGGTTGTCTATCGCTTTCGGCGCCACGGATAGATCTTGCGTGGTGGCTGTTATCCACCTTATGTGGTTATTTATTTCCATCTCTGCCCCTCAGCCGGAAGACAAAATAAAGCAAGGTTTTTGAAAAAAAATTGGCAATGCAGGTGAACCAGGTGGACGAGACTGAAAAAAACAAAAAAAAGTGCAAATACAAAAAAATGCCATTTCTCAACATTTTTTTTGCCAAGATTAATTTTACAATATCTCTCGCCAAGAAATATCAAACAGGTGCGCTGGTGGTACCTGGAATCACCTGACGACACCTGTGCCTGTCAAAAATGCATTTAGCATGTATTTTGGTACCGGCGCAAAAAAAAAGGGAAAATGACAAATTTATATTTATCATATTTATTTTTTCTTCATCACAAGGCAAAAAAAACCCGAAGCACCAAGTGTAACACATTTTAGGTCGAAACAGAGAGTTTTCGTTCCTGAACGATGTACATCGAGTCGTCGTAACTGTCGCTGGCTGAGCTCTCACGCGCCACTGTCGAGGAATCGCTGTAACTGCATAAATTTCTGTCAATCTGCCTTAGAACCAAAAATAGGTAAAGAGCTGTTTTTTTGTGTTTGCGAACAAACACGAACAATTTTTTTTAAATTTGATAAATCAGAAGAACGCAAACATTTTTTACCGTGTTCTTAAAAAAATATGAACGTACATCATTTGTGCATTTTTTTTTCTAGAAAAATTTTTCTAAATTTTCTTGTTGAAAAATTAAAAATTAGTTCCTGCTAATTTTTCTCAAATTTTACTTTAATTTATCTAAAAAATTAAAAAAAATTTAAAAATTTAAAAAATGTAAATTGAAAAAAAATTAAAAAATTAAAATTATAAAACATTGACACTTTTTCTCTAATTAAAAAAATTGACAGCGTTTGTCTAATTTTACAAAAAAAAAATAAAATAAAAAATAAATAAAAAATAAATAAATAAATAAATAAATAAAAAAAATTAAATGAAATAAAAAAATTGACAGTGTTTGTTTGTTCGTTTTATCAGTGTGGAAAATTTTACTTTGTTCGTGAACGAACGCGAAAGTTGGAGAACGCAAAAAATTCCAAAAATATTTTTTGTTTGTGATCAAGCGCAAAAATTCTCCTATTTTGCATCTCTTCAAAACTCACGGATGGGAAGCAGAAGAAGTCGAAGGTCTGGTGAAATACGGGGAAGGTGCCATGCTCCAGGGCCCGGTGAGAGCCGGGAGCGGAGGAGGCGGAGGCAGGGGAGGTCGTCCGGGACTGCCTTTGCCCGGAACACTGTACACACTGTCAGCCCGGTCAGAAACCCGATAATTATTTCGGCGTTTGTAGCAGCAGACAACGGCAATGATTCCCAGAATCATGGTCAACAAAATAACAGAAACGACGCCGAGAAGCAAATATCGGTCATTGGCCAGGTCAGATAACGACGAAATTGTGATTTCTTGGGTCTCGGATTCGTCTTCAACACCTGCCGGCGCGACTGAGTTTGAGTCCGAGTTCGAGTTTTCAACCGGGCGGTAAAGACTGACGCCTTCGATGTCCAAATCCCGAACTGCATCTCGAACATTTTTGGCCAAAACTACGGCCGGAGCGTGGCGATCCAAGGCAACGAGAGAAGCAACAGAAGAATCCCGAGAAGCTGTGATAGCCTTGGTAGGTGCCTGTTTGTCGACAGGTAACAGGTGGTAGCGGACGTCCTGCAGGATGACCGGCTTGTTGATGGATTTTGAGATTTTCCTGAAATTATGCGTTTATTAAATTGTGTTCAACGTTGTAAAAAAAACTTTCAACATCTAAAAAAACTGCAAAACATTTGAAATTTAAAAAAAAAAAACCATCAAAATAAAAATAAATTTAAAATAAATTTTTTTTCAAAAATAATAATAACATAAAAAGGCGACATTAACGCGACGTAAAATTGGGCTGTAAAAAATTTAAAAAAATCGAAAACTGTGATAAAAATGTTAAAAACCGATGAGTAATTTTTTTTAATAAAAAATCACCACACAACAAAAATAAATCATTGTTTTGGAATGTTAAGAGACAGTCCACGACAGGATTTCGGAATAAGGGGGAGAGCCCGACAAGGCTTTTTTACAACTTAAAATGTTTTAAGCCAGAATTGTTCCCCACCCCTAAAAACCTCTAAATCGCCGATACACAGATTTTTAAACACATCGGATTCTGTAGTTTTGGCTTCTGGAAGTTTTTGACAAAAATCGATGCCACGAGCTTCGCTATAGTGGAAAAATGCTGAAAATTTTATAAGAGGGGTTTTGAGGGACGGGGAACACGAAGTCGTACTCAGATAATTTTTATCGTTACGGTAATTGCTGATTACCGTATAAAATGTGTGGTTTTTTGGTCACCACTGGCGGGGTTCTCCGAGGGGAGTACATTGTGATAGCACATCTTGTAGCCCGTGTTTCGGCGCTTCGAATGACGTAACACGCGAAAAAAAGGAGTGACCGGAAAGCGGTCATCCATGGGCTTTTATAGCGCGCACTCAAGAAAACGCGCGCGATCAGCTTCTTTTTCTCTTTAAACAAGCTTGCGCGCGCAAAAAAGGAGTCATGTTCAAAAAAAGGCCCTGAAGCCAGTTTTTGTTTTGTACATCCACGGTCACTTTGGTAGGCTTTGGCATGTCCCAGATATCACTTTAAGCCACGTGCACCTTTTATCGGATCATTTTGCACAAAGTTACAACGTTTGAAAGTTTCATGTTTTTTTCAATGCCTGTGGCGATGCCCAATATTGTCAGATAAAAAGCCTGAAAAGCTAGAATCAATCTTTGGGACATGCTAAAGTCTACCAAAGTGACCGCGAGCATAAAAAACAAAAATTGGCTTCAGGGCCTTTTTTTGAACATGACACCGTGAATGCGCGCGCACGCTCTTTTTTTGTCACTTGAAGCGAAATTGTGCGCGTTTTCTTGAGTGCGCGCCATAAAAGCCCATGGATGACCGCTTTCCGGTCACTCCTTTTTTTCGCGTGTTACGTCATTCGAAGCGCCGAAACACGGGCTACAATATATGCTATCACAATGTACTCCCCTCGGAGAACCCCGCCAGTGGTGACCAAAAAACCACACATTTTATACGGTAATCAGCATTTACTGTAACGATAAAAAATATCTGAGTACGACTTCGTGTTCCCTGTCCCTCAAAACCCCTCTCATAAAATTTTCAGCGTTTTTCCTCTATAGCGAAGCTCGTGGCATCGATTTTTGTCAAAACCTTTCAGAAGCCAAAACTACAGAATCCGATGTGTTTAAAAATCTGTGCATCGGTGATTTAGAGGTTTTTAGGGATGGGGAACAATTCTGGCTTAAAACATTTGAAGTTGTAAAAAAGCCTTGTCGGCCGTCCGAAATCCTGTCGTGGACTGCCTCTTAAAAAAAAGATTGTTGCGAAACTTTTGACACAAAAGTAACGTTTGACACTTGGATTTTGTTAACTTTTTTTTACGATACATAAGTTTTACAAAATTTTTTCATAAAACAATATTGTTCTGTATTTTTTGGGCTTTTTTTGGATTTTTGGACCCGACACAGGTCACAAAAGTCATTTTTTGCACATTTTTGAATTAAATTTGCAATTTTTGTTTCGCCAACTTACTGCATGTACCCCCTCAACTGATCGCTGCTCAGGTGAATGGGGTTCCGATTAACAACAAGAGGAATTGTATGCATCTGTCGATCGACCACCCAGATCTGAAATAAAATCGTAATTCCATATCTTGCAATTATTCAACGCTCAACGAACCCTAATAACAGCCTGATCCACGGCATCCACAACTGCGTGTTCTGAAGCATCAGTTGCGGTAACGGTGACTTCAAAGAAGCCGCCAACATAGTCACGGAGAGCTTTCGACCCAACAACCAACTTTGCCCTAGCAAAATCGTCATCACGGAGTTGGAAAACGTCTTCAATGGCCATGCTTTTGCGATTGTGTTTGTAGACCGTGGAAAGAAGAGCAACGGAAGATTTTTGGAACTCTTCGGATTGATCGGCATCCATGACGTTCAAATCGGTGATTGAATCACCGGGAAGCGCTGCGTCGACGTCGATGACCAAGTCAGATTGCAGGGATACGAATTTAGGACCGTTGTCGTTTCTGAAAAACGGAAAAAAAATTTTATTTGAAACAAAAAAATAAAATTAATATTTTTTTAAATAGGAAAATTGTTTCAATTTGCTTTATTTTTTTGCTGGTATTTTTGTAAAATAATTGTTCGCAGCATTGGAGTTTTCACAAAATTTTAAAAATTACCAAATTTAGATTTGGTTGACGAATTTAAATTAGCGTTTTTTTGGTTTCTCTGACTAATTTTTCGGAAAATTTTTTTGTAAAAATGAAACAAAATGGTAAAAATCAAAGAGCATTATTTTCAAAAAAAAAATTATTAAAAAAAATTTAAAAAAAAAAATTTAAAAAAATTTCAAAAAAAAAATATTAAAAAAAATTTTTTTTAGAAAAAAAATTTATTCGGCAAATTTTTTTATTTAAAAAAAAAATTTCTATTATTTCCGACCAAAAAAATTTACTCGAAAACCCCAAAAAAAACTCACACATCCAAGACAACAACATTGACCGCCAATCTACCTGTAGAAAGCTCATCTGACGCCTGTCGACCCCCAGCACCTGCATCCGCGACAAGTTTCAGCCTGTAGTTCTGCACTGCCTCATGATCCAACGGCTTCAACAACGTCAAAACCGCAGATTCTGGATCGACAGCAAAAGTGTCATTTTGCGTATTTTCGAGTCGATAAATAACACCTGTTTGCCCAGGTAACGGCTTGACCCGAAACTGTCCCAAAACAGCTCCCGGAGGCGCCGATTCAGCAACTTCCAGCCTGACAGCGTGAATGCCAAAATCAGGTTCACTTCCCGACGTTGAATTTTTTTTTGCAACACGAATTTCAGCGGGAATGCTGGAAGACAGGTGTGAACTCGTCGCGGTAACGTTGACCGCAATTCTGTCACCGGCAAAAGCTTCCAGGGACCCGGAAGTCGATACTTCACCTGTTGTAGGGCTAATTACGATCGGTGCAGGTGAGTCGAGGATTTTGATTCCATAGGAAATGAGTTCACAGTTTTCTGGAGCGGTAACAGCCGCCGGAAGTCGTCCAACAATTTGTCCGGAAACCGCGTTCGGCGAAACGTCAAAAATCGCATCGGAAGCAAAGAATACAGGTTGACACCTGAGTGAGGAGATTACGGTAACGGAAACTGGGACAGATTGTCGATGGACACCGTCGCTGACAGTCACCGCGATTTGATATTCTCCGGTGAGGCCTGCCAGAGATTTGCCGACAGAAATTTGTCCACGATTATCGACAGACAGGTGAGGGACCAGGTGAACGGATAACGGTTCCATGGCTTGGATACTGTATTCCAGTTCGTCACCGTCGGCGTCTGATGCCTAAAAATTTTTTTTTTTTCCAAAAAAAAATATGCAAATTTTTTACAAACCCAGAATCCACCGATCACACTGCCTTCTGGAGCGTCATCGTAAATTTCCAATTTTTCCCGAACGTCTCCAAAAACCGGAACATTGTCATTTTCATTAATTACGCTGACATCCAGAGGCGCAGTCACCGTTTTTTCCATCTGATCAACGACCAAAACAAATCCCAGCACTCGATTTGTTTTTTCGAAATCCAAAATTTTTGCAGTCGTAAAAACTGTGCCATTGTCGTCGATTTGAAGAAGTCCAGCTTGCTCCGGAGCCAGGAGCAATTCATAAGTCAACTGGCCACCTTCTTCGGAATCTGCATCGATTTTGACTATTTCACTTCCTTCAGGTGCGTTTTCCGGAATTTGAAGATTTGCCAAATCCTCGAGATTTCGAATAATCGGCGGGGGGGTGTCCATTGAAATCGGGCGAACTTTCAAATTTGTTCCAAGCTGGGGATTATCATTTGGACGGGCCATAACGGAAATTGTCTGCGTCGGAAGAGATTTTAGACTGGATTTGGTAAAAATCATTCCTGTGACCGGATCAATTCGAAAATGGGCGGAGTCTTCGGAAAGTTCGTATTTGACCGAACCTTCGCCCTGTCCGTGGGCAGGTACCGGACGGAGCTGAACCGTGTAAACGTAACTTCCGACAGGTAAATCGTCAGCCACGACAATTCCTTCACTCGGAAGTGGAAGAAATTCAAAAACAGCAATTCCAGTATCGTTTTTGCGGGTTACGGTAACCAAAACGGTGGAAAAATCCTTGTTTTCAAGTTTGTGGGTTTTGTCGAGAACGCTGACGTTTAGGACGACGTTTGCGAGTTGGAAGTCTTCGGCGGATAAAATATCTTGGGATTCTGAATTTTCAGAAGGCGCGAGAGATTGGTGAAGCACGACTTCACCACTTGGACGGACGATGAAATTTCCAGAGCAGGGAACGTTGACGCCGATCGAGTTTATGCAAGTCGAAGATTCGAGAGCGAAGACGAGAGCAGCGTCGACGTCGGCATCGTTGGCGAGAAGTGTGTGAACGACAGATTCAGCTGGGGTTTCTGAAAACATCATTTTTGAGTTTTTTTGAAATTTTAGAATTTTAGAAATCGATTTTTAGATTTTTTCGAAATTTTCAAATTTTCGAAACTCGATTTCTAAATATCTATAATTTTTTTCTGAATTGTAACCAACCTTCGCTGACGAACAACGACGCATACGGAACCCCAAACTTTGGCGGATTCGATCCAATTCCAGCAACCAAAATCTGGGCAGAAGTTACGGCAACCAAATCCCTGCGTTTTTCAGCGATCGCTGCGATCTAAAAAAATTTTTTCACGCATTGAGCAAAAATTGTCGGTGAAAAAAATTACCTGCAGGGTGTAGTTCCTAGAAACTCGCTCCACGGGTCCATGATAAGTGACAACACCTTCGTCATCGATGGCAAAAACCTTGCCACTGCCTTGGGCAATTTTGACTGTTTGCCAGGGTGCCGAGTCGGTGGTTAGGGCTACCTGACCGACGGAGCGTTGACGGGGTGCGACGGCAAAGGCGTAGATGGACTAAAAATTTATTTATCGAAGAGTTTTTTGAAGAACAGAAAAATTGTTCGCAATTTCTAACAAAAAAGTTGTTTTTCAAGAAATTTGTCTTTATTTTTTAATTTTTTTTAATTTTTTGAAAACTTTGACATCTGCCTATTTTTTTCGAAATCCAGGCGATAAAAAATGAAAAACACAAAAAATATGGACGAAGTGTTTTATTAGGCAAAAAAAGTGACAATTTTGCCAAAACTATTTATAATTCGAATTTGTAAAAAAATTCAAATGTGAAAAATTTTGGCGCCAAAAAGTATCAAAATCTTTCACGTTTTCCAAATTTGTTTTTTTTTTAATGCAAAATGTGTTATTATTACTTTTTTTAATGTTTTTTTGTTTGTTTTTTTTATGTTTTCTATGTTTTTTTATAAACTAAGGTAAATTTTCAATTTTTTACATTCTGCGGTCTGTTTTATTATGTACGTCCCTCTTGCTTACCTGTTCAAACTCAAAAACCAAGCTTTCATCACTTTCAGCGGTGTGTTCATCCGGTTTTTCAAAAACCGTAATATCAACGATGCATTCATCAGGCACAGTTTTGTTATCGCTCACGTGAACTGTGAGTTGAACGTTTGATCCGAGATTTTCGACGGTGACAAGACTCGCGTTCTGCAAGTGTTATGTGTAAAAAAATGACCGGAGCAAAAACCCCTTTTCCCCTCCCCCCCGGGCTGACGCGCGTCAACCAACCAACACAAAAAAAGTTGAAAAAAAAGTAGAAAAGTGTTTTGAAAAGTAGAACACGCATTCAACTGACCTTGACAGTGACGAGTCCGGTTGCGGGGTCAATGGCAAAGACATCGGCATGATCGACCAGCAAGTATGACATTCCAGAATCTGGGGTGTCGTCAGGGTCGATTGCGTCGACCTGGACTGCGTCGGCGAACGCGGAAGCGTGTTCGTCGATGGAAGCGTAGATGACCGGAGCCGTGAATTTCGGGCCAAAAAGATTGTCGCGGGAAATGTTGAGGTGCAAAAGGGCCATTTCAGGTTTCGAGCGACGATTGGGTTCCAGTGGGTCGACGTGGAGCAGGAGAGTGAAGCTCGGCGGAAGTTGAAGACAAACATCGAGGGAACAACCGGTGGTTCGAAGAAATAGGCCATCTGGGGTCGGGGTGACTTCGAACCTAAAAAAATCCAAAAACACATTTTTTTCAATTTTCAAAAAAAAGAAAATTAATTATTTTTTTCGAAAAAAATTGGGTTTTTGATTTTTTTTTCAAATTTTTTTTTCAAAATTTAATTTTTTTTAATTTTGATTTCCCCCAAAAAAACCTACAAATCCGTGAATCCACCAAAAAGTTGATAACCAAATTTCGACAAATCAGTTTTCTCAAAATTCTTGACACCAATTTTTCCAACAATTCCAGGTGTCAGACGCTGCGAGAGACGAAACACCTGTTCTGTTTGCCAGATTACAGGTGCTTCGATCGGCGGGTTGATCAATTTCACAGACAGAATTGTTATGTCTTCCTTCGATGATTTTTGATCTTTGGAAGTGATCTGAAAATTTGCATAAATATACAAAAATAGTACATAAATATTTGGGTCTCACAACGAAAAGAAATCAAAAATGCCTAAAAAATCCGTCTAAGACCATCACCCTTAAAAACCTACCGTAACATTGAAAACATTATCGTCATCCAAAACTGGAATTACAGTATTATCCTTCAAAACAAGGGCAAATGGATCTCCGGGACCCAAAGTCGTCGGAAAGAGGCCAAAAGCCGCGTCCGCAGCGTTGTCTTCGATGGATATCGTAATTGAATTTGAATTCTGTAAAAAATCAAAAAATTCAGGTAATTTTTCAAATTAAAAAAAATTTAAGCGCGGGAACTTACCTTTTTGCTGGCTCTCGGAGGAGCATCGAAAAGCACCTGAGTCCCGAGAGGAGCATCCCGGGCAATTTTCCCGACAGGTTCCCGGCTGTCAATTAAATTAGCCGTGGCGAGACCAAAAATCAAGCCGAAGAAAAATAATAGTAGCCTTTTATGGCAGACGGCTGCCATCATGAGTCCAATATTTATTTATTTTATACAAGAAACTGAGTAAGATGAGCAATGATCGTTGTAGGAAGAAATTCACTGGGTCAATGAAGGGTAACTGGGCATCAAAAATTTCGCAGAAATAAATAAAAAAGGAAGGTACAACTTGCGATCGACTGGGCTGGTGCGGTCAGGTAGGGGTAAGTCACTTGGTTAGTCCTACTCTATTTTTTTTGTCGACGCGCGAAAAAAAAAAGCAATCTGGGTCAATCAGTCATTTTTCAGGTAATCGGGGTGTGCGGTGGGGAGTGATAACGGTTTCGTCCAACCTTGAACGACTCAGAGTCCTGATCGCAAATTTATGTCGCTACCGCCGTCCGGGTTTCAAAACAAAATAAATCTGTACAACCTGAAAAGTCGAACTTTCAGTACAGCGCCAAAAGTGTACTCAATTTCTAATTTTGTCCCAATTCTGAAAATTGAATACATTTTTCTAAACTTTTTTAAATTTGTTAATCAAAAAAATCGTAAAAAGTAGAATATTCCAGAAAAAAAATCAACAAAACCGTAAAAATTTTTTTAATCAAGTTTTGCGTCAAATTTGTATTCATATTTCGAATTCCACCCCAAAAATACATTGAAATTCTAATTTTGAGCAAAAAATGTTTTCAAATCAGAATTATTATGAAAAAAATATTCAAATTCTAAAGTTGGCGCCACAATTATGGTCAAAATAAATTTTGCCGGCCAACAAAAGCGCCGGAAGCCAAATTTGCTTCAGTTTCAAACTTTTCTAAAAAATCATAAAAATATGTGCTTACATTCCAAAAATTTTTTTGTTTCAAAATTAAAATTTTTGAGCCAAAAGAAAATTCAAAACCAAATTTCGCGTCATTTTGCGGGTTTAAAAAAACCCGCAAAAAAGTGCCCCAATCAAAAAAACTTTTTTGCGTGTTTAAAAAAACCCCCACAAAAAAGTGTCCAAACAACAGTCAACTCATTATTTTTATTACCGTTAAATTATATTAGCCGTTTCTAGTAGTACAAGAATCCAACTACAAATGACACCTGACAAAAACAACTCTACATCTAAATATAGTTATGACACAGGAGCAGGAAGATCACAGGATCAGATCAACCAACGCTGAACAAATACGGGAAAATCGAAAATGAAAATTAATAAATGCAGAAAGAATGAAAAAAAAAAACAGAAAAAGAAGAAGAAAAAGAAATTTTACAAATCAATCTAACCCCGGCCCCGGGATTGGTTGTTGGTTGGCGCTTAGAAGGGTTCGAGGACGAGAGCTACGCGGGGCGGGATGTAGATCGAGACATGGTAGCGTCGTCCGTTGAGTCCCGGTCCCTGGGTGTGGAAGACCTGATTGTGATCGAGTCGTCCGTGTCCTCCAAATTCCGTGCTATCGCTGTCAATTGCAATTCTGAATTTTCCGGGATAATCGATTGGGGCCCAGTAATGTTCGTAGGCCTTTGTCGTGTGGAAGTTGATGACAAAAAGCAATCCTCCGCGCTCAAAGACAATCATCTTGTCAGCCTGATGCTTTGTCGATACAAAAGCCGGTCCACGGGATAGAAAATGGAATTTCTCCTCGAGAAGATTCAACGCGCGATCAAAGTTGTTCATAAATTTGTAGCGGAGATTTTCGTCATCAGCGAGGTTGAATTGACGTCGGGCGTAGTGATACGACCAGTTGTTGCCGAGGCGGGGAAAGTCGAGCCATTCGGGATGACCGAATTCGTTTCCAATGAAGTTGAGCCACGCTTCGCCGCCGACGCCGTAGGTCAGGAGTCGGATGAGGTTGTGGAGAGCGATGCCACGCTCGATGATGGGGGTGAGCGGGGAGGAGACGGCCATGAAGTCGTACATCTCCTTGTCCATCAGCCAGAACGCAAGGGTTTTGTCGCCGACCAGAGCTTGGTCGTGGGACTCGGCGTAGGCAACGTTCTTTTCCTTGTACCTGAAAAAAATTGGAAATGAGCAAAAATGTGGACGAAAAAAAATTTGCTAAAAATATAATTTTAAAATCAAAATAAACGCCAAAAAAATTTCAAAAACAATTTTAACACCAACAAATTTAAATTTAAATTCAGCGTCAAAAAAAATTAAATTTAAATTCAAAGCAAAAAAATACATTTAAATTAAACGCCAAAAAAATCTAATTCAAATTCGACCCAAAAATTTTTCAACTTGAATTTAGCGCCAAAAAATTCCAAATCAATTTTTTTTTGAGTTAAAAAATTTCGAATGTCAATTTCGAGTAAAAAATTTAATTCAGAATTTAGGACTATAAATTTTGAATTTCGAGTCAAGAGAAAATTCTAAATTGAATGAAAATGAAAATTTTGCGTCAAAAAATTGAAATTTAAATTTGACATCAAAGAAGCATTGAAAATCAAAATTGGCGCTAAAATTATATGAAAAATCGAATTTCGCGTAAAAACCTACAAAATCGAATTCATTGCTCAAAAAGAATTTTTGATTAAAAATTTTAATTGAAAAGCAAAATGCATTTTAAAATTAAAGAAAATTTTTTTTCGCATAAAAAATTTTCTAAAGTTTTTGCAAATAAAAAATCTAACATAAATCGAATTTTTGGCCGAATTCAAATTTCAAATTTGTGCGAAATTCGAATTTGAATCTCGCACCAAAATTTTAAAAATTGCGTTAATTACGCACTTTGCCAAAAAAAACCCACCGCCTATTTTCCAACGTGTGCACAATATTCTCCAGCTTCCAGTTTTCATCACTCGTATGCTTGAGAATCTTGATCCACATATCGGGAATAGCCATAGCAAGTCTGTAGTCAAATCCCTGTCCGCCCTCTTCGATGGGCCTACAGAGAGCCGGCATACCACTGAATTCCTCAGCAATCGAAATTGCCTGCGGGTAATACTTGTGAATTGCGTAATTCGCAAGCGTCAGGTACGTTACCGATTCCGTGTCCGTGTTTAGGCCAAAATAATCGTCATAGCTTCCAAATCCATCACCGAGTCCATGGGAATGAAAGACCATCGACGTGACCCCATCAAATCTGAATCCATCAAAACGAAATTCATCCAGCCAGTAGCGAAGATTGGAGAGCAAAAATCGTTGGGTTTCGATATTTGTATAGTTGAAGAGTCTCGAATCCCACTGCGGATGTCGTCCACGATGGTTGTCATGGAAATAGCACCCATCCGTGCCGTTCCACTGATTTAGGCCGTCTTCAACATTGTTGGAAGCATGGGAATGAACGACATCGAGCAGCAAAATAAGTCCCAGGCCATGAGCCTTGTCAATCAAATATTTCAGTTCATCGGGAGTACCAAATCTGCTGCTTGGTGCAAAAAATGACGTTACCTGGTATCCAAAAGATCCGTAATAAGCGTGTTCCATGATCGCCATGAGTTGGACCGTGTTATACCCCTGATGCTTGATTCTCGGCAAAACATCGTCGGCGAATGCGCGGTACGTATTAATCTTGCCCTCAGGCGACGAAATGCCAACGTGAGCTTCGTAGATGCGGAGCGACTCTGGCGGCGTCGGACGGGGGTTTTGGAGGGTGTAGCGCTCGGGTGGGTTGTAGAAGACCATTTCGTAGACTTTTGACTCGGCCGGGACCACGTACTGCGCCCAGGGAGACAGCTTGTACGAGTAGTTGCCCCACTTTTTGACCGCAACCTTGAACACTTGGCCATGAGCGATCTGAGGAGTGCCATCCGGTCGAGGGGGCACGGTTACACTCCACTGACCGTAAACACCGGCGGTATAGGGGTTAGCGTTGACATCCCAGTTGTCTAAAAAATTTTGATATTTATTTTTTTTTTGAACAAAAACACTAAAAAATAATAATTGCAAGTTTTTACTGGTCTCGACCGGAAAAAAAAACAAAAATAGACACAAATTTTAGAAAATTTGGTCCCGAAACGAAAAAAATGAAGAAGAGCCAAATTTGTCATTTGAAAATTTTATCCAAACACAAAAAAAATAACGTTAATTTCGTCGTTTGGAAATTTGGTCTCGCGCGGAAAAAAATATACATGCAAAAATTTGGCGCGCATTTTGAATTTTGAATGTTGACGCAAAAATTCGATTTTTTTTTAACATCTCTTTTCATTTTGAATGCTTTTTTGGCGCCAAATTCAAATTTAATTTTCTGAATATCCAAATTTGAATTTTTTTGGCGCCAAATTTGAATTTTAATGTTTTCCAAACTCTCGACACGAAAAAAAATTAGCGTCGAATTCATCGCCGAATTTTGGTCTATCGAAAAAAAAACTGACTGAATTCACCGACGATGGAAATGCCTTCGACGTCCGGGCACCATTCGAGGCCCGTGATGGAGCCATCCGGCTGCAGGTGGATGCCGTATTTCTTGTACGATTGCGTCGTCTCATCCAATCCATTTGGGAGCTACAAAAAAAAACATGTGTGTATTTTGGTACACTCGGTGCATGTGATTAGGTCACACGTTTGTTAGTATCATAAAATTCCAATGCACCCAAAATAAAGCTGGTTGATTTTTTTTTGAAACATAAAATTGCAATTCTCAAACCACGCGTTTGATCGTACCGAAAATATATCTGTCTCCAAAAATGTCTGTTTTCACGTGCTTTGAATGTTCTGTTCATTTACCGTCGTCGTCTAATGTCTATGACATGAGTCAGCATCCACCCAATTTTTTTTATCTCATAGAAAAAAAATTTTAGTTGACATCATGATTGATCGTAAACGGTAAAAAAAATGTTTGCAAGTTTTTGACGGTTTCGAAAGGAAAAAAACTAACTATGGCAACTTTTTGCAGGTCTCGAAGCGAAAAAAATAGAACAAATGCAAGTTTGGTCTCAACACGAAAAAAATACACTGGCGCCAAATTTAAAATTTTTTTATACCAGCAAAAACAAGTGCATGTTTTTGATGGTCTCGGCACGAAAAAAAGAACAAGCACCAATTTCATCGTTTGAAAACGTGTTCTCGAAACGAAAAAATCAAACTGGCGCGAAATCTTTTGTTCAAACTTTTGTTTCTCCTTTATGATGAAAAAACTTGAATTTCAATCGCAAATTTGATACTTTGATTATTTGATACACTATTTCACGCCAATAATGCATCGCGCGATCAATCATTATTTCATGCACGTGCTCGTAAAAAAAAGCGTCGTAAATTTTCCAAAACTGTGACATTTTGTTTGGTCTGGGTTGTGAAATAAATTTTTGATTGATATCTCATTCCAAAAGATGCAAGCAATTCTGGCAATAAAAAGGAATATCGCCCTAGGCTGCGTTGTTCATTGATCTTCATAACTTTTTTTGCAACTCTTTTTTTTTGCGTTTCAAACAAAAAAAAAAGATGCTCATTTTAATCACGTGCAGTAGGAACAACTTTTTTTTTTGACTTGAATGCTTTTCTTTGCGGTTCGGTTCAAGGAGGTGAGAGGAACTCGGGGAAGGAACGGAAAAAGAAGTAAGCACAGCAGCGGTGGCTTTCTTGTTGACTGATACGCATTTTTTTTTGTGCATCAATAAGTGCAGTTTACATCATCCTAAGGGGAGGGGGGGGCCTACGGAGATTGTTTTGTTTGTTTACCGTGCAAAAATGGAAAAATGGAAAACACATAATTATTTCACTGAAATCACGACAACGACGACGTGGTGTACTATAGTGCGACTACGCCGATCAGCGCAGAGGAAGGAAGCATCAAAGATGCTAAATATATACGCAAACGAGCGATCATCTTTGATGGTGTCACGGAACAGAACAGGCGCCGTCGCCGGCGCCGTTTTTGTCCGGGGGCAATAAAAAAAGCTATTTGCAACAACAATTAAGCCGGGACGGATAGACTGATGGCTGGGTGATAAGCAGGGTGGAAAAAAAACGGAAAACGCCCGGTAAATGAACCAAATCGAGGTCGTTGGTTTTTTTTGCGTGAGCGCAAAAAAAAATATGATCACTCGAAAGGAAAAAAAGCATCGTAAAGCAAATTGTCGTAAATCTTATTTGGCATATTTTATAGGCATAAAATTTTTCGCAGGTATAGTACCAAAGATAGCATTTGCATTCGAGGTAAAAAAGCAAAAAAAAAAATGACAGGATTTACATTTTTGAAATTTTTGACACAAAATTTAAAAAAAAAACTACGGCACTTTCAGGAACAGATAAAACATCATTTGACTAAGCTTTTGATGGCAAATTTTTTTAACATAAAAATTAGTGGTCACCGACTTAAAAAATACCAAACAAAAAAATGTCAAAAAACGGAATTTTTTATTTTTGCATTTTTTAATCTCGAGATCCTTAATTTTTATATTTCTAAAATCTCCATCAAAAACCAAGTCAAATGACATACCGTAATTTTGTTTTTAATTCCGCGTCAAAAATTTTCAAAAATTACCTTTTCGGCATTTTTTAACCCCTGCAAATTATAATTATCTTCTTTGGCACTAAAACCGCTCAAAACTTCCAAAAAATCGTTTCTGCCAAGTACACAACAACTTGTTGATTCGACAAAGCTCCCTCCCCCAAAATATTTTTCTTCAGCACAGCACAACAACAATATTTTTTTTTTAAAATCCCCAAAAAATGCCTACTTTTGACTGGTCGTCACCAGCGTTCGGTTGGATCTGCAAATGAGGAAAGCGAAGCGATTAGTGTCGTAACAAAGGAGTTATTTACAAACTTAATAATAAATAAATAATAATAACTGATCAACTGAGGATAAATGCTTGCTTGAATTTTGCGGAAAAAAAATTGGGGTAAAAGAAGGCCCTGAACTGGGTGGATAAAGCATTTGGGGTTCCAAAAATTTTCTATCTGTTGAACAGATTCTGTTCTACGCGAGCAAAGAGATAAAAAAATATGCGCGAAGACTTACATTCTCGAGGCGTTCGAGGTTCTCGAGAAAAACATTGTAGCGACGCTTGATTTCTCCCGAGTAGGGATTCAGGTAGCCGTCAAGGTTGAGAAGGTCCTGGAGCTTCGGTGGATCGGGCATGGTCGGAGGATGCTTCAAAAAAAAAATTGTGTATGTATACAAAAAAAAGAAAATAAGTCAAAAAAACAAAAATATAAAAAGTATTTAAAACAAAAGAAATACACGCGGGTGTCCATTTCAAATGCCCCTGCCCTGCCAACAACAGAAAACCTGTGCAACACTGCAGAGTAACGATTGCTCGCAACTGACTACGCAGTCAGAGCACCAGCAGCAACAGCAGCGGCCGTGGTGGACGTGGACGTCCGCGGCGGCGACCGATCACTGAACGCAAAGAAGAAAACAGACGACGCACAACAACATCGGACGAGGGCAGCAGGGACTTGGAAAAAAATATATCATAGGCAAACGAGCAAGCACAAACGTCGGTTGTGCTCCTTCATTCCTCGCTCGTTTGCTTGCTTGCTTGTTGCAAGGCAAGCAACACAAGGGAGGGGCAAAAAACAACAAACACGTGCGAGGAGGAGGCAAGCTAGTTTTTTTTTTCTTTTTTTCTACCCCTGTCCTGAGCCGTGAGATGAGCGTCAGGTCGATCAGCGGCCGCGGACGCGGACGCGGGTTTGCCTCAACTCAACTCGACACTACTTCTTCTTGAGGTACACTGATCAAACTGATCACAGAGTTGACGAATGCACGTACGTATTCAAAGTTTTGTTTCCCAAGCGGAAAATCGTTATTTTAAATTTTGAGGTATCAAAGAACATTTTTGGTTTTTGGAAATTCAACATAAAATTTTTCCAATAGATGGATTTTACATAAAAAAATTTTAACAGTAAAATGTAGCTACCTGAGGCATGATCTGGCAGAGTTACGGTTGCTGAAAATCGCGTTTTTGTCATTTTTGACGATTTTTGGCACGTTGTAGTTAAAACACTACGGCACTTCCAAATTCGGGGCACATTTTGATCGACGTGATTTTTGATGGAAAATCTGAGAAAAATATAAAAATATTGGGTTATCACCTTAAAAAATGCCGAAAATCGCATTCAAAAAATTGTCATAAAGGCAACATTTGTTTTGGCATTTTTCAAGGTGATAACCCTATATTTTTATATTTTTATCGGATTCTCCATCAAAAATTACATCGATCAAAATGTACCTCTGCTTTGGAAATTCCGTATTTTTTTAACTACAACGTTCCAAAAATCGTCAAAAATGACAAAAACTCAATTTCCAGCAACCATAACTCTGCCAGATCACGCCTCAGGCACCTACATTTCACAATAAAAATTTTTCAACGTAAAAGCTACTTTTTAGCAAAATTTATGATGAATTGACAAGTAAAAATTCGTCAACCATATCCGAAATATTTTCACGTGCAAAATGAAGGGCATGTATCTATTTATTACGACAACAAAATAAATTTATTTATTTCAGCGCAAATGATCAGATTGCATCTCCTCGCATCTGCAACCGCTCCTCCCACATATTGGCCGCAAGTATGTATAAAAAAAATATTCATAGATGGATGCAAGGTGCAAAGGTGCACAGAGACATACATGGTCGGTTGGGGTGGAGAGAGGGATCGTTTTGACAACAATCATCTCCGTAACCAACCATAAAATAAGGCACAAGGACAATTGTCAACGATACAAACCAGTTCGGCGCATGTATTTATGCCAAGTAAATAGTATACTTTATCGTAAACAATTTTTGTGTTCCGCACAGATAATAAATTGTTTTTGCTTATTTTTTTGTGTCACATTTATTTGTTATTATTTTTATTTACGTTTTATGTGCACTGATATTTACGATACATCAACTGATAAACACATACACACACACACGTCAGAAGAAGAGAAAAAAGTGTGGTAAAGCAAATTGTTATAACAAGATAAGAAAAAAGAAGAGCCCAGAATGAACGAACGAAGGAACAACGAGTTTATTTGGTTGGCCTCGAGGCCGCCCCTCAAAGTGGCTTTCAATTTCGCTACGAGACCACTCCTGCCAGCATCGTTGAAAAAAACGTCGATGCTGGAAAGGATGTTGGAATGGAGAAAGAACGTACATACGTAATCTCGACCTCGAATCGTTCTCCAACCAGTTTTTTCTTCCAATTTTTTTGTCCATCTGATGAGTTATCGAGCATCTGAGCTCGGACAAAATCAATCCGCATCCGCCAGTCGAGTCTGAAAGAAAAAATGGGAGTTGGAAGCTTGCTTTTTCAACTCGTTGTCGTCTTTGTCGCCACGCTATTTCTCCTCCATCGTTATGGAAACTGGCGTAAACAACACATATTTGTCACAATTTCAACCTTTGTTGGATGGTATTTTTCGTTTCTCATTGTACTCCTTCTCCCGCTCGATATTGCGATCGTAAGTCGACCTTTTTCGGTGATTACAAATTTTTGAACAAATGAATTTTTATTGCAGACGTTTTATAAAAAATGCCAGCTCGAAGAACATCGCATGAATGTGTCCTTGGACTGCGTTGAGCCTCAAGGACACGTCCCGGACGCTTTTTTGCACGGAATTTGGCGGATTTTATACTGGACTGCTCAGCTTCTTACTTGGTGGGTTTTTTGTGGAGAAAAATTTTTTTGAAGGTTTTTTTGGTGGTAAAAATTGAATTTGATGTTATTCTGGGCCAAAAATGTTTTATTTTTTGCTAAAAATTTTATTAGAAATTTATAGTGCTCTGAAACAAATTTCTTGATGGTTTTTTTGACGAAAGAAAGTATTTTTTGGACACAAAAAAATTTTTGAAGCTTTTTTTAGCGCAAAAAAATGTTGTTAGAAATTTTTTCTTGTCGCACAAGTTTTTGTTTTACATTTTACAAGGCTAAAGGGGGGGCCCCCTACGGGGGCCCCAGGAAGGGAAAAGGAAGGAAGGGGAAGGCAAGGCAAGGCAAGGTAAAGGCATCAAGGAAGGATCAGAAGGATCGCAAAACAGAAAAGGATCGTCTATCGTTTTGTTGTTTATTTTATTTTTGCCCGTTTTTCGTTTACCTTTAGCCAATCATAATTTTACCCGCTTTCAAACTTAAAAATATTGGAATACATAAATATAATGGGGGCCCCTACGGGGCCCCATGTAATTTGTTTTACGCTTTTATAAAATATAAGTAATAATGTTGCTTTTCAATATCGCGCATCTTTCGCCATCGCCTAATAAATCCTCGCCCGCTGCAACCGCTTATTGACCCGTTTCAATGCATAAAACCAAACACAAAAAAATATTCAAAAAATATGTACTAACACTGGGGCCCAGGAAAAATAGCAATTTAACAAAAATCATAAAATTATGATACATGAATCAAAATTAATAACAACAATCACTTATTTTGCCATCTTTCGCCATCACCCAATCGCCCACTGTCACCGCCGTTGCGGTTCTCTCGACTGATGGCATGTGCGCCGTCCGTCTCTGCACCCGCTGTCTGGTCCGCCCCCTCACCATGGATAATTTTTTTTTCAACATTTCAAAATTTATTTTAAAGATTTTTTTATTGCTTTTCCCGCCCCGCGCGCGGCGCCCTCCCCTCTCCTCTTCCGCGTAGTGTTTATCTGATACCGTTTTTTTGATATCATGATATGATCTGATACTTAAAAAATGGATCATGATCTGATACTGATATCAGGTTGAAGGAAAAAAACGTGCCTGACTGATAGTAACCTGATAATCAGGCTGATATCATGATATCAGTCTGATATCGTGATATCTGTCTGATATGAAAAAAATCCCACAAAAAATCTCAAATTCAATTTCATTTGAATCAATAACATGCAATGTCGTCGTTTAGAAAAACGAGTAAAAAAAGTGAATCTCCAAAATCTCTCAAAAGAATTTCTCCGGAGAATATCCGGAGATTCTTTTGAGTAAAAAAAATTTCGCAGAAGATTTCAGTGTTCAAAAATAAAAAATAACGAAAAAAATAACGGTAAAACCTAATTTTTATACTCCGGAGATTTTTTCACGGGTTGTAATCTCTTCCGAAATTTCGCCACACTGCTTTAAACCCGCTTTTTGTTGTTGCTTCCGTTTTTTTGATCGAGATATCAGTATCATGATACTTTTTTCTGAGATCATGATACTGACTGATATTAATTTTTGCTATCATGATATCATGTTGACCTTTCAAAATTTTTGCCTGACTGATACTGATCTGATATCAGTATCAGTATCAGACCCTGATATCAGGCTAAACCTGATATCAGATAAACACTACTTCCGCGGCACTCCCCTCCCTTGTTGCCTCTCACTTGGCGCTCCCCTCCCTTGCCTCACACCTTTGTCTCACTTGAGAAAATTTGAAATTTTTTTGTTATCATTGTTATCATAAATTTCCGGCAATTTCCGAGACTCATTTAACGTGAATTCATTATGGGGCAAATTTTTGCATTTTAATGGATACCCATTTTGCATAGCCCAAATAGCGAAAAAAAATTTTTGACGGTTTTTTGACTCCGAACTTTTTGATGTTTTTTTTGGAGGAAAAAAAGTTGTTTTGTAGATTTTGTTTGTCGCAAAATATCAAATTAGAATTTTTTTGGCGCAAAAATTTTTTTGACCATTTTATTGATGGTGAAAAAAAATTGTTTGACTTTATTTTGCAAAAAAAAATTATTCGATTTTTTTGGCGTAAAAAAATTTATTTGAAGTTTTTTTGGCGCAAATCTACAAAAGTTATTTATTTTGTAGGTTATTTTTGGCGTAAAATATCGAATTTGAAGTTTTTTTTGACTATTTTTTTTTTGGTCGTGAAAAAATTTTGTTCCACTTTTCGCCATTGAAAATTTTGGGTTTTTTGGCGCGAAAAAATTTTATTTAAAATTTTTAATTGTTTTTTTTCAGGATCGTGCTCCCAATGATGCAGAGCTACGCTACGGCAGGAGAATTCGAAGCTCTCGGTCGCCTGAAGGCCGCGTACTACAACAACCTGGCCTACTACATATCCTACTTTGTCATCTTCATTTTTCTTCTTTTTTACGCCATTTCCAAGCACGTATCTCTCAATCCGTACGTTTTTCAAAAAAAAATTTATTAAAATTTTTCGATGTTTATAAAAAATTTAGGGAGCACCTAAAAGTTCTGATCGTCTCGGCATCCAACACCTGGGGTCTCTTCCTGCTCACCGTGCTCCTTGGCTACGGTCTCGTCGAAGTCCCACGTCAGTTGTATCAAATTGGTTGCAAGGGACATCGACTGACAAAAGTCTATTTTGACGTTGACACTCTTTCCACGGATAAGAATGACGCGGAAGAGCGTCTGAGGCAGATTTATCTTGAAGCAAGAGAAGTCCTCAACGTTCTCCAAAATCACCGAGGCGATGCCCGTTCAAAAGTTCAGCAAATACTCTCCAAGGTCCCGCATGATTTTGTCCAGGAAGTTAACAACTCCAAAAATACGTCGAATTTTGGCAACGCTTCGAATATTCGGGATTTGGACGTTGGAGTTGTCAGCAGCGATCGTTACTTGGTTGGTTACGTTTTTGAATGGATAACGATTTGGTTACGGTATTTTTGAGGGGAAACGGTTACTTTTACGATATTTTTGAAGAGTAACGGTTACTTTTACGGTTTTTTGCAACGAATTACATTATTTTTACGTTTTTTGATAAGTAACGTTGTGTTTACGGTATTTTGCGATGGATTTTATTACTTTTATGGTTTTTCGTTTGGTTACGTTATTTTTACGGTTTTTTGCAACGAATTACATTATTTTTACGTTTTTTGATAAGTAACGTTGTGTTTACGGTATTTTGCGATTGGTTTAGTTACTTTTACGGTTTTTTGCTGGGTTACGTTACTTTTACTGTTATTCAACGGTTTACGTGACATTTACGGTATTTTTCGATGGGATAACTTACGTATACTGTTTTTTGGAGGGTTTCGTTACTTTTACGGTTTTTATGAAGGGTTTCAATGAGTAAATGTAACTTTTATGGTTTTTTCTTAGCCTAAAGTTACGTTTATGATACTTTTGATGAATTACGTTGTTTTTACGGTTTTTTGAAAAGTTACGTTACGTTTACGTTATTTTTTGACGGATATTTGTTACTTTTATAGTTTTTTCTTGGTTTGCTTACTTTTACGGTGTTTTTCGAGGGGTTACGTTATTTTTACAGTTTTTTGAACGTGTGACATTTCCGATTACATTTTTTTCTGTTTTTTTTCTAGTTTTACGGTTTTTATCACTATAATTTATTTATCTACGAATTTTGAACAATTAATTTTTGAATTTCTTTGTAAACGCGTGAAAATTTCTCATCCCAGTGGTGTTCTCCGTTTTTGTTGAGGTTTTCGATTTGAACGAATCTCGGATGTTGATACCAAACGTCAGTGTACTTTTTGTTTTTGGCATTGGCCTCTTCGAAGCACTCTCGACGAGCTGAGTTGTTTTCTTTTGTGTAGTTTTCTCTAAAAAAAGTTATTTGCGGTGTCCAAAAAAATTCTAACGCACTTTGGAGCGGTGAAAAGTTGCAAAACGGCATCATATCGATTTATAAGATTTTTTTCAGGCGTTCCGAGATTATTTAGCGTATTTGTCCAAGCTTCAGGGGATATAGCAAAGACTTTGGGGTCCAATGCGCCTCGATCGCAGATAATTAGTGTGTGCTTTTGTTTTTCAAGGGTTGCTATGTTGTCGTATACCTGAAAAAAAATTTTTTTCGTTTTTATTTTTTTTTTTACTTTTTTGAATCCTTTTTGGGTAGTTTACCTGTTCAAGCTGGAAAATAGTCTTCAAAATGTCTTCTTGCCAGGTGACGAGTTGTTCAGGGGAAAGCGATGGCCTATGCACGCCTCCGGTGTAGAGGAGCGTCGAAGCTTCGGCCACGACGAAGGTCTGCCATTCAGCACCGAAATCTTGTTTGACAGCTTGGATTAGGTTGCGCGCTGTTGTGGATTTACCTGAAATTTATTTACAATTTTTTGTGATTTTTTTTTTATTATAAAAACCAATTTTTTGACAGTTTTTGGAAGTTAAAAAAAATTATTAAATTTATTTTTTTTTCTAAATTTGTTGCTTACCGGCACAAGGCCCACCTGTAAGGACGACCTTTATTACACGCTTTCCATATCGATTTTCACGCATTTTTGGACTGACAAGATTTTATCAGAACAAACAAAAAATTGTTTTCAAAAAAAACGCAATTTCGAAAACAAGCACTTTTTTTTGCTTTTGTTTTGTTTTTCGGGAAAGTTCGACAACTGCTGGGACACGAGACGTGGCAATAAACGAATTCTCATTTCTGAACGCTTATCATCAGACAAGACAGTTCACGGCCGTACGGCCGTAATCGATCGTATAATCGGGGGCGGGGGCGACGACATAAACCGACTAGTGATCAATTTTGGTGAATAAAAAAAAAGTAACATAATCCATCAAAACTACCGTAAAAATTGTGTTACTTGCGAAATAGAATTTTTTTGTATTAAAAAAAATTATAACATAATTTTTTTTGCATTCAAAAAAAATTAAAAAATAAATTTTTTTGCATTCAATAAAAAATTTCAAAAGAAAAATTTTTTTTATCTCAAAAAAAAATTTTTTTATCTCCAAAAAATTTTGTTTGCCTAAAAAATTGAAAATCAATTTTTTTGTACAATTAACCCATCAAAAATACCGCAAAAAATGTTACTTGCAAAAAAATTAGTTTTTGCGTAACAAATAAATAATTTCTATATAATTTTTCCCCAAAACAAATTTTGCCTAAAAAAATAAAAATTTTTGTTAAAAAATTTATTTTTTTGCTAAAAAATATAAATTTTGTTAAAAAAATATTTTTTTCGTTTTGCTTAAAAATATAAATTTTGATTTAAGAAATATTTTTTGTTTGTTTTTGAAAAACAAAACTTCCTCAAAAAATTTTTTTTGAACTGAAAATTTTTTTTTTGCTTAAAAAATTGAAACCCGTTTTTTTACATGAAAGACCATAACTTTTTGATTACGATTTATGCAATTCACCTGTTTCAGGTCCGCCTCCACAAACGCATGATCGAAGCGGTGCAAACGTATCAGAGGACGCATTCTCAGTGGCAGACGACGATCCACCAGGCGATGTACCTCGAAGACTCGGAGCAGGCCGCGATGACCGGGATCCTGCCACACTCGCTGATGGCCCCACCTGTCCTCCGGATCCCCGAACACATCCAGGTGATCTGGCATACGCAGGCAAAACGCATCATTTCGCAGAGCCTTGCCGTGATTTGTGGAGGAATGACGCTGCTCATCATGTGGAGCGAGTGCACCTTTTTCATCGTTCATCCACAACTCTCGCTTGCTGCACGCATTTTTCGGGCTGCAGCTCTGGGCTATCATTACAAATATATTCAGGTGGGTTTTTTTTGCAGGGAGGGAATTTGACGGGGAAAAGTCAAAAATCAAAAGAAAATTTTTTTTGGGGGCTCAGGGGTGTTTTTTGACGATTTTTTGAAGGCTGTTGGCTGGTTGCATTTTTATTACGATCAATTCGGTGATTTTTCCATTTTTCAGATAATAGCGGTCGTATTGGTGACGTACCTGAGCGTTTGTGCGTATTATACGGTTTTCAAGCTTAGAATCTATCGTTACTACCATCTGGATCCCAATCATCTCACAGATGAGAACAGTCTTCTGTTCAGCGCGATGTAAGTGTTGTTTTTTTAAATTTTTTATACTACAAAAAAATACATATATTTATTTCTTTATAATAAAAAAAAATATTTTTTCTAATTACAATTTTTTTTAGTTAGAAAAAATATTTTTTTTAAATTTTGAATTCAAAAATTTTAATTTTCATAATTCAAAAAAAAATTGATGCTCAAAGAAAAACGAAAAATTATTTGTTAAAACATTTTTTTTTTAATTTTGGAAACTCAAAAATTGGCGCAATGTTTTTTGAAATTTCAAAAACATTTTTTTTGCAAAAAATTTTTTTGCTTAAAAAAAATTTATAAAAAATTGTTTAAAAACCCAACTTTAAAAATTTTTTATACAATTTTTGTAATAAAACACAAATTTTATCGAACACATTTTTTCCATTTTTTAAATTTAAAAATCCTAAAAAAAACTTTCAAAACGTAATCAAATTTTTTTTATTTCAAAAAAAAATTTTGAAATTTTTCTTTAAAAAATTGCAAAAATGAATTATTTAAAAAAAATGTCAAAAAAAACATGTTTTACAAAAAATATTCCAATTTTCCCCCTTCCAGGCTCCTCTGCCGCCTGACGCCCCCAATTTGCCTCAACTTCCTCGGCATGATTCACCTCGATTCCCACATCACGGTGGACGCTAACTTTGGCGTCGAAACCCAGTTCACCTCCCTGATGGGTCACCTGGACGTCATCCCGCTCATCGCGAGGGGCATCAACATCTACCTGCCGATCCTCATCGTACTGCTCTGCCTCGGCACGTGGTTCAGACTCGGCACGAGGGTTCTGCACTCGCTTGGCATCGATCAGTTCATGGACGACGACGCGATGACCTCTGAGATGGTCAATTCTGGGCGGAGACTTGTTGCCATCGAGCGAAATCGCCAAAACAGAGCGAGAAATCGTGAAGAGAGGCAGAGCCAGTTTGGCAAGCGGTTTGGAGGTTCGTGGGGGGTTTTTTAAATTTTTTTGGCATTTTTCTAATTTTTTTCGAAAAAAACATTTTTTTGGCATTTTCCATTTTTTTTTGATTTTTTGGAATTTTTTGGTAATTACGAAAAAAAATTTTACAAAAATAGTTTTTTTGCATTTTTTGAAAAAAAATTGAACAAGATTTTTGGAAATTTACTAAATTAAAAAAAATTTTTGATTGACTGATTTTTTTATAATTTTTTTGACGTTTCACAATTAAAAAAAATAGTTTTAGAATCTTTTCGAAATAATTTTTATAAAACAATTTGTTTTGGTAAAAATTTTACCGTAAAATATTTTTTTTAACTTTAAAGCGAAATTTTTTTCAAAATTTTTTTGCTCAATTTTTATTAATTTTTTTCCTCGTTTTAAAAAAAATTTTTCTCTCGCATTTACCAAATAATTTTTTTATAAAATTATTTTTTGTCATTTTATGAATTTTTTTTCAAAAAGAAAAATATCTTTCGCAATTTACCAATTTTTTTGAGGGAATTTTTTTTCGCATTTGACCGATAAATTTTTTTTTCAATTTATCCAAATTTTTTCCAGGCAACGGTTCAGGCGGAGCACCCCTAAGACCGTCCCCCTTCACGAAAGCCGACGAAGACGACCGTATCCCGATCATGCGGGCCCACGACGAAGAAGAATCCCTCATTTCAGCGTCTTCGACGACGTCTGCACTCCTCGAAGCATCCGATGAGCCGGACTTTTCGTTTGCGAGCGATGGCGGATTCATTCCATCCCAACTCACGCTGGCAGGTGCCCGGAGAGCTGCCGAGGCTGGCAGGGACCCTGCTGGAGGGCGTCGCGAACATCCGCCGGCTTCGAGTATTTTTGACGATCTCTGACCCCATTTTTTTTTCTTCTGTGTAATTAATAATTTATTGATTCTAGTCAATCATTCCTAGTCACCCTGTTTTTTTCTTCATTCCTGTATTGTTTTCTTTTTCTGGGACTTTTTTGTGCATTTTGGTCGAAATAAGAGAAATTGTGAAAATTCTGGAGTCTGGAGTTTTCGAAAATGCGTTTTGGCGACGTTTGATATATTTTTGAAATTTTTTTTTCGTTTTTTTTTACTTTTTTTTATTTTTTTTTATTTTTTTTATAAATTTTTTTTTTACTTAGAATTTTTTTTGTAAATTTTTTTTTATTTAGAAGTCAAAACTTTTTTAGATGCTCGGAACTCTCGCATTCTACCCCTCACTCGCGTACAACCTGGTTCGAAATTACGTTCAGCCAGCTACGTGGCCGTGGTACAACAGAGTCGACGAAAATCTCGTCCTGGGTGCCATGCCTTTCAAATCCATGGTTGGGGACCTCAAAGAGGTGAGTTTTTTGTCTGCGGGTATCGGGGAGAGTTTTTTCTTTGTTCAAGGAAAAAAACGAAAAAAAAAAACAATTGAACGTAAAAAATTTTTTTCATTGCAATTTAGTTTCTCAAAGTTTTCGTGCTGAAAGTTGGTGTTTGTTTTTTTTGTCTTGGTACGAAAAGAAATTTCCTGATGCACAAAAAATTATTTCTGTTCGCGAACAAAAACGAACACGAAAAATTAGAAAATTTTGTGTTCGAAAAACGACGAAAAAGTACGAAAATTTTAACCGTAAAAAACCTTAGACATGAGAAATTAGTGTATTTTTGTACGGTTACGGTTTTTTTACAACTGTAAATGGCTAAAAAAAGTAACATTTTTGCCAAAAATAAAATTTTTGTACTGTAATTTGAAAAACGTTACATAAACTACTGTTACTTGAATAAATTGTTACTTTTTGAAAACAACTTGGATTACGGTAAATAAATTTTCGTTGTGGGAAAAAAAAATAAATTTTCGTTGTGACTTTTAATTTAAAAATTACGGTACTTTTAAATTGTAACTTTTTTTGCTCATGAATGCTTTTTTTGCCAAATAAACTTTGTTACAATGACATTTTTTGGACTTTGTTTTTCAGAAGGAAAACATCGGCGGAGTCGTCTGCTGCACCGAAGAATTCGAAACGAAAGCCGCGTACACCGGTATGGATGGCCAGGAATGGGAGAAGGAAGGCGTCCGCTTCCATCACGTCCCAATGCGCGACTTCACAGGCTCAACGTCGCGCAGCAACCTCCAGTCAGCGGTTGACTTCATCGATAGCGTCGCTTCCGAGGGCAAATCTGTCTACGTCCACTGCAAAGCAGGTCGCACGAGGTCGGCAACCGTCGCAGCGTGCTACCTCATGCACAAGCACGACTACATGCCAAACGTCGCCATCGAGGTCATCAAGAACAAGAGACATCAAATTCTCCTCAGAAACGCTCACTGGCGATCTGTCAATGAGTATCGACGGTTTTTGGACGCTCAAAACCAGCAGTAGACGCGGTGGCGGTTGCGGTTGATTGATTCGATTCAGTGCCAGCTGCGCGTCCTGGAAGGGGGTCTAGGCTGCAGGTTTTGGTTTTTTTTCCATTTTTTGTTACGTTTGAAACATGACAATAAAAACTAGTGATTTTATTTATTCGGCGCCATGGCGAAAGATTTTGAACCTGGGATGGGCGAATGTTCGTGTTCGTTCGCGAACAACTTCAAATTTTTGCGTTCGTGTTCGTTCGAGAACAGATTTGCTTTGTTCGAGTTCGTTCGCGAACAAAATAAATTTTCCGAACAGATAAAACGAACAAAAATTTAGGTAAAATCAGTTCAATGGTGCCGAAATTGATGTTATTTTTCCAAAAATGGCAAATAGTGTCAATTGCCTTCGGCAATAAAAAGTGTAGGAAAACTGTCCCAAGAAACGTGAAAACTCATAGTACCGAAGTTTACGTTTTTATGCCCAGTTTGGACAAAATTTTGTATAAAATATGCTAAAAATCTGTTCGTTGTTCGTTCGTGTTCGTTTGCGAACACTGACAAAAATGGTCGCGTTCATTCGATTTTTCGAACAAAATGTTTGTGTTCGGTCGAAAACAAAAAAAACGTGTGTTTGGCCATCCTGGTTGTTACTGCAACACATCTATTGATGATCGTAAAATTTTGTGTTGCTTCGGATGACTTGGTGTTTGTTTGATTTGACACGAAAAAAATATTATGACGGGAAAAAGAACTTTTGTAAAAAAAATATTACGTTACCTAAAAAAGCCTTTGTTTTGTATTTATTCTAATAAATTATTCAGAATACAAATTGTACAAACTAAGCAAGTAACTAACCAGTAATGCAGGTGAAAATAACGATAAAATGCATTACACAAAAAAACAGAAATTTATGTACAGAAACATTTCTGTCAGACATTTATTTATTAATTAAAGTATTTAGTTTTGCGGTTGTCGCAAAGCTGTGCATATTGTAATGGCAAATATCTCTGTTAATTTTACTTACTATGACGATATAAATTATAGTAACGACACAAATTTTGACGATGACGATGATGATTGGTGGTATGATGTGTATTACCCTGATTGCACGAACGATAGCTCCTCTTATCTTAATCCCGAATCCATTGTCCCTGATTTGCATAATTTTATTGAAAGCAGAAATAACGGAATAGCATTGTTTTTTTTGATTCTGATAGCAGTATTTTCAATGTTGGTTGGAGCTTCAGTTGTTCGCGTGATAATGAAACCTGAAGTTCGAAAATGTTATCCATCGTTGACCTTTAACATTTTACTCTTGCAAATGTCTGTCTTGAATATTGCATTGGTGGTATACGAATGCTTTGATTACATTACAGTACACATTTTTTTCATGGGATTCATTTATAACGCGTACAATACTCAGAGTTTTTTTAAACATTTATATTTCGAAATTATTACTTTACTTAGTGTTCAACGACTAATATTTTTCACGGTTTCTCAAAAAACATTTTATGTAATATTTTCGTTAAAAAAGTTTATTTTCTACCACTTTATGATATTGTTTTTTGGTGTCCTGTACAGCTTTGGGGAACAGGTTGTGGGATCACAGGAGATTGTTAACAGCTCTTCTAAGTGGCATTCCATTTTTAAGGCAACTGCTCAATGGATTTTTTATCAAGTATGTTTTCTGTATTTTTATATTTACACATTCACGAATAACAAATTTTGTCCAAAATAATATACAAACCGTTCGCTTTATTGCAGAGATGGCAGATCAGATCACTTTTCAGATCAGATCAGCTCATAGATGAGATGAGATAAGATCAGATCACAAATAATCCAGATCAGATCACGTGCAATTCAAATCAGATCACAGATAATCCAGATCAGATCACAGATTATTCAGATAGTTTTCAACAAAACACAATTCATTTTTCACTTTTCGCGTCGAAACCAGTGTTCTCGGGAATCTGATGCAAACCTAAACCCAAAATTCCGAAATTTTGGGTCGGGTCGCGTCAGATCAGATCAGATCAGATCACAGATAATCCAGATCAGATCATGAGCAAATGACCTGATCTGTCATCTCGGCTTTATTGCGCGCGTTTTCAAAAATTCATTTTGTGACAAAATTTGTTATGAGAGTGCGTTATATTTATGTATTTATGTGTAATAATGAGTATTATTCCTTGATTTTTAGACCAAGGTATTTAGCGCCTCATTTGTGTATCATGCTTGCATTTTGTGCTACATTATACTCTTTCTATGCCTTCGTTTCGACATAAAATACAGAATTTGTCGTCTGATTTATCACCGAACTCTGACAGTGGAATCAAACTATGTCAAATCCACATCGCTTCAGCGTGATGTAATTATCATCGGTCAAGGTGCACTGCTAGGACTGTTTCTTTATATCGAATACTTAACGCATGAATTTGAAACATCGATTCCATGGATGAACTGTAAAAATACATATGAGGAAAGAAAAGCAGCTCATGATTTTCAGTTTCGAAGTCGGTAGGTATCCAAAATTGAAAATGACAAAAATAATTAGTTTTATCTCATAAAAGTAAATATTTGTAAAAATTTTCAGTGTCACTTTAACATCTTGGTATTTGTACCAACCAGTCGTCACACTTTTATTCAGTCAAACAATTCGAACAGAATTTTTTCAAATTTTTTGTATACGTGCAGGTAAACTGGATTCTTAACAAGCCGTCCGGTGCCAATATGGTTCTACACAAGTTCGGCGTTTTTCACAATGAAAAAGGCTTTCACAATGGAATTAAATCTGACATATGCAGGATCATAATTATAAAAATAAATTATTATAAATTATATTTTGAGTTTTTCGTTCATTTTTGACTGTTTGAATAAACTTTTTACCAAAATTTTAATTTTTTGGATAAACCTTTTTTCTATTCAGGGGAACAAAATTTTGCTACCGACAAAACTAGTTTTTGACGTGAAAAAAAACTTTTGTCTTACCACGAAAAAAATTTTCTCTCGACACGAAAAAATAGTTGAAACCAAAAATTGTGTTTTTTTTGAACTTCTAAAAAATCTTCCGTAGATCATGATCAGCAGAGAGATTAGGTGTCTCGCCTCGTGTCACACCCATCAAAGGAGATAGTAAAAAAAAAAGTTGGCGTACACTTGTGATAGACTCTGCGCGGTCAACCAAGATAAACGGGATGCGCGGCGGCGCCGGGGCAGATGTACGTACTACATAGATGCTGCGCAGATGGGAAAAAAAAAGGATAGGAAAAAGAGAGAGAAGAGACAACGCCTCGCCTGCTTGCGCAGCACCAACAGCACCAGCAGCAACAGCAGGCGGCCTGGCTGGCTATCGACGCTCGCTCGCGCTCGGTGAATCGTGTCACACAAAATACATATAAATATAATTTTTAGTTCGATCGTTCGTTCGTGTTCGTCACCATCGTTGTCGATTGTCGATTTCGTCGTTGATTTTGTTCGTGGTTGGTGGCTGTCATCCGTGTTTGCCGTCCGTCGTCGTCCTTTGTTCTGTGGAGTCTGATTTGTCGTGTAAATATTTTTCTAACATCTTATCAAAATGCCATCAATCGCCGAAACCGAAGTTACAAAGGCAAGTTTTTTTTTCTGTTTTTCCTTACACATTTTTTTGAAACTATTTTTGTCACTTTTTTCCATCCATTTATAAAACAAAATATGGAAAGAAAAAAAATTTCAACGCCTTATAGCCTTGTTTTCCGACTCATTCAGAGTGATGTTATTTTGAACGACTTTTGTGTGGACGACTTGTCCCGAGGGCATTTTCCAGCGAGGGGGCGCGTATCATCACTCGTTCGTCAACGGTTTTTTTTTGACCCGTGCCGGGTTCGTTCAGAGGCCGTGAGCCACTTTTTTGGGGCTGTCAGCAAGTCGTGATGGATACTTGCGGGATGAGCTAGGGTATTTTTGTTTGGGCGATGGTTTTGATTTTTGGAACGTAAAGCTGTTTTTCTTGGTGCGAAAAAAAACTTGTCTTGATGCAAAAAAAAATATTTTTGACATTACACAAAAAAAATTATCTTTGCGTAAATTTTTTTTCTCAAAACGAAAATTTTTTAGTCTTGACGCGAAAAAAAAACGTCTTGATGCGAAAAACATTTTGACATGATACCAAAAAAAATTGTCTTGAAGTAATTTTTTTTTCACAAAACGAAAATTTTTTAGTCTTGACACAAAAAAATTCTTGATGCCAAAAAATTGGTTTGACACCACAAATTTTTTTGGTCTTCTAAAAAATTGACAGAAATACGATTTTTTTTGTTTTGTGAACACGAAAAAAAAAAGTTGTCTTATATTTTTAAATTTTTTGTCATTTTTTTGTACCAGATTATCCCGATACAAAAAATGTTTTGGCTTGACACCAAAAAAATGTCTTGACACGAAAAAACTAATTTACTCCGAACCGAAAAATAAATTGGCATTAAGCAAAATTTTTTTTTGGCGTTTTTGAAGCTAAACCTTGTTTTTTTACGATAGCACCGTATTTTTTCTTCTATGCAGCCTAGTGGCCAGTCACTTAGTTTGCGAACATAAAAATCAACTGCCGCACCCATTCCAATGCGTTTTTTCTTCGCTCCGAAGCCCATCAATGAGTTGTTTTTTTGTGTGTAGAATCGAATGGTCTTCACTCTTCGTTTTGTGACTGCCATGGCTGCCCTTTCCGGGTTCTTTGTTGTGTATGGGCCTTTTTTACGACAGCGCCGGTCAGCTAAAATATTTAGCATGCAAACTGATGCGCGAGGACAACGGACTGTAGGAGGGAAGAAAGTGGCCGCTGGGTTCGCTTCGGTCTTTTCCCTGTTCTCTTCCGTGCCCGTTCGTTGCTGGTAAGCTATAACAGCTAATGAGACGAAAAACTAGGCGGACTGCACCAAGGCAAGTCGAAGAGAAGGAGGAGAAAAAGAAGAGGAAGAAGCGCTGCCAGAAGACGATTACCAAAACAACCATAGGGTTGGTCGGGCTTCGATTTGCTGGACGATAGTTGTAAATTTTAATTTGTCGTTTTTGCGCGAACTGCGGACGAAATTGCGAATCTTGTGCCCTGTAGAGTGTTTGTTTGCCTAGCCTGAAGAGCCTTATTGCCTTCTTTTGACCAAATTTGGAAGAATGCGTCTGCAAAAAAGTTTGGAAATTCTTCATGAAAATTTTGTTCCTATAAAATGTTTTTACCGTAAAATGTTTGGCGTGATTTGGCCGAGTAATCGTTGCCAGAAATCGCATTTTTGCACGTGGTAGCAAAAAAACACGACATTTTGAAAGCCGGGATGCAAATTTATCGACGTGATTTTTGATGGAGAATCAGTAGAAAAATATAAAAATAATGGGGTGCCACCTTAAAAAACGCCGAAGATTGCATTTAAAAAAGGTTCACATGTTTTGGTTTTTGTCAGGGTGGTAACCCATTATTTTTATTTTTTATTTTCCATTAAAAATCACTTCGATCAATTGTACCCTTGCTCGATCAATTGTACGCTTGCTTTGGAAATGACGTAGTTTTTTAGATACAGCATTTTAAAAACTGTCAAAATTAGCATAAACGCAAAATTAGCATAAAGTGACTTTTTATTCCGTCTGGCAACTTTTCATGACCAAATTTGAAACTAAACTGTAACACACTCTTTTTGACCCCAATTTGAATGTCGAGTGTTTGCCAGACACGAAGGCCATGTAGAGCCTTATTACCCCCTTTTTTGGTCTATTTTGGACCCCCTAATCTACTGAAAATTATGTATCTTACACGAATCAATTTTTTCTCGAGCAAAATATAAAAATTGAAATTATACGCGATAATCAGATAACAAAATGCCTGTCTGGTGGTGGAAGCGCCGGTCGACGTCGATAATTCTTTCTACACATGAGATAATTGAAAGTTGAGAAGAGGTCGACTGATGTGAGGAGCAACGTGTTTTTTTTCTTTCTTTCTTTTTTTTCGTTTTGTTTTTCCGGGGATAATGGACCTGGGCTCAGGCTCAGACTGCACTCTAGCTTCATTTCCCTACTTGCAGCTTTTTTACAACTTTGCCCTTTTCCTCCAAAAAACATGATTCTAAATCAAAATCACGGACCGACCAAACTTCAAAAATCGAACCTTGGCAACAATAAAAAAGAAAAAAATTCGTGTTGTTTGTTGACGTTTTTATGCATTTCCATTTTTTTCTGATGTAAGCGAGCAAGCGGATCTTCATCAAACAAACTCTGGGATGTATTTTTAATTTATTTTTATTTTTTTCTTCTTAAAAATAGATAAACATTTTTTTGGAAGAGCTGCAGGGGTGTGGCATGCAGCCTGCGCCGAAAGAAGAAGAAGAAGACGCGCTCCGCTGAATTGCATGACTGATTGGCACTAATGCAGCGCCTGACTATGTAGGAGGAGGGCAGGCGCCTGCAGGACCGAGAACGACTCGACTCTTCTTCCTTTTCATGGATTGCCTGATGAGTCGTTTTCCCCCTCCTTTTTCTTTTTTGGAGAACTTACTTAGCTTGCTGCAAACAGACAAAAAAATTTACCCAGTCAATTTTACTTTTTTTTCTGTGGAAATTTTTTTGGGCCCGAGAAGTTTTCTTTCTTCCTGTTTTTTTGTATTCACTAGATTATAAGTTTGGCTAATTTTTGGATTCTAAAAAAGGAATGTAGAATTTTTTTTAGTTTTTTCGAGCCAATTTGATAAAATAAAAAAATTCTTCCAATGGAAAAGTTGACGGGTGCATTGAAGCTTGGAGTCTATCGGTAATCCCTGTTCCCAGGCAGTCTCCGCGAAACAGACAAACCCGAACTTTTTTTTCTGTTTTAAAATTTTAATATGCATGATAGGCCTTCCCGTCGGTCGGTTGGTTTAACAGCTGCCCGGACATTCATTTTTGCTCGATGCTCGGTCCTCGAGATGACTGGGGTTGTCAGCAACTTGCGAAAAATTATGTGTCCATGTCCATGCCGCCAACCGACAACCGATGACAACTGCGACGAGTAGACTCGACGTGGTCGTCGCCGTCGTTGTCGTCGTCGGTCGGCGATGACGAGGACGAGGACGATGATGGCAGTGCTCCCGCTCTCGCTCTCGTGAGAGCTGGAATTGGAACTGTGCTGCTTGCTTTCTTCTTTTTTTGTTCATTTGTTCGTTCGTTTGTCTCTTCTCTTTTTCTATTTTGCCTTGTTCTTGTTCTTTTTTGTTTTGTTTCGTTTTCGGGCGCAGAAACAAAAGAAAAAGTACTCGTGTGACGAGGGGGGGGGAGGGGGCTGGAATTGGATAACTTGCACATGGCATGACAGGAGACCTTCTCATTTTTTTCGAAGCCCAGGGCTTTGGCCTAGGTCAACATTGGCCGATGGCGACGGCACCTGAAACAAAGACAGACGACCACGACCAGTTGTTGTTGACTCTGTCTCTTTTTTTATATATTTATTATTTACCCGGGAAATGCCAGACAAAAAATAAAAAATTTGGGATTTAGTGGATTTTTTAGTTTTTGCTGTACAGTTGTTTTTTTTATTATTTCTTGCGAAAAAATGGGTTTCAGAAAATTTTTTGTTCACTGTATAATTTTTTTTGCTTCGGACAAAAAAATTTTCGGCTATTTTTTGTTTCGTTTTTACTGTCTAGTTGTTTTTTTTATTTTTAGCGAATAAAATTTTTTTAAAACATTTTTTGGGCTCGCTCATTTCCTTGTTCTTGGGTACTTTGACCTTTTTTTACGGTCCCCAAAGCCGTGGCTTTGAAAACGAAGCCAGCCAGTCACGCCAAATCCATTCCAATCCAATCCCGAATTGGAAGCCGGCTTCTTCCCCAACATTTTATAAAATAAATAAAATAAAATTTATTGGCCCTCGCCCGGCACGTTGAACCGCGGCATTTTTTTTCCCGCGGCTTTAATGGTTTTTTGGGCGGATTTCGGAAGACTGAAGACCCCCAACCGGCAGATAAATTTTGTAGAGATTCTAAAATCGGACTTTTGTTGTTCACGAATTTTTTTACTCAAAATTCAATTTTTGGGTATTTTTTTGTTCCGGAAAATTTTTGTGTCCAAAAAATTGAACTTTTTGGTTTTCCATTTGAGCAATAAAATTTTTATACATATTTCACAAACTTTTGTTCTCTTTTTGCATCTGATTTTTTTTTGTAAATTTCAAAAATCGTATTTTTTTAAATTTTTGTTACAGAAAAGTTTTTTGTACAAAAATAAAAAAAAGACCGCAACTTTTTCGGATACAAAAAATGCATCTTTTTTTGGCTACAAAAAACGAATTTGTTTTCTGATTTCAATTCGCAAAAATTTTGAGTTTTAGAATTTTTTTTGTGCAAAAATTGATTTCTTATTTCGCATTCTAAATAGTTAGGAAATTTTACCTCGAAAAAAAATGTTTCTTAGGTTTTTTCGTTACATAAAAATTTTTCGCACGTTTTTTTTTAAATTTTTCACAAAACAAAATTTTTTTGAGTCGCGGTATTTATGATTTTTTTGTCGGATTAATGATTTTTTTCCTTTTCAGCCGGCTGAGGACCCCCAACCGGCAGAAGATACCAGCATCACCCGCGGCCACGAACGGTCGAGTTCCTGTGACTCGAGCAACGCTGGCTCGAGTCTCCTCGACGAAATCAATCGTCAGACAGAGGTCGTGCTTCAACGCAAACTCTCAGCCGTCGACGACGACGACTTCCAGATCGGGACCGTCGAAATTACCGATCTCCCATCGAGTACCGTAACCAACGCTACATCCCACGTCCAATACCTGTTACTGTCAAACGCAAAACGACGCCACGAACTCGACGAAGAGCGTCGAAGATTTGAAAAAGAAAAAGCGCGCGAAAAAGAAAAAAAGCGTGTCAAGAAACTCTTTCTTCGTCTGAGCAAGCGTGTTCGTGAGAAAATGGCAACGACGACGAGAATGACGACTTCGGTCATCGTCGAAAATGAAATTGCCGGCAGCAGTGAAGCTGCTGCTGCTGAGTTTTGCCACCATCCTTCGAGCGAGTGAGTTTTTTTTCTGTTTGGGGATTGATTTTTTTTTTGGCATGCGGGCGGGCGTAATTCACTTTTTCTCCCGTCACTCGCACTCACCCACCCTCCCCTGAACTAACGATGTCGAGACAACAGCGACTGGATTCTGATTACGATAATTCTTTGCCGTCAGTGGCAAAAAAACAACCATCCCTGCTGACCCGGATTGGGCGATTTTTTGGACGGCGACCACCTACACCAACTACGCCTTCTCCGACCACGACCCCGACCCATCCCCCAGCCCCACAAAATACCCATAATGACGATATCACAAATTCCCCACTTTGCAGCTCTACTCACTCACCCGAAACCCCCGAAGACCAAATCCAACGTCTCGAACGCGAACTCAGCGATGCGAGAAGAATCGCAGCCCAGAGAGAAGCGCAATGCGAACACCTGCGAAAAATGCAAAAGTCCCTCGACAACGAGGTCCAGGACCTGACCGAATCCCTCTTCCAGGAGGCCTATCGCCTCGCCAACATTGCAGAATCTCGAAAAGAGCAGGCTGAAAAGCTGCTTGCAGAAGCGCTGCTCAAAGTCGACCTCCTCCAGGCCGAAGTCAAGGCGCTCAAGGAAGTCATAAAGCCTGCCAAGCGGACTATTCGCGAGCGGTTTTCGTCCTCGCGTGAGTATTTTTTTATGATGAGGTTTCGAAATTTTGAGAGACAATAAATATTGGATATTCTGTAATTTTTTTGGTTTTAATTTTTGAAAATGGTTGTACAAAAACTCACTGTTTTTGGATTTTCGAACACAATTTTTTAGCGGCGTAAAACCTGAAAACAAAATTTGTTTATAAAACAGATTTTTTGTCACATTTTGTAATTTTAATATTCAAAAAAAGATCCAAAAAAATATTTTTTTCCATCTTTTGTGTTTTTTTTTATTTTTTTTAAAAATTGCACTTTTTTTAATCCAAAAATAATTTTGTGGGTTTCTTTATAACCTATAAAAAATTATAAATAATTCAAAAACCACATTTCTTATTCGTTTTCAAATTTAAAAAAAAATTCTGCCGATAAATGTGTTATATATTTTTTTACGAATTCCAAAAATAATTTGTTTTTTATAAATTTTTTTGTTTCACACAGAAAAATCTTTTCAGAAAGAAAAAGTGAATCAATGAACGGAATCTCCAAAAAACTGGTCGACGACCCTTTTGCTTCGACTGCCGCGGATCTCAACGGTCACTTCCGGGACCCCACCGTGTTTTCCGAGTTCCTGCAATGGCTTGAAGCCCCCGACAAACGCGAGCCCACGCATCCTTTCATCCGACGTCTCATGGCTGAGGATGTGGCGCCGTGCTTTTCTTTTGGCAATTCCGACCTCGCCCAGGACGTTCTGGCTGCCATCCATGAAAATACTCTCGAAATGGAACCTTTTCTCCCGATCGACAGTGTCAAGGAATGCGCCCTTACCGGCGTTTTTGGAAGGTGTCCATACCGGCTGCGGACAAGTACCGCTGGCGAGTGGATTTTTGTATCCATGTTTGCCAGAAATAGGGTTGGTTTACACTTCAAAAAAAGCAAAAAAATAATTTTAAAAAACAAAAAACAAATTGTACTCTTTTAAAGACAATTAAAAAATTGAGTACTTTTTTGAAAAAAAACATAATTATGAAATACAGACTTTAAAAAAAAAACTAAAAAAAAATAGGGCATTTAGAAAAAAATTATTGAAAAAATCGGAGTTTTAGAAAAAAATAAAAAAATCGGACATTTTTTGAAAAATAAATTTAATGAAAAAAATTATTACTTTTTTCAAGAAAAATAAAAAATAGAATTTTTTGCGAAAAAATACGACTTTTTTTATTTTTCAAAAAATTAAATTTTAAAAAAAATGAGGATTCTTTTTTTAAATAAAATTTTTAAAATAAGGACTCTTTTCTGAAAAAAAAATAGAAAAATAAATTTTTTTCGAAAAAAGTGCATTTTTTTCTAAAACAAATTTCAGGTAGCAGCAGTCGCGGATCTCTTCACCTACCTTCGCTACGTGCAGTACGGCATCGTCAAAGCGCCTCCGGCAGATTCGTTTCTCATGGTGACGACGATGCGTCGGAGCATAGCACTCGCGCGCCTCGGACTCGACGAAGGACTCCACAACGATGAATCTCCGGCGTAGGCCGTTTGTTTCCTTTCTCCCGCCACGTTTTGCCATATACTCACACTTGACCCATTCCAACTCACCTCACCTGTCTGTGCCGTGTACTACCCATACTAAATATTACGCACCACCACCACTCCGATTTTGTATTTTCATTCACAGACAAAACTTGATTCCGCGTTGATCGATGTTCGTTCCTTTATTCCATGTTTCGACGAGTTATACGGTAACCACTGATACGAGCCGCATTTGTTTACCTTGAACACTTTATAAACTTGACAGTGTATTATACTCTTTTCTGTTGTGGGAGGATACACAGATTCGTGCATGAGTAAAAACAAAAATGGAAATGCGCACGCGGTCGTCCTGTAACGAAAAAAACTAGATTTCGCTTCGAGACCACTCACATCAGTGTGTACGCCGGTGCGCATGCGAGTGTCCTGCAACGAAAAATTAGATTTCGCTTGGAGACCGCTCACATCAGTGCGTACGCCGTTGCGCACGCGCACCATTTGTTGTGGTCTCCCAGCGAATGGCATATTTCACAACGCAGCCAAATTTGAGTGCCAAGAAAAATTTCAAAATGCCAATTCCAGCAAGAATTATGCAAAATAAAAAAAAACACGCCATGAGCGTTTTTGCGTGCTAAAAATACACTTACTCGATGGGATTCAGACAGGTACATTCGAAATTGCTGCCGTCAAGCCCAGGCTGATCATATTCCTTTATCACCTTTATCACCGATCCTGAACACCCTTTTACCGAGATACAAACTCCAACGTGTAACTACAGAATGGGCGTCCGGAACATGGGTTACGGTATGTTGATTCTGTCGTTTTTTCTAAATGTAAATATTTATCGTAAAAAACTTTTGTAAGAAACACTCTATATAGTAAGATATGTAATTAGTCACGCACAGGTGCGAGTGTTGATACCTACTTTGCGATGTCCATGATGCTTAAAGGACGCGTTCGGAATCGCTTCCCAGAGCTTCCCAGTGAAAATGAACTTTGAATGCGAATGAAACGCTGCTGCTGCGCGCGCGCTGGTTTTCCCTGCCTGCATTCTGAAAGCTAGCGACTGCTACCAAAAGAGCGCGCCGGCGTATTGTTTGGACGGAACGAAAAATTGTGTTATTTTGTGCCGTATTTCACTATAAAAAATTATTTTCTTTCACAAAAAAATGGCAATAAAATTTTTGAATTTTTGTAAAAATCTTCGTGATTTATTTTAGGGTTATTTTAGCGAAATTTGACCAAATTCGGAAAAAAATTTTTTGAAACGACCTAATGTTCTGTAAAAAATACATAGTAATAAATTCCCTTATATTTAGTAAAAAGTAAAAAATTTGAACAACACAAAAACGTCGAAAAATATATAAAAAAATAAAAATAAAAAAATATAGAATACTTTTTTTGAAAAAATCAATTTTTGATTTTTTTGAAAAAAATCGATTTACGAATTTTTTTTGCCGGCCGGTCATGGCGGCTTTTTCGGCCGGCCAGCCGGATTTTATTCACAAAAAAGTGACTGTCACACTTTACTGAAAAAAATCATGCTGTGATAAAATATTTTATTCTTTGTATCCAAAAGTTCTTATATAAAAAATGTAAAAAGCTCAAAAAAAACTGTAAAACAATAAAATTTTAGAATTGGTTTATAAAATCTCCCGCATCTTTTTTGACCAAATTTTTAACCAAGATGCTAAAAATAAAAAAATCACACATCAAAATTATGTTTTTTATGTATTGACAAACATCCAAATTAAATAAAATCTAATTTTAACCATGAAAATGCATTTGTCGCCCCGAGGCAAACTATAACAAAAGCAAACACATCTTTTCTAAAATTTTATCGAGGAATCTGCCAGGGAATCCCCTCTTAGTCACCCAGATTCAAGTTAAAATTGAAGAAAAAACCTACATTGAAGGTCGGCGATCGCATCTTTGACGTTCTGGAGGGAAGAAACGAGGCTTGACATGCAGAAATCTGGAATATCAAAGTGATAAACAACTAAAAACAAAGCAAATCAATATCGAACAATATTGACAAAAAAAGAACACAACGATTTGCCGAACAAAAAAAGCGCGCGTTGAACGCAGCGCATGCAATGCAGGATCTCGTGCGGAAAGCAGTTTATACGGTGTTTTTTTGCTTTTTACGTCTTATTTTTGTGGATTTCTTGCTTTTGACGGCGGAAGCAGACATTGTGTGTCTTGACACGCCACCCAAAGTCATCAGAGGCGTTCGCCGAGAGGATTTCACCAACAAGGATGTCAAATCGTATTTGGAGCTGCAGCGTAAATGCTATTTACCTGTCCTTTTCTCCAACAGAACCTACAATGGTTACAAAAGTTTTGCTACGATGCAAACGGCTCGAAATACGAAGTCTGCGTGCACTGTCGTGTCGTCTTTTCCGGATCAGGTTGTCATCTTCCGTAAGTTTTTTGCTTTTAGGTCAAAATATGAATTTATTTTTACCTTTTACGTTTGTTTCCAGCGAAGTTTGTTCCCTGACAAATTTTTTCTCTGTGTGAAAAGCTATTATATAAGAATGTTTTGATGTTTTATGTTTTGTGTTGTTGTTGATGATTTTATCAAAAAGAAAAGAAAAAAATTGTCAAAGCAAAAAAATGGTTAGTGTTACGCGAGTACGAGTTGGTGCAACGCGTGCGCACTCTTATCTCGCGTAGAATAATTGTTTCCTGTATTTCCCTTTCCTATTGTCTCAGTTGTTGTTTTGTCTGTCGCCGCGAGCGGTCGTGTTCGTTGGCTGCGTGATCGACGCCCGGCCGAAGGCAAGCCCAGAGCAACCCAAAGACCTCAACCCGACGGAACTCCACCCTGGTTGAGGTAATGATTGGACCTGTGTATATTGTATTATATGTATTGGTTACAGGTCTTTGCTTGTGAGTAAAGTATCTATCGCGAGTGGCATAGAGAACTACTACATTGGTGACGAGAGGATTCGGCGACCTACAGAGGTGACGAGAAGCCGATCCAAGCCATGCCCGCAACTCCGAACAAGACAGATCTCACGACCGAGCCCGAGAAGGATGCGAAGAAGAGCAAACCGCTTGCCGCGAAAGCTGCAGGGCCAGCAATCGGAGCGGTTGCAGTCTCAAGGCGATCGTCGATCCAGGAGGCCAGGGTCAATCAGCAGAAAACCCAGATGGTCGTGTCTGTATGTTTAAGGAGTGCACGTGCCATCAATTCGACGACTTCGCAGGAGGCCAGGGTCACTCAGCAGAAAACCCAGATGGTCACAGGAGCCCAGGATCACATCGGTGCAGCGACCATTCATGAACGGAAGGGTGACCAGGACGGTCGGACCCTTGCCGTGCGGATCGCAGAGGCAGCCAACGATGACCAGCTCTCGAAAGTCAAGTTTGAAGGACGAGCAGAAGCGGTACCCCAGACGATTGCAAGCCAGTGCAATGTCAAAAAGGAGGGGAAAGTGGTGATAGCGAGTGTTCCTGTTATCACCGAAGGCAAGTGCGTGCCACGTGCGAAGGCAGCGCACCCAGCACTATTGCCTACGATTGAAGATGTTCAAAGCATCCAGCATTGTCCGTCCCTGCCGTATCCAGCCGAGCGATACGTGCACATGCTCACGGATGGACTGAAGATGAACGCCGATGTGGTGGACCTGCAGGAAGCAGTCCGCCTGATGCTGCTCAGCATCCGAACCAGTCCCAGCAAGATGGTTCCCGGTAACAGCAGTCATGCCGAAGCACTCTTGGACGACAACCGAAACCGACGCCGGATTTCGAGAAGCCGCAGACGCAGTGTGTTTGCAAGGAAACGTGTCCCGACGACTGCCCGTCGCAGGGTGAATCCGACGACGACGTCTCAGGAAGGAGATTTGCCCCAGTCCCATGATTCAGCCCTTATTGTCCGTTTCTGTTGAGAGAGGGAAGTGTTACGCGAGTACGAGTTGGTGCAACGCGTGCGCACTCTTATCTCGCGTAGAATAATTGTTTCCTGTATTTCCCTTTCCTATTGTCTCAGTTGTTGTTTTGTCTGTCGCCGCGAGCGGTCGTGTTCGTTGGCTGCGTGATCGACGCCCGGCCGAAGGCAAGCCCAGAGCAACCCAAAGACCTCAACCCGACGGAACTCCGCCCTTGTTGAGGTAATGATTGGACCTGTGTATATTGTATTATATGTATTGGTTACAGGTCTTTGCTTGTGAGTAAAGTATCTATCGCGAGTGGCATAGAGAACTACTACAGTTAGAAATCAAAATATTATGATTTTAGTATGCCTCGGCCAGAAAATTTATGCAAAAAATAAATTTTAGAAAAAAATCCTGATTTATAAATTAGCAAAAAAAAATTTTACATTGTCGATTTGTACGACCCTGATCTTTGGATCTTTGAAAACATCGGTCCGGCCCGTTGAGAATTGTATAATATATATTTTGTAAACAAACGCTGTTCATCTAAAGAGCTTTTTTTTGATTTTTAGATGAACGTCAGTTGAACAGTTTTCCGACAAAAATAACGCAAGCGCTATATTACTGAAAATAATCTGTTGCAAAATATTAAACACCAGTAAATACAACTAAATACATTTTACAAACATTTTTCAAAAAATCATCATGAAACAGTAGTTTGTGCTAAATCAGTAAACGGCACCGATGCAATCCTGATTTTTCTGTCAAATTGAGAAGTAACAGCATTTCGAAAAGATTTGATAGTCATGATCTTGAGCAAGGGATAAACACCTGGCATGAGTGGTTTAGAGATTCTGAACCAGACCCCAATAACCTTAAAAGCCATACTTTTTTCATCAAAGCTAACGTATCGAATGGTTTTTGGAAAAATAACTGCAAACAGGGGTACGACGGCTTCGACTGCCATTACGATAGTGAATTGTTTGTGAACGGCATGGATCGGAGGCGAAGGTAAACAACGATGCCGGAGACAATTATAATAGCGTACGAATAAGACATGATAATGGGTGAAGGAAGCGGAACGCCGAAAATGGACATACGCGCGAAAGCTCCTGGAGGCAGACGAAAACAGATGGGCCCGACGACTGACCTTGTGGATACCACAAGGAAAACGACCCGTGGGACACCCTTCCTTACGATGGGCCGATTCGCTCAACTCGGTGTTCAACAAGACGAAAAACAGACCACAACGACGAGGGGAAGAAGAAATCGCGACCAAAACGAATCGAGACATTTACGCCTACGTGGACGTCATTTGTGCCTCCTAACATCTGGTCTAATGATAACTAACCACTGAGTAATGGTGAAATAATAATAAAAAAAGACATGATAATCGTCGACGCTGTAGTTTCAATAATTGCTAGGGGTATGCCAAAGGATTTTGGATCAAAGATATCGGAGTAGTTTTCTTTTATGTCTGCCATGAATGCTTTCTGAATTTCGGGTTGCCAGAGAAGAGGAACTTCTGGGATAACCATGAATCCAAAAACCGGACAAGCACTGATGATTACGATACATGTCATCATGAGTGGAGACAGTGTTACATCGAACATGACAAAAAAGAAGCGATAAACAAATTGAATTGTCACACAGTTTATAGACAACAAAATGGTCGCAAAATGTGTCATGCCAACAATGAACGTAGCATTTCCAGACCAGTCTCCCAGGATGCCACTGGCATACTGTATAAACCATCTTCCGGCTATATGACTGTCCTAAAACTTTAAAACAACATAAATTATTACATTCATCAAAACAAAAAAAAACGTACAAAAAGAACGAAGCAATTAAAAATAGAAGTTGAAAAATCGTGGATGCATCCGTAGTAGAGCACCTTTTTATATCCTTGCATACTGGGCGTGCATTTGTTTCTGATAAACCAGAAAAAAAATACATTACAAATAACAGCAAGGGGACTCATCATAGAGTTGTACATCCAATAAACAAACCCTATCATTTTGCTTGAAGCGAAAATGATGACTGGCACCTTTAGCCAGGTGAGGAAAGTAAATACATTAAAGCCTTTTTTTCGTAATTGAACGGCAGTGGCCTTACATAGTAATGTTCCCCTTCCATGTGTAAAAAACCATTCTGTTCGGCCAGGTGTTTTTGTAGCGGCAGTTTTCATATTTTTTGAATTGTAGAAACTCGGCAAGTGAATAATGCGATCGACGTCGGCAAGTGTCAGTGGATATTTGGTGTCGTTTGGAAGGTTGGCTTGTTTCCATAAAATATCGTTCACTTTGTCGATTTTACCATCAAATTCTGTTGAAACATACTTCATACAATTTGAGCAAACAGCCGCATGGAAAAAATTTTTCACTTCCGAAACCGCTTTAAAATCGTCAGCGTACTTTTTCATGTATCGAGCTACCAATTTCCCGGTTCCGACCCTGGTGCTAAATTCACGTTCAATGGCGCAGGGCAATTCAGGCAGTTCCTTGATTTTTTCTTCGTAGTCGTGTTCAATATTGGCGAGACGCTCCATCCTCTCGCCTTCCAGTTCTTCGGTCAACTTTTTCAGTCTCGCATCGATGTCGGCGTTCACCTCGTCCACCTGAGCCACTCGTTCCGTGTTGTACGTTTCCAGCAGTTTTCGTCGTTTGATCATAGTCAGCGTCTCTTCAATCAACGTAACATAAAGATCAGAATCCGGGTTTACGTTTGCAGTTCGACCTAAAACAGATTCGTAAATTCAAGCCACGTTTATAAAATCTCCCGCATCTTTTTTGACCAAATTTTTAACCAAGATGCTAAAAATAAAAAAATCACACATCAAAATTATGTTTTTTATGTATTGACAAACATCCAAATTAAATAAAATCTAATTTTAACCATGAAAATGCATTTGTCGCCCCGAGGCAAACTATAACAAAAGCAAACACATCTTTTCTAAAATTTTATCGAGGAATCTGCCAGGGAATCCCCTCTTAGTCACCCAGATTCAAGTTAAAATTGAAGAAAAAACCTACATTGAAGGTCGGCGATCGCATCTTTGACGTTCTGGAGGGAAGAAACGAGGCTTGACATGCAGAAATCTGGAATATCAAAGTGATAAACAACTAAAAACAAAGCAAATCAATATCGAACAATATTGACAAAAAAAGAACACAACGATTTGCCGAACAAAAAAAGCGCGCGTTGAATGCAGCGCATGCAATGCAGGATCTCGTGCGGAAAGCAGTTTATACGGTGTTTTTTTGCTTTTTACGTCTTATTTTTGTGGATTTCTTGCTTTTGACGGCGGAAGCAGACATTGTGTGTCTTGACACGCCACCCAAAGTCATCAGAGACGTTCACCGAGAGGATTTCACCAACAAGGATGTCAAATCGTATTTGGAGCTGCAGCGTAAATGCTATTTACCTGTCCTTTTCTCCAACAGAACCTACAATGGTTACGAAAGTTTTGCTACGATGCAAACGGCTCGAAATACGAAGTCTGCGTGCACTGTCGTGTCGTCTTTTCCGGATCAGGTTGTCATCTTCCGTAAGTTTTTTGCTTTTAGGTCAAAATATGAATTTATTTTTACCTTTTACGTTTGTTTCCAGCGAAGTTTGTTCCCTGACAAATTTTTTCTCTGTGTGAAAAGCTATTATATAAGAATGTTTTGATGTTTTATGTTTTGTGTTGTTGTTGATGATTTTATCAAAAAGAAAAGAAAAAAATTGTCAAAGCAAAAAAATGGTTAGAAATCAAAATATTATGATTTTAGTATGCCTCGGCCAGAAAATTTATGCAAAAAATAAATTTTAGAAAAAAATCCTGATTTATAAATTAGCAAAAAAAAATTTTACATTGTCGATTTGTACGACCCTGATCTTTGGATCTTTGAAAACATCGGTCCGGCCCGTTGAGAATTGTATAATATATATTTTGTAAACAAACGCTGTTCATCTAAAGAGCTTTTTTTTGATTTTTAGATGAACGTCAGTTGAACAGTTTTCCGACAAAAATAACGCAAGCGCTATATTACTGAAAATAATCTGTTGCAAAATATTAAACACCAGTAAATACAACTAAATACATTTTACAAACATTTTTCAAAAAATCATCATGAAACAGTAGTTTGTGCTAAATCAGTAAACGGCACCGATGCAATCCTGATTTTTCTGTCAAATTGAGAAGTAACAGCATTTCGAAAAGATTTGATAGTCATGATCTTGAGCAAGGGATAAACACCTGGCATGAGTGGTTTAGAGATTCTGAACCAGACCCCAATAACCTTAAAAGCCATACTTTTTTCATCAAAGCTAACGTATCGAATGGTTTTTGGAAAAATAACTGCAAACAGGGGTACGACGGCTTCGACTGCCATTACGATAGTGAATTGTTTGTGAACGGCATGGATCGGAGGCGAAGGTAAACAACGATGCCGGAGACAATTATAATAGCGTACGAATAAGACATGATAATCGTCGACGCTGTAGTTTCAATAATTGCTAGGGGTATGCCAAAGGATTTTGGATCAAAGATATCGGAGTAGTTTTCTTTTATGTCTGCCATGAATGCTTTCTGAATTTCGGGTTGCCAGAGAAGAGGAACTTCTGGGATAACCATGAATCCAAAAACCGGACAAGCACTGATGATTACGATACATGTCATCATGAGTGGAGACAGTGTTACATCGAACATGACAAAAAAGAAGCGATAAACAAATTGAATTGTCACACAGTTTATAGACAACAAAATGGTCGCAAAATGTGTCATGCCAACAATGAACGTAGCATTTCCAGACCAGTCTCCCAGGATGCCACTGGCATACTGTATAAACCATCTTCCGGCTATATGACTGTCCTAAAACTTTAAAACAACATAAATTATTACATTCATCAAAACAAAAAAAAACGTACAAAAAGAACGAAGCAATTAAAAATAGAAGTTGAAAAATCGTGGATGCATCCGTAGTAGAGCACCTTTTTATATCCTTGCATACTGGGCGTGCATTTGTTTCTGATAAACCAGAAAAAAAATACATTACAAATAACAGCAAGGGGACTCATCATAGAGTTGTACATCCAATAAACAAACCCTATCATTTTGCTTGAAGCGAAAATGATGACTGGCACCTTTAGCCAGGTGAGGAAAGTAAATACATTAAAGCCTTTTTTTCGTAATTGAACGGCAGTGGCCTTACATAGTAATGTTCCCCTTCCATGTGTAAAAAACCATTCTGTTCGGCCAGGTGTTTTTGTAGCGGCAGTTTTCATATTTTTTGATAACTGATAATTTTTTACACTCTTCTCGTTTATTTATATTCAAAACAGTTCTCAAAGGAAACAGGGGGCAAACATCGCATGCATGTAGTAAGATGTTCTTTTCTTCTAGAAATTTTGTCAGCGTATCTTTTCCGGTTTTAGGCATCAAAGTTTTTTCAACTAACGTCAAAAATCATGTATGTACGCGGCATTCATTGACAACAACGTCATCCCAAACGGATCAAAAAATTCACAGCAAACAGTATAAAAATAAGAAGTTTTCAAAAAATCAAATTAATCAACAATACTTTTGATGAGCTCCACGATGTCGTCATGCAGACCAGAAACGGGACGAGGACAGATTTTTTGATGAGCCTGGAAGCAATCGTCGGTGTGGCAGTGAGCATTGCATTTTGGACAGATTTGGAACTTGGATTCGGAAGATGGCTTGGAGCACTTGACGTCGTCTCCTGTGCGCAGACAGATCGGGCAGAACTGGCTCTGGCAGGGACAAGGTTTCGGTACGTAACGGAAGCACTTTTTGCAAAACCGTTTGTTCTAAAAAATCGGAAAAAATAATTTATAAAGTTTCAAGTTTTTAACTCACGTTTTTGTTTCTCTTGGAAATAGGAGCAAATTTATGGGTAATGGAGTCGTAAACCACAAGTTCGGGGCAAGTCTGTTCTGTACTGTACCCGGCATTCGTCAGGATGACTCGGAGCGATGTGTCCAAAACGACAAAAATATCTTCATTGTAGAAACTCGGCAAGTGAATAATGCGATCGACGTCGGCAAGTGTCAGTGGATATTTGGTGTCGTTTGGAAGGTTGGCTTGTTTCCATAAAATATCGTTCACTTTGTCGATTTTACCATCAAATTCTGTTGAAACATACTTCATACAATTTGAGCAAACAGCCGCATGGAAAAAATTTTTCACTTCCGAAACCGCTTTAAAATCGTCAGCGTACTTTTTCATGTATCGAGCTACCAATTTCCCGGTTCCGACCCTGGTGCTAAATTCACGTTCAATGGCGCAGGGCAATTCAGGCAGTTCCTTGATTTTTTCTTCGTAGTCGTGTTCAATATTGGCGAGACGCTCCATCCTCTCGCCTTCCAGTTCTTCGGTCAACTTTTTCAGTCTCGCATCGATGTCGGCGTTCACCTCGTCCACCTGAGCCACTCGTTCCGTGTTGTACGTTTCCAGCAGTTTTCGTCGTTTGATCATAGTCAGCGTCTCTTCAATCAACGTAACATAAAGATCAGAATCCGGGTTTACGTTTGCAGTTCGACCTAAAACAGATTCGTAAATTCAAGCCACGTTTATAAAATCTCCCGCATCTTTTTTGACCAAATTTTTAACCAAGATGCTAAAAATAAAAAAATCACACATCAAAATTATGTTTTTTATGTATTGACAAACATCCAAATTAAATAAAATCTAATTTTAACCATGAAAATGCATTTGTCGCCCCGAGGCAAACTATAACAAAAGCAAACACATCTTTTCTAAAATTTTATCGAGGAATCTGCCAGGGAATCCCCTCTTAGTCACCCAGATTCAAGTTAAAATTGAAGAAAAAACCTACATTGAAGGTCGGCGATCGCATCTTTGACGTTCTGGAGGGAAGAAACGAGGCTTGACATGCAGAAATCTGGAATATCAAAGTGATAAACAACTAAAAACAAAGCAAATCAATATCGAACAATATTGACAAAAAAAGAACACAACGATTTGCCGAACAAAAAAAGCGCGCGTTGAATGCAGCGCATGCAATGCAGGATCTCGTGCGGAAAGCAGTTTATACGGTGTTTTTTTGCTTTTTACGTCTTATTTTTGTGGATTTCTTGCTTTTGACGGCGGAAGCAGACATTGTGTGTCTTGACACGCCACCCAAAGTCATCAGAGACGTTCACCGAGAGGATTTCACCAACAAGGATGTCAAATCGTATTTGGAGCTGCAGCGTAAATGCTATTTACCTGTCCTTTTCTCCAACAGAACCTACAATGGTTACGAAAGTTTTGCTACGATGCAAACGGCTCGAAATACGAAGTCTGCGTGCACTGTCGTGTCGTCTTTTCCGGATCAGGTTGTCATCTTCCGTAAGTTTTTTGCTTTTAGGTCAAAATATGAATTTATTTTTACCTTTTACGTTTGTTTCCAGCGAAGTTTGTTCCCTGACAAATTTTTTCTCTGTGTGAAAAGCTATTATATAAGAATGTTTTGATGTTTTATGTTTTGTGTTGTTGTTGATGATTTTATCAAAAAGAAAAGAAAAAAATTGTCAAAGCAAAAAAATGGTTAGAAATCAAAATATTATGATTTTAGTATGCCTCGGCCAGAAAATTTATGCAAAAAATAAATTTTAGAAAAAAATCCTGATTTATAAATTAGCAAAAAAAAATTTTACATTGTCGATTTGTACGACCCTGATCTTTGGATCTTTGAAAACATCGGTCCGGCCCGTTGAGAATTGTATAATATATATTTTGTAAACAAACGCTGTTCATCTAAAGAGCTTTTTTTTGATTTTTAGATGAACGTCAGTTGAACAGTTTTCCGACAAAAATAACGCAAGCGCTATATTACTGAAAATAATCTGTTGCAAAATATTAAACACCAGTAAATACAACTAAATACATTTTACAAACATTTTTCAAAAAATCATCATGAAACAGTAGTTTGTGCTAAATCAGTAAACGGCACCGATGCAATCCTGATTTTTCTGTCAAATTGAGAAGTAACAGCATTTCGAAAAGATTTGATAGTCATGATCTTGAGCAAGGGATAAACACCTGGCATGAGTGGTTTAGAGATTCTGAACCAGACCCCAATAACCTTAAAAGCCATACTTTTTTCATCAAAGCTAACGTATCGAATGGTTTTTGGAAAAATAACTGCAAACAGGGGTACGACGGCTTCGACTGCCATTACGATAGTGAATTGTTTGTGAACGGCATGGATCGGAGGCGAAGGTAAACAACGATGCCGGAGACAATTATAATAGCGTACGAATAAGACATGATAATCGTCGACGCTGTAGTTTCAATAATTGCTAGGGGTATGCCAAAGGATTTTGGATCAAAGATATCGGAGTAGTTTTCTTTTATGTCTGCCATGAATGCTTTCTGAATTTCGGGTTGCCAGAGAAGAGGAACTTCTGGGATAACCATGAATCCAAAAACCGGACAAGCACTGATGATTACGATACATGTCATCATGAGTGGAGACAGTGTTACATCGAACATGACAAAAAAGAAGCGATAAACAAATTGAATTGTCACACAGTTTATAGACAACAAAATGGTCGCAAAATGTGTCATGCCAACAATGAACGTAGCATTTCCAGACCAGTCTCCCAGGATGCCACTGGCATACTGTATAAACCATCTTCCGGCTATATGACTGTCCTAAAACTTTAAAACAACATAAATTATTACATTCATCAAAACAAAAAAAAACGTACAAAAAGAACGAAGCAATTAAAAATAGAAGTTGAAAAATCGTGGATGCATCCGTAGTAGAGCACCTTTTTATATCCTTGCATACTGGGCGTGCATTTGTTTCTGATAAACCAGAAAAAAAATACATTACAAATAACAGCAAGGGGACTCATCATAGAGTTGTACATCCAATAAACAAACCCTATCATTTTGCTTGAAGCGAAAATGATGACTGGCACCTTTAGCCAGGTGAGGAAAGTAAATACATTAAAGCCTTTTTTTCGTAATTGAACGGCAGTGGCCTTACATAGTAATGTTCCCCTTCCATGTGTAAAAAACCATTCTGTTCGGCCAGGTGTTTTTGTAGCGGCAGTTTTCATATTTTTTGATAACTGATAATTTTTTACACTCTTCTCGTTTATTTATATTCAAAACAGTTCTCAAAGGAAACAGGGGGCAAACATCGCATGCATGTAGTAAGATGTTCTTTTCTTCTAGAAATTTTGTCAGCGTATCTTTTCCGGTTTTAGGCATCAAAGTTTTTTCAACTAACGTCAAAAATCATGTATGTACGCGGCATTCATTGACAACAACGTCATCCCAAACGGATCAAAAAATTCACAGCAAACAGTATAAAAATAAGAAGTTTTCAAAAAATCAAATTAATCAACAATACTTTTGATGAGCTCCACGATGTCGTCATGCAGACCAGAAACGGGACGAGGACAGATTTTTTGATGAGCCTGGAAGCAATCGTCGGTGTGGCAGTGAGCATTGCATTTTGGACAGATTTGGAACTTGGATTCGGAAGATGGCTTGGAGCACTTGACGTCGTCTCCTGTGCGCAGACAGATCGGGCAGAACTGGCTCTGGCAGGGACAAGGTTTCGGTACGTAACGGAAGCACTTTTTGCAAAACCGTTTGTTCTAAAAAATCGGAAAAAATAATTTATAAAGTTTCAAGTTTTTAACTCACGTTTTTGTTTCTCTTGGAAATAGGAGCAAATTTATGGGTAATGGAGTCGTAAACCACAAGTTCGGGGCAAGTCTGTTCTGTACTGTACCCGGCATTCGTCAGGATGACTCGGAGCGATGTGTCCAAAACGACAAAAATATCTTCATTGTAGAAACTCGGCAAGTGAATAATGCGATCGACGTCGGCAAGTGTCAGTGGATATTTGGTGTCGTTTGGAAGGTTGGCTTGTTTCCATAAAATATCGTTCACTTTGTCGATTTTACCATCAAATTCTGTTGAAACATACTTCATACAATTTGAGCAAACAGCCGCATGGAAAAAATTTTTCACTTCCGAAACCGCTTTAAAATCGTCAGCGTACTTTTTCATGTATCGAGCTACCAATTTCCCGGTTCCGACCCTGGTGCTAAATTCACGTTCAATGGCGCAGGGCAATTCAGGCAGTTCCTTGATTTTTTCTTCGTAGTCGTGTTCAATATTGGCGAGACGCTCCATCCTCTCGCCTTCCAGTTCTTCGGTCAACTTTTTCAGTCTCGCATCGATGTCGGCGTTCACCTCGTCCACCTGAGCCACTCGTTCCGTGTTGTACGTTTCCAGCAGTTTTCGTCGTTTGATCATAGTCAGCGTCTCTTCAATCAACGTAACATAAAGATCAGAATCCGGGTTTACGTTTGCAGTTCGACCTAAAACAGATTCGTAAATTCAAGCCACGTTTATAAAATCTCCCGCATCTTTTTTGACCAAATTTTTAACCAAGATGCTAAAAATAAAAAAATCACACATCAAAATTATGTTTTTTATGTATTGACAAACATCCAAATTAAATAAAATCTAATTTTAACCATGAAAATGCATTTGTCGCCCCGAGGCAAACTATAACAAAAGCAAACACATCTTTTCTAAAATTTTATCGAGGAATCTGCCAGGGAATCCCCTCTTAGTCACCCAGATTCAAGTTAAAATTGAAGAAAAAACCTACATTGAAGGTCGGCGATCGCATCTTTGACGTTCTGGAGGGAAGAAACGAGGCTTGACATGCAGAAATCTGGAATATCAAAGTGATAAACAACTAAAAACAAAGCAAATCAATATCGAACAATATTGACAAAAAAAGAACACAACGATTTGCCGAACAAAAAAAGCGCGCGTTGAATGCAGCGCATGCAATGCAGGATCTCGTGCGGAAAGCAGTTTATACGGTGTTTTTTTGCTTTTTACGTCTTATTTTTGTGGATTTCTTGCTTTTGACGGCGGAAGCAGACATTGTGTGTCTTGACACGCCACCCAAAGTCATCAGAGACGTTCACCGAGAGGATTTCACCAACAAGGATGTCAAATCGTATTTGGAGCTGCAGCGTAAATGCTATTTACCTGTCCTTTTCTCCAACAGAACCTACAATGGTTACGAAAGTTTTGCTACGATGCAAACGGCTCGAAATACGAAGTCTGCGTGCACTGTCGTGTCGTCTTTTCCGGATCAGGTTGTCATCTTCCGTAAGTTTTTTGCTTTTAGGTCAAAATATGAATTTATTTTTACCTTTTACGTTTGTTTCCAGCGAAGTTTGTTCCCTGACAAATTTTTTCTCTGTGTGAAAAGCTATTATATAAGAATGTTTTGATGTTTTATGTTTTGTGTTGTTGTTGATGATTTTATCAAAAAGAAAAGAAAAAAATTGTCAAAGCAAAAAAATGGTTAGAAATCAAAATATTATGATTTTAGTATGCCTCGGCCAGAAAATTTATGCAAAAAATAAATTTTAGAAAAAAATCCTGATTTATAAATTAGCAAAAAAAAATTTTACATTGTCGATTTGTACGACCCTGATCTTTGGATCTTTGAAAACATCGGTCCGGCCCGTTGAGAATTGTATAATATATATTTTGTAAACAAACGCTGTTCATCTAAAGAGCTTTTTTTTGATTTTTAGATGAACGTCAGTTGAACAGTTTTCCGACAAAAATAACGCAAGCGCTATATTACTGAAAATAATCTGTTGCAAAATATTAAACACCAGTAAATACAACTAAATACATTTTACAAACATTTTTCAAAAAATCATCATGAAACAGTAGTTTGTGCTAAATCAGTAAACGGCACCGATGCAATCCTGATTTTTCTGTCAAATTGAGAAGTAACAGCATTTCGAAAAGATTTGATAGTCATGATCTTGAGCAAGGGATAAACACCTGGCATGAGTGGTTTAGAGATTCTGAACCAGACCCCAATAACCTTAAAAGCCATACTTTTTTCATCAAAGCTAACGTATCGAATGGTTTTTGGAAAAATAACTGCAAACAGGGGTACGACGGCTTCGACTGCCATTACGATAGTGAATTGTTTGTGAACGGCATGGATCGGAGGCGAAGGTAAACAACGATGCCGGAGACAATTATAATAGCGTACGAATAAGACATGATAATCGTCGACGCTGTAGTTTCAATAATTGCTAGGGGTATGCCAAAGGATTTTGGATCAAAGATATCGGAGTAGTTTTCTTTTATGTCTGCCATGAATGCTTTCTGAATTTCGGGTTGCCAGAGAAGAGGAACTTCTGGGATAACCATGAATCCAAAAACCGGACAAGCACTGATGATTACGATACATGTCATCATGAGTGGAGACAGTGTTACATCGAACATGACAAAAAAGAAGCGATAAACAAATTGAATTGTCACACAGTTTATAGACAACAAAATGGTCGCAAAATGTGTCATGCCAACAATGAACGTAGCATTTCCAGACCAGTCTCCCAGGATGCCACTGGCATACTGTATAAACCATCTTCCGGCTATATGACTGTCCTAAAACTTTAAAACAACATAAATTATTACATTCATCAAAACAAAAAAAAACGTACAAAAAGAACGAAGCAATTAAAAATAGAAGTTGAAAAATCGTGGATGCATCCGTAGTAGAGCACCTTTTTATATCCTTGCATACTGGGCGTGCATTTGTTTCTGATAAACCAGAAAAAAAATACATTACAAATAACAGCAAGGGGACTCATCATAGAGTTGTACATCCAATAAACAAACCCTATCATTTTGCTTGAAGCGAAAATGATGACTGGCACCTTTAGCCAGGTGAGGAAAGTAAATACATTAAAGCCTTTTTTTCGTAATTGAACGGCAGTGGCCTTACATAGTAATGTTCCCCTTCCATGTGTAAAAAACCATTCTGTTCGGCCAGGTGTTTTTGTAGCGGCAGTTTTCATATTTTTTGATAACTGATAATTTTTTACACTCTTCTCGTTTATTTATATTCAAAACAGTTCTCAAAGGAAACAGGGGGCAAACATCGCATGCATGTAGTAAGATGTTCTTTTCTTCTAGAAATTTTGTCAGCGTATCTTTTCCGGTTTTAGGCATCAAAGTTTTTTCAACTAACGTCAAAAATCATGTATGTACGCGGCATTCATTGACAACAACGTCATCCCAAACGGATCAAAAAATTCACAGCAAACAGTATAAAAATAAGAAGTTTTCAAAAAATCAAATTAATCAACAATACTTTTGATGAGCTCCACGATGTCGTCATGCAGACCAGAAACGGGACGAGGACAGATTTTTTGATGAGCCTGGAAGCAATCGTCGGTGTGGCAGTGAGCATTGCATTTTGGACAGATTTGGAACTTGGATTCGGAAGATGGCTTGGAGCACTTGACGTCGTCTCCTGTGCGCAGACAGATCGGGCAGAACTGGCTCTGGCAGGGACAAGGTTTCGGTACGTAACGGAAGCACTTTTTGCAAAACCGTTTGTTCTAAAAAATCGGAAAAAATAATTTATAAAGTTTCAAGTTTTTAACTCACGTTTTTGTTTCTCTTGGAAATAGGAGCAAATTTATGGGTAATGGAGTCGTAAACCACAAGTTCGGGGCAAGTCTGTTCTGTACTGTACCCGGCATTCGTCAGGATGACTCGGAGCGATGTGTCCAAAACGACAAAAATATCTTCATTGTAGAAACTCGGCAAGTGAATAATGCGATCGACGTCGGCAAGTGTCAGTGGATATTTGGTGTCGTTTGGAAGGTTGGCTTGTTTCCATAAAATATCGTTCACTTTGTCGATTTTACCATCAAATTCTGTTGAAACATACTTCATACAATTTGAGCAAACAGCCGCATGGAAAAAATTTTTCACTTCCGAAACCGCTTTAAAATCGTCAGCGTACTTTTTCATGTATCGAGCTACCAATTTCCCGGTTCCGACCCTGGTGCTAAATTCACGTTCAATGGCGCAGGGCAATTCAGGCAGTTCCTTGATTTTTTCTTCGTAGTCGTGTTCAATATTGGCGAGACGCTCCATCCTCTCGCCTTCCAGTTCTTCGGTCAACTTTTTCAGTCTCGCATCGATGTCGGCGTTCACCTCGTCCACCTGAGCCACTCGTTCCGTGTTGTACGTTTCCAGCAGTTTTCGTCGTTTGATCATAGTCAGCGTCTCTTCAATCAACGTAACATAAAGATCAGAATCCGGGTTTACGTTTGCAGTTCGACCTAAAACAGATTCGTAAATTCAAGCCACGTTTATAAAATCTCCCGCATCTTTTTTGACCAAATTTTTAACCAAGATGCTAAAAATAAAAAAATCACACATCAAAATTATGTTTTTTATGTATTGACAAACATCCAAATTAAATAAAATCTAATTTTAACCATGAAAATGCATTTGTCGCCCCGAGGCAAACTATAACAAAAGCAAACACATCTTTTCTAAAATTTTATCGAGGAATCTGCCAGGGAATCCCCTCTTAGTCACCCAGATTCAAGTTAAAATTGAAGAAAAAACCTACATTGAAGGTCGGCGATCGCATCTTTGACGTTCTGGAGGGAAGAAACGAGGCTTGACATGCAGAAATCTGGAATATCAAAGTGATAAACAACTAAAAACAAAGCAAATCAATATCGAACAATATTGACAAAAAAAGAACACAACGATTTGCCGAACAAAAAAAGCGCGCGTTGAATGCAGCGCATGCAATGCAGGATCTCGTGCGGAAAGCAGTTTATACGGTGTTTTTTTGCTTTTTACGTCTTATTTTTGTGGATTTCTTGCTTTTGACGGCGGAAGCAGACATTGTGTGTCTTGACACGCCACCCAAAGTCATCAGAGACGTTCACCGAGAGGATTTCACCAACAAGGATGTCAAATCGTATTTGGAGCTGCAGCGTAAATGCTATTTACCTGTCCTTTTCTCCAACAGAACCTACAATGGTTACGAAAGTTTTGCTACGATGCAAACGGCTCGAAATACGAAGTCTGCGTGCACTGTCGTGTCGTCTTTTCCGGATCAGGTTGTCATCTTCCGTAAGTTTTTTGCTTTTAGGTCAAAATATGAATTTATTTTTACCTTTTACGTTTGTTTCCAGCGAAGTTTGTTCCCTGACAAATTTTTTCTCTGTGTGAAAAGCTATTATATAAGAATGTTTTGATGTTTTATGTTTTGTGTTGTTGTTGATGATTTTATCAAAAAGAAAAGAAAAAAATTGTCAAAGCAAAAAAATGGTTAGAAATCAAAATATTATGATTTTAGTATGCCTCGGCCAGAAAATTTATGCAAAAAATAAATTTTAGAAAAAAATCCTGATTTATAAATTAGCAAAAAAAAATTTTACATTGTCGATTTGTACGACCCTGATCTTTGGATCTTTGAAAACATCGGTCCGGCCCGTTGAGAATTGTATAATATATATTTTGTAAACAAACGCTGTTCATCTAAAGAGCTTTTTTTTGATTTTTAGATGAACGTCAGTTGAACAGTTTTCCGACAAAAATAACGCAAGCGCTATATTACTGAAAATAATCTGTTGCAAAATATTAAACACCAGTAAATACAACTAAATACATTTTACAAACATTTTTCAAAAAATCATCATGAAACAGTAGTTTGTGCTAAATCAGTAAACGGCACCGATGCAATCCTGATTTTTCTGTCAAATTGAGAAGTAACAGCATTTCGAAAAGATTTGATAGTCATGATCTTGAGCAAGGGATAAACACCTGGCATGAGTGGTTTAGAGATTCTGAACCAGACCCCAATAACCTTAAAAGCCATACTTTTTTCATCAAAGCTAACGTATCGAATGGTTTTTGGAAAAATAACTGCAAACAGGGGTACGACGGCTTCGACTGCCATTACGATAGTGAATTGTTTGTGAACGGCATGGATCGGAGGCGAAGGTAAACAACGATGCCGGAGACAATTATAATAGCGTACGAATAAGACATGATAATCGTCGACGCTGTAGTTTCAATAATTGCTAGGGGTATGCCAAAGGATTTTGGATCAAAGATATCGGAGTAGTTTTCTTTTATGTCTGCCATGAATGCTTTCTGAATTTCGGGTTGCCAGAGAAGAGGAACTTCTGGGATAACCATGAATCCAAAAACCGGACAAGCACTGATGATTACGATACATGTCATCATGAGTGGAGACAGTGTTACATCGAACATGACAAAAAAGAAGCGATAAACAAATTGAATTGTCACACAGTTTATAGACAACAAAATGGTCGCAAAATGTGTCATGCCAACAATGAACGTAGCATTTCCAGACCAGTCTCCCAGGATGCCACTGGCATACTGTATAAACCATCTTCCGGCTATATGACTGTCCTAAAACTTTAAAACAACATAAATTATTACATTCATCAAAACAAAAAAAAACGTACAAAAAGAACGAAGCAATTAAAAATAGAAGTTGAAAAATCGTGGATGCATCCGTAGTAGAGCACCTTTTTATATCCTTGCATACTGGGCGTGCATTTGTTTCTGATAAACCAGAAAAAAAATACATTACAAATAACAGCAAGGGGACTCATCATAGAGTTGTACATCCAATAAACAAACCCTATCATTTTGCTTGAAGCGAAAATGATGACTGGCACCTTTAGCCAGGTGAGGAAAGTAAATACATTAAAGCCTTTTTTTCGTAATTGAACGGCAGTGGCCTTACATAGTAATGTTCCCCTTCCATGTGTAAAAAACCATTCTGTTCGGCCAGGTGTTTTTGTAGCGGCAGTTTTCATATTTTTTGATAACTGATAATTTTTTACACTCTTCTCGTTTATTTATATTCAAAACAGTTCTCAAAGGAAACAGGGGGCAAACATCGCATGCATGTAGTAAGATGTTCTTTTCTTCTAGAAATTTTGTCAGCGTATCTTTTCCGGTTTTAGGCATCAAAGTTTTTTCAACTAACGTCAAAAATCATGTATGTACGCGGCATTCATTGACAACAACGTCATCCCAAACGGATCAAAAAATTCACAGCAAACAGTATAAAAATAAGAAGTTTTCAAAAAATCAAATTAATCAACAATACTTTTGATGAGCTCCACGATGTCGTCATGCAGACCAGAAACGGGACGAGGACAGATTTTTTGATGAGCCTGGAAGCAATCGTCGGTGTGGCAGTGAGCATTGCATTTTGGACAGATTTGGAACTTGGATTCGGAAGATGGCTTGGAGCACTTGACGTCGTCTCCTGTGCGCAGACAGATCGGGCAGAACTGGCTCTGGCAGGGACAAGGTTTCGGTACGTAACGGAAGCACTTTTTGCAAAACCGTTTGTTCTAAAAAATCGGAAAAAATAATTTATAAAGTTTCAAGTTTTTAACTCACGTTTTTGTTTCTCTTGGAAATAGGAGCAAATTTATGGGTAATGGAGTCGTAAACCACAAGTTCGGGGCAAGTCTGTTCTGTACTGTACCCGGCATTCGTCAGGATGACTCGGAGCGATGTGTCCAAAACGACAAAAATATCTTCATTGTAGAAACTCGGCAAGTGAATAATGCGATCGACGTCGGCAAGTGTCAGTGGATATTTGGTGTCGTTTGGAAGGTTGGCTTGTTTCCATAAAATATCGTTCACTTTGTCGATTTTACCATCAAATTCTGTTGAAACATACTTCATACAATTTGAGCAAACAGCCGCATGGAAAAAATTTTTCACTTCCGAAACCGCTTTAAAATCGTCAGCGTACTTTTTCATGTATCGAGCTACCAATTTCCCGGTTCCGACCCTGGTGCTAAATTCACGTTCAATGGCGCAGGGCAATTCAGGCAGTTCCTTGATTTTTTCTTCGTAGTCGTGTTCAATATTGGCGAGACGCTCCATCCTCTCGCCTTCCAGTTCTTCGGTCAACTTTTTCAGTCTCGCATCGATGTCGGCGTTCACCTCGTCCACCTGAGCCACTCGTTCCGTGTTGTACGTTTCCAGCAGTTTTCGTCGTTTGATCATGACTGCCATATCGTCGATAAGTGCCGTGTAGAGATCATCCTCCAGGTCCATGTTTACCATTCGGGCTGAAATTTAGTTAATTTTATCAGAGCACAAATATTATAAAAAAAATGTATTTACCGTGAAGTTCCACCACGGAATCCTTCATGTATTGGAGGGATGAATTGAGCTTTGTCATTGTAGATAAACTATAAAAATACGCTCAGGATAAAGTATAAAAATGCGAACAGAACGCGCGAGTTGCTCTAAATCCGGCAAAAAGAAAACACAATAAACTAGCTAGTGCTGCTAATGTCAACTGAACGATTGCGCGATTGCTTGAAAAAATCATTCGTGGTGGCTCATTTTGTAGGAGGCGGTCCTTTTGGAAAAGCGCAGACATGTCCAAGCAGGTATCCCAGGTTGTATAAAATGTCCGTTCATAAGAAAGAACGGCAGTACACGGCTTGTGCGCATGCAAACAGTTCGATACAACTGTGATTGACAACAATGGTTGAAATGGACAGTTATGTATTAGCAATAACTGATACATAATATTGCTAGCAATTTCAGCCCAAAATTGGGTAACGTTTGTGTGCGTTCTTGAAAACAAGAGTTGCAATGGGAACTCCTTCGTTCTGCAAAAAACTCTGCGCAAGTCCCCCAAAATCTTCCGAAAAATTTATGAAAAGTAAAAATTATAAAATAATGTGATTCTTTTTTATTGAAATGTGTCTCTTTGGTATTATATATTTTTTTGCCGTTAAAGTTTGGTTGTATTTTGAATGCTTGTTACAAAAATCATCATTTTTGATGCGGCTTATGTACGACACTTTGTTCCAAAACGGTTCAACACAGTTTAAAATAAAACAAATCAATCTACAGGACTTTTGATGATTTCCACGATCTTGTCACGCAGTTCCGAAACAGGGAACAAACATCGCATGCATGTAAGATATTCCTTTCTTCTAAGAATTTTTGAAGTCGTCAGCGTATCTTTTCCGGTTTTGGGCCTCAAATTTTTTCCAACTGACATTCAAAATCATGTACGCGGCATTCATTGACAACAACGTCATCCCAAACGGATCAAAAAATTCACAGCAAACAGTATAAAAATAAGAAGTTTTCAAAAAATCAAATTAATCAACAATACTTTTGATGAGCTCCACGATGTCGTCATGCAGACCAGAAACGGAACGAGGACAGATTTTTTGATGAGCCTGGAAGCAATCGTCGGTGTGACAGTGAGCTTTGCATTTTGGACAGATTCGGGACTTGGATTTGGAAGATGGCTTGGAGCACTTGACGTCGTCTCCTGTGCGCAGACAGATCGGGCAGAACTGGTTCTGGCAGGAACACGGATACGGTCCGTAACGGAAGCACTTCTCGCAAAACCGTTTGTTCTAAAAAATCGGAAAAAATAATTTTTAAAGTTTCAAGTTTTTAACTCACGTTTTTGTTTTTCTCGGAAATAGGAGCAAATTTATGGGTACTGGAGTCGTAAACCACAAGATAGGGGTATGGCTGTTCTTCACTGTTCCCGGCATTCGTCAGGATGACTCGGAGCGATGTGTCCAAGACGACAAAAATCCATTCATTGTAACTCGGCAGGTGAATAATGCGATCGACGTCGGCAAGTGTCAGTGGATATTTGGTGTCGTTTGGAAGGTTGGCTTTTGACCATAATTTATTGGTCAAATTGTCGAATTTGCCATCAAATTCTGTTGACACGTATTTGTACCAATTAGAACAAGCAGCTGCGTGGAAAAAAATTTTCTTATCCGGAACTGCTTTGCTATCGTCAGCGTACTTCTTCATGTATCGAGCCACCAATTTCACGGTTCCGACCCTGGTGCTAAATTCACGTTCAATGGCGCAGGGCAATTCAGGCAGTTCCTTGACTTTGTCTTCGAAGTCGTGTTTAATGTTGGCCAGACGCTCCATCCTTTCGTCTTCCAGTTCTTCGGTCAGCTTTTTCAGTCTCGCGTCGATGTCAGCGTTCACCTCGTCCACCTGAGCCAGTCGTTCTGTGTTGTACGTTTCCAGCAGTTTTCGTCGTTTGACCATGACTGCCATATCGTCGATAAGTGCCGTGTAGAGATCATCCTCCAGGTCCATGTTTACCATTCGGGCTGAAATTTAGTTAATTTTATCAGAGCACAAATATTATAAAAAAAATGTATTTACCGTGAAGTTCCACCACGGAATCCTTCATGTATTGGAGGGATGAATTGAGCTTTGTCATTGTAGATAAACTATAAAAATACGCTCAGGATAAAGTATAAAAATGCGAACAGAACGCGCGAGTTGCTCTAAATCCGGCAAAAAGAAAACACAATAAACTAGCTAGTGCTGCTAATGTCAACTGAACGATTGCGCGATTGCTTGAAAAAATCATTCGTGGTGGCTCATTTTGTAGGAGGCGGTCCTTTTGGAAAAGCGCAGACATGTCCAAGCAGGTATCCCAGGTTGTATAAAATGTCCGTTCATAAGAAAGAACGGCAGTACACGGCTTGTGCGCATGCAAACAGTTCGATACAACTGTGATTGACAACAATGGTTGAAATGGACAGTTATGTATTAGCAATAACTGATACATAATATTGCTAGCAATTTCAGCCCAAAATTGGGTAACGTTTGTGTGCGTTCTTGAAAACAAGAGTTGCAATGGGAACTCCTTCGTTCTGCAAAAAACTCTGCGCAAGTCCCCCAAAATCTTCCGAAAAATTTATGAAAAGTAAAAATTATAAAATAATGTGATTCTTTTTTATTGAAATGTGTCTCTTTGGTATTATATATTTTTTTGCCGTTAAAGTTTGGTTGTATTTTGAATGCTTGTTACAAAAATCATCATTTTTGATGCGGCTTATGTACGACACTTTGTTCCAAAACGGTTCAACACAGTTTAAAATAAAACAAATCAATCTACAGGACTTTTGATGATTTCCACGATCTTGTCACGCAGTTCCGAAACAGGGAACAAACATCGCATGCATGTAAGATATTCCTTTCTTCTAAGAATTTTTGAAGTCGTCAGCGTATCTTTTCCGGTTTTGGGCCTCAAATTTTTTCCAACTGACATTCAAAATCATGTACGCGGCATTCATTGACAACAACGTCATCCCAAACGGATCAAAAAATTCACAGCAAACAGTATAAAAATAAGAAGTTTTCAAAAAATCAAATTAATCAACAATACTTTTGATGAGCTCCACGATGTCGTCATGCAGACCAGAAACGGGACGAGGACAGATTTTTTGATGAGCCTGGAAGCAATCGTCGGTGTGGCAGTGAGCATTGCATTTTGGACAGATTTGGAACTTGGATTCGGAAGATGGCTTGGAGCACTTGAAGTCGTCTCCTGTGCGCAGACAGATCGGGCAGAACTGGCTCTGGCAGGGACAAGGTTTCGGTACGTAACGGAAGCACTTTTTGCAAAACCGTTTGTTCTAAAAAATCGGAAAAAATAATTTATAAAGTTTCAAGTTTTTAACTCACGTTTTTGTTTCTCTTGGAAATAGGAGCAAATTTATGGGTAATGGAGTCGTAAACCACAAGATGGACGAATATCTGTTTTTTACGGTACCCGGCATTCGTCAGGATGACTCGGAGCGATGTGTCCAAAACGACAAAAATATCTTCATTGTAGAAACTCGGCAAGTGAATAATGCGATCGACGTCGGCAAGTGTCAGTGGATATTTGGTGTCGTTTGGAAGGTTGGCTTGTTTCCATAAAATATCGTTCACTTTGTCGATTTTACCATCAAATTCTGTTGAAACATACTTCATACAATTTGAGCAAACAGCCGCATGGAAAAAATTTTTCACTTCCGAAACCGCTTTAAAATCGTCAGCGTACTTTTTCATGTATCGAGCTACCAATTTCCCGGTCCGACCCTGGTGCTAAATTCACGTTCAATGGCGCAGGGCAATTCAGGCAGTTCCTTGATTTTTTCTTCGTAGTCGTGTTCAATATTGGCGAGACGCTCCATCCTCTCGCCTTCCAGTTCTTCGGTCAACTTTTTCAGTCTCGCATCGATGTCGGCGTTCACCTCGTCCACCTGAGCCACTCGTTCCGTGTTGTACGTTTCCAGCAGTTTTCGTCGTTTGATCATAGTCAGCGTCTCTTCAATCAACGTAACATAAAGATCAGAATCCGGGTTTACGTTTGCAGTTCGACCTAAAACAGATTCGTAAATTCAAGCCACGTTTATAAAATCTCCCGCATCTTTTTTGACCAAATTTTTAACCAAGATGCTAAAAATAAAAAAATCACACATCAAAATTATGTTTTTTATGTATTGACAAACATCCAAATTAAATAAAATCTAATTTTAACCATGAAAATGCATTTGTCGCCCCGAGGCAAACTATAACAAAAGCAAACACATCTTTTCTAAAATTTTATCGAGGAATCTGCCAGGGAATCCCCTCTTAGTCACCCAGATTCAAGTTAAAATTGAAGAAAAAACCTACATTGAAGGTCGGCGATCGCATCTTTGACGTTCTGGAGGGAAGAAACGAGGCTTGACATGCAGAAATCTGGAATATCAAAGTGATAAACAACTAAAAACAAAGCAAATCAATATCGAACAATATTGACAAAAAAGTACGACGGTTTGCCGAACAAAAAAAGCGCGCGTTGAATGCAGCGCACGCAATGCGGGATCTCGTGCGGAAAGCAGTTTATACGGTGTTTTTTTGCTTTTTACGTCTTCTTTTTGTGGATTTCTTGCTTTTGACGGCGAAAGCAGACATTGTGTGTCTTGACACGCCACCCAAAGTCATCAGAGGCGTTCGCCGAGAGGATTTCACCAACAAGGATGTCAAATCGTATTTGGAGCTGCAGCGTAAAGGCTATTTACCTGTCTTTTCTCCAACAGAACCTACAATGGTTACGAAAAGTTCTGCTACGATGCAAATGGCTGTGAGGAAGAATCGAAAAATCACCCGCCGATGAAATACGAAGTCTGCGTGCACTGTCGTGTCGTCTTTTTCGGATCAGGTGGTCATCTTCCGTAAGGTTTTTGCTTTTAGGTCAAAATATGAATTTATTTTGACCATTTACGTTTATTTTCTGCGAAGTTTGTTCCCTGACAAATTTTTTCCCTGTGTGAAAAGCTATTATATAAAAATGTTTTGATCTTTTATGTTTTATGTTGTTGTTGAAGATTTAATCAATAAGAAAAGAAAAAAATTGTCTAAGCAATAAATTGTTAGAAATCAAAATATTATGATTTTAGTATGCCGAGGCCGCGACCAGCTCGGCCTAAAAATTTCTGCGAAAAATAAATTTTAGAAAAAAAAATCCTGATCTATAAATTTGCAAAAAAAAATTTTACATTGTCGATTTGTACGACTCTGACCTTTGAAAACATCTGTCCGGCCCGTTGAGAATTGTATAATATATATTTTGTTAAGAAACGTTGTTCATCTAAAGAGCTTTTTTTGATTTTTAGATGAACGTCAGTTGAACAGTTTTCCGACAAAAATAACGCAAGCGCTATGTAAGCGCTATGTACATGCTGTTTTTTCCAGCAACGTGTTACCAGCTTATGTTGGTTCAGCAGATTTATTTTGTTAGCTAGCGTTTTGCATTGCGTCAAACAAATTGAATTGTTTAGAAAAATGATACAACAAGAACCCGGTTAATTCTACATATAATATTCTTCCGGCGATCGATGTTATCGCTCACATCAGCGTTGTTGTGCGTGGCTGGCTGAGCCTTGACCTACGTCCCGTTTCTTTTACATAAGAACACATCAGGTAACTAACTAACTAACTGTTTTCTTTCCGAAAAGAACCCTGAACCATCACCATCATCACTGCACTCGCACTCGCGGTGTTGGTGACGTGGATTTTTTTGCTCCGTTTTGTTTTGATAAAAATTTTTATTTTCAATGTTTCAGAAAAAAAACCGAAACCAAAACTAAAACCAAAAATGCCAGCTCCCGTGAGCGTTCTCGTCACCGGAGGCTGCGGCTTCATCGGTTCCAACTTTGTCAACTTCGCCCACGCTGCGTGGCCTGAAACCAAAATCGTCAATCTCGACAAGTTGATTCTCAACTCGGATGTCAACTACGTTTCTGCCGAAGTCCGAAATTCTCCTCGCTACGAATGTGTCCTCGCGGATATTCGAAATCGAGATGTTGTACTCGACGTCCTCGAACGCTACAGCATCGACGTAATCATCCACTTCGCTGCCGACTGCACTTCCACCCGGTGCTACGAACAACCCGTCGAAGCCATCGAAAACAACGTTGTCTCTTACATTTCCTTTCTCGAAACCGTCATTCATTACGGTAGAATCCGAAAATTCGTCCACATTAGCACGGACGAAGTCTACGGTGATTCTGGACTCGATTCCGATGAAATTGCAAAAGACGAAGGAGCGCTTTTGTATCCGGGAAACCCCTATGCGGCAACAAAAGCTGCCGCGGAGGCTTTTGCGCACTTTTTCCAGCAAACCTATGATTTGCCACTGACGCTGCTGCGTATCAACAATATTTACGGTCCCAATCAGTGGGATGTCAAACTTGTCCCTCGTTTTATCGACGTTGCCAGACAGAAGGGGAAATTTACTGTTCAGGGCACAGGCAAACAGCTTCGATCTTGGTTGTTTGTGGACGATGCTGCCGATGGAATTCGACTCGCTGCTGAACGAGGCGTTGTTGGGGAAACCTACAACTTGGGTACTTACTACGAAAAAAACGGTTTGTTTACTGATTTTTTACACTTTTAGCAAGGATGGGCGAACATTCGAATTTGTTCGCGGGCAATTTGTGTTTTTTTGTTCGTGTTCGTTGGCGAAGAAATTCTTCTGAACTTTTTGTTCGTGTTTGTTTGCAAACAAAGATAAATTTTCAAAATAGAAAAAACGAACAAAAATTGACTTCTATTTTTTTTTGTTTTTTTTACACGAATGAATAAAAATTTTAGATTTTTTCAGCAAAATCGAACACCGTGAATAAAAAAATTTTTCGAACATTTTTGATAAAAAAATATTTATCAAAAACGATAATTTTTTTCGAACATTTTGATTTTTGAAACAAAAAAATATTTTAAAAAAAAATACGAATTAGGGGGTTTTCTTGCGCGCTGAAGCTAACAGTGGCGTTGCCTAAGGCTACTGATCACTGTTCAGTTTTTTTGGGTGTAGTGTTTACTAGGGTCCCCGTCCCCCCCCCCGTTCCTCGCGGGCTCCCCGGGGAATTTCCCGCTGGGAGCAGTGTTCCGCTGACTCCGACTCAGAGTCGACTCTTTGACTCTGACTCTGACTCTGAGAGTCAAGAGTCAGAGTCGAGAGTCGATTTTTACAAAATGACCATTTGACTCTTTGGAGTCGACTCTTTGATGAAATTTTTTCGAAAAAAATACATTTTTATAGCCATTTTTGGTGCCAAATTTTTGATTTTGTAAAATAAAAAGTCGTTAACGATGAAAGCACGCAGTTTTAGGCTTTTATTGATGCATTTTCTGTGAACCTATTTTGACTTGGAGTCAAAGAGTCGATTCTATGAGTCGGAGTCGAAAGAGCCGACTCTTTCGACTCTCGACTCTCGACTCTGAGTCAGAGTCGAGAGTCGATTTTGGCCAGAGCGGAACACTGGCTGGGAGCCCGTATTCCCCCCGCAACGATCTCCTCCCTGTGAAATTCCCCGTGAAAAAACTCTCCCCGTATAAGTTCTCACTAAAAAACCCTGTAAATTGCCTATTTTAGTCAATTTTGTTTTTTTTTAAATATGCTCCCCGTGAAATTCCCCGTTCTACTCCCCGTGAAGATCTCCTCCCCGTAGCCCCCCCCCCCCCGCCGCAATGTAAACGGGGGGGGGGGGGGTGGGAACCCTAGTGTTTACCCCCTCTCCTCTTTATTCAAAATTTCACTTTCTGCTTGCATTTTATTAAGCTTCACCACCAACTGTTTCAAATAAGTTTGGGGTCAAAAATCAGTATCTACCAGCACTGTAAATGCGACTGCAACGATGACCAAAAATACCAGGGTTAATTTCATGTGAACAAGGAACTGAGGTTAACCATCCTGGCGGCATCTGTATCCCAACAACACCGGACGTGAAAAGGACGAGGAGAAGAGTGAGGACGAGGAAGAACTTCATCGTAGACAATATGATTCCAACTGACTTGTTGACTGTTTTTCCTACCACTAATCTGGTATTTATATCCGTAAAAAACTCAAAAAATCCTGCATATTAATTTTTAATGCATTTCAAGTAGGAAGTTTCTTAGAACGAAAATTGAATTTTGCAGAAATCAGGGGGTTGTTTATATCGTGGTTTTCAAAATTCTTTTGTTGGGTGAAATTATGCGTTGGTGTAAGTCCCATTCGGAATTCGTAGGATTGGAAAAAGTTTTAGAATGCTGCTGAACAGTTTTTTTAATGCATTACAAATAGTGTGATTTTACACAGGCCAAACCCAAAAAAACTGAAAGTGATAATATCCCGTGATACAGTGATCAGTAGCCTTAGGCAACGCCACTGTTAGCTTCAGCGCGCAGGAAAACCCCCTAATTCGTATTTTTATTAAAGTGTGAAAAAATCGGGATTGGGGGAAAAAATCGGAGTAAATGCAAAAATGTGAAAAAATCGGAGTTGGAAAACTTGGGAAAGAATCGGAGAGGAAAAAATCGGAGAGGAATTTTTCGGAGTAGTGTCACTATACCAAAAATATGAAAGATGACAAATTTTTTGATCATTTTTGATTTTAGAAAAAAAATTGCTAAAAAATACATTTTTAATCAAAAAAAGGTAAAAAATGTTCGCGTTCGTTTGATTTTTCGAACATAATATAAAAAATGCACGTTTGTCAGTAAAACTACGCCTTCTCCGACCACGACCCCGACCCCTCCCCCAGCCCCACAAAATACCCATAATGACGATATCACAAATTCCTCACTTTGCAGCTCTACTCACTCACCCGAAACCCCCGAAGACCAAATCCAACGTCTCGAACGCGAACTCAGCGATGCGAGAAGAATCGCAGCCCAGAGAGAAGCGCAATGCGAACACCTGCGAAAAATGCAAAAGTCCCTCGACAACGAGGTCCAGGACCTGACCGAATCTCTCTTCCAGGAGGCCTATCGCCTCGCCAACATTGCAGAATCTCGAAAAGAGCAGGCTGAAAAGCTGCTTGCAGAAGCGCTGCTCAAAGTCGACCTCCTCCAGGCCGAAGTCAAGGCTCTCAAGGAAGTCATAAAGCCTGCCAAGCGGACTATTCGCGAGCGGTTTTCGTCCTCGCGTGAGTATTTTTTTATGATGAGGTTTCGAAATTTCGAGAGACAATAAATATTGGATATTCTGTAATTTTTTTGGTTTTAATTTTTGAAAATGGTTGTACAAAAACTCACTTTTTTTGGATTTTCGAACACAATTTTTTAGCGGCGTAAAACCTGAAAACAAAATTTGTTTATAAAACAGATTTTTTGTCGCATTTTGCAATTTTAATATTCAAAAATAGATCCTAAAAAAATATTTTTTTTCCATTTTTTGTGTTTTTTTTAATTTTTTTTTAAATTGCACTTTTTTTTAAACCAAAAATAATTTTGGGGGTTTCTTTATAACCTATAAAAAATTATAAATAATTCAAAAACCACATTTTTTATTCGTTTTCAAATTTGAAAAAAAAAAATTCTGCCGAAAAATGTGTTTTATATTTTTTTACGAATTCCGAAAATAATTTTTTTTTTATAAAAATTTGTTTTGTTACGCAGATCTTAAGACCGCGATACGCCGTAGCTCCGCCCCGCACTACTCGTGCGATGGCGCCCGCACTCTCTCATTAGGAGTCGAAGATCGGGCTAGTGTTGAGTCGTACATGTCTCTCCGGGAATAAACAGGACACAGAAATACCGCTACACTTTGGCAACAGTTTCTCACACAGAAAATCATTTCAGAAAGAAAAAGTGAATCAATGAACGGAATCTCCAAAAAACTGGTCGACGACCCTTTTGCTTCGACTGCCGCGGATCTCAACGGTCACTTCCGGGACCCCACCGTGTTTTCCGAGTTCCTGCAATGGCTTGAAGCCCCCGACAAACGCGAGCCCACGCATCCTTTCATCCGACGTCTCATGGCAGAGGATGTGGCGCCGTGCTTTTCTTTTGGCAATTCCGACCTCGCCCAGGACGTTCTGGCCGCCATCCATGAGAATACCCTCGAAATGGAACCTTTTCTCCCGATCGACAGTGTCAAGGAATGCGCTCTTACCGGCGTCTTTGGCAGGTGTCCCTACCGGCTGCGGACAAGTGCCGCTGGCGAGTGGATTTTTGTATCCATGTTTGCCAGAAATAGGGTTGGTTTACATTTAAAAAAAAATTTAAAAAAAAAATAGTACTCTTTTAAAGACAATTAAAAAATTGAGTACTTTTTTGAAAAACAAACGTAATTATGAAATAAAAACTTTAAAAAAAACTAAAAAAATAGGGCATTTAGAAAAAAATTATTGAAAAAATCGGAGTTTTTGAAAAAAATAAAAAAATCGGACATTTTTTGAAAAATAAATTTAATGAAAAAAAATTATTACTTTTTTTCACGAAAAAAAAATAGAATTTTTTGCGAAAAAATACGACTTTTTTTATTTTTCAAAAAATTAAATTTTAAAAAAAATGAGGATTCTTTTTTTAAATAAAATTTTTAAAATAAGGACTCTTTTCTGAAAAAAAAATAGAAAAATAAATTTTTTTCGAAAAAAGTGCATTTTTTTCTAAAACAAATTTCAGGTAGCAGCAGTCGCGGATCTCTTCACCTACCTTCGCTACGTGCAGTACGGCATCGTCAAAGCGCCTCCGGCAGATTCGTTTCTCATGGTGACGACGATGCGTCGGAGCATAGCACTTGCGCGTCTCGGACTCGACGAAGGACTCCACAACGATGAATCTCCGGCGTAGGCCGTTTGTTTCCTTCCTTCTGCCACGTTTTGCCATATACTCACACTTGACCCATTCCAACTCACATCACCTGTCTGTGCCGTGTACTACCCATACTAAATATTACGCACCACCACCACTCCGATTTTGTATTTTCATTCACAGACAAACTTGATTCCGCGTTGATCGATGTTCGTTCCTTTATTCCATGTTTCGACGAGTTATACGGTAACCACTGATACGAGCCGCATTTGTTTACCTTGAACACTTTATAAACTTGACAGTGTATTATACTCTTTTCTGTTGTGGGAGGATACACAGATTCGTGCATGAGAAAAAACAAAAATGGAAATGCGCACGCGGTCGTCCTGTAACGAAAAAAACTAGATTTCGCTTCGAGACCACTCACATCAGTGCGTACGCATCGCGCAACATTTATTGTGGTCTCCCAGCGAATGGCATATTTCATTTGAGTGCCAAGAAAATTTCAAAATGCCAATTCCAGCAAGAATTATGCAAAATTAAAAAACACGTCACCCGCGTTTTTGCGTGCTAAAAATACACTTACTCGATGGGATTCAGACAGGTACATTCGAAATTGCTGCCGTCAAGCCCAGGCTGATCATATTCCTTTATCACCTTTATCACCGATCCTGAACACCCTTTCACCGAAATACAAATTCCAACGTGTAACTACAGAATGGGCGTCCGGAACATGGGTTACGGTATGTTGATTCTGTCGTTTTTTCTAAATGTAAATATTTATCGTAAAAAACTTTTGTAAGAAACACTCTATATAGTAAGATCTGTAATGAGTCACGCACAGGTGCGAGAGTTAATACCTACTTTGCGATGCCCATGATGCTTAAGAGGGACTCTGCGAGCCGATTTTGGAATAAGGTGGAGGCCGCGACCCAGCTAATTTACAACTTCAAATGTTTTGTGCCCAAGTTGTAGGGGGGCCTATGGGAGACTCCAAATGGGCCATAATAGATTTTTCAGATGCCGGATTCTGGAGCTAGGGCTTCTCGAATGTTTCGACGTCAAAATTTCAAACTGCTTCTAAAAATCTGATTTTTGGCATACAGGGGTATCTTGGCACGAGAAATCGACTGGTGTATTCAGATTTTTCAAAAAACATCTGACTTTTTTGAAAAAATTGATTTTCTTCAATTTACCTGTTTTTACCGTCAAAAATTGGCTGTGGCGTCCGAGAGAGGATCCTCCAGCGGGTTTTGACACCGGAATCTGAAAGGCCGTATTTTTTGACGTCGATTGAGGTATTACACAAAAAAAATTATGTCCCTTTATTTGACCAACACTAGGCTTGTATGGCGCGCACTTGGTAAAAAAACACCTTTGTCGAGTTTCCGAAATGCATATTTTTATAGTTGGAAAAATCTAATTTGTGGTTTCCGGGGGTAGTTTGGCACGAGAAATCGACTGGTGTATTCAGATTTCTCAAAAAACATCTGATTTTTATGAAAAACTTGATGGTTGATGTTTTACCGTTATTTACCGTCACAAAAATGGCTGCAGCGCCCAAGGGCAGGTCTTCCAGGCAGGTTTGATGCCAGAATCGGTTTCCCCATCTTTTTCTACGTCGATTGATGTATAACACAGAAAAATTGAGGTGCCTTTCTTTGACCATAGCCAGGTTTTTATCGCGCGCACTAGGTACAAACACCCTTTTTTTGCGTCATTGACCGAAAAAGACGTGGGCGCTTTTGTTTTATGTGCTTACGGTCACCTGGGTGTGTTCAGGCAGGTCCCAAAAATTGTTTTTAGCGACTTGCGCTCCTTATCAGATAATTGAAGCGGTAAATTACGATATTTCAGTTTCATGTTTTTTTAATGCCAGTGACAATACACAAAATAATCGGATGATCAGCGCAGGTCGCTAAAAACAATATTTGGGACATGCCTGAACACACCCAGGTGACCGTGAGCACATAAAACAAAAATTGGCTTCAGGGCTTTTTTTTGAACATGACTCCTGTTACGCGCGCCCACGTCTTTTTCGGTCAATGACGCAAAAAAAGGTGTTTGCACCAAGTGCGCGCGATAAAAACCTGGCTATGGTCAAAGAAAGGCACCTCAATTTTTCTGTGTTATACATCAATCGACGTCGAAAAAGATGGGGAAACCGATTCTGGCATCAAAACTGCCTGGAAGATTCTCCCTCGGGCGCTGCAGCCAATTTTGTGACGGTAAATAACGGTATAACATCAACCATCAAGTTTTTCATAAAAATCAGATGTTTTTTGAGAAATCTGAATACACCAGTCGATTTCTCGTGCCAAAATACCCCCGGAAACCACAAATTAGATTTTTCCAACTATAAAAATATTCATTTCGGAAACTCGACAAAGGTGTTTTTTTACCAAGTGCGCGCCATACAAGCCTAGTGTTGGTCAAATAAAGGGACATAATTTTTTTTGTGTAATACCTCAATCGACGTCAAAAAAGACGGCCTTTCAGATTCCGGTGTCAAAACCCGCTGGAGGATCCTCTCTCGGACGCCACAGCCAATTTTTGACGGTAAAAACAGGTAAATTGAAGAAAATCAATTTTTTCAAAAAAGTCAGATGTTTTTTGAAAAATCTGAATACACCAGTCGATTTCTCGTGCCAAGATACCCCTGTATGCCAAAAATCAGATTTTTAGAAGCAGTTTGAAATTTTGACGTCGAAACATTCGAGAAGCCCTAGCTCCAGAATCCGGCATCTGAAAAATCTATTATGGCCCATTTGGAGTCTCCCATAGGCCCCCCTACAACTTGGGCACAAAACATTTGAAGTTGTAAATTAGCTGGGTCGCCGACCTCAAATCGGCTCGCAGAGTCCCTTTTAAGTATTATGTTTATTTATTTACTGTCATTCTCAATGGTTAGTATCACATTACATACAATGCTTTACTTAAAAGTATGTATAATAATACATATATACATATGTACATATATACATATGTATTACTGAAAATGATCTGTTGCAAAATATTAAACACCAGTAAATACAACTAAATACATTTTACAAACATTTTTCAAAAAATCATCATGAAACAGTAGTTTGTGCTAAATCAGTAAACGGAATCGATGCAACCCTAATTTTTCTGTCAAATCGAGAAGTAACAGCGTTTCGAAAAGATTTGATAGTCATGATCTTAAGCAAAGGATAAACACCTGGCATGAGTGGTTCAGAGATTCTGAACCAGACTCCGATTACCTTAAAAGCCATACTTTTTTCATCGAAGCTAACATATCGAATGGTTTTTGGAAAAATAACTGCAAACAGGGGTACGACGGCTTCGACTGCCATTACGATAGTGAATTGTTTGTGAACGGCATGGATCGGAGGCGAAGGTAAACAACGATGCCGGAGACAATTATAATAGCGTACGAATAAGACATGATAATCGTCGACGCTGTAGTTTCAATGATTGCCAGGGGTATGCCAAAGGCTTTTGGATCAAAGATATCGGAGTAGTTCTCTTTTATGTCTGCCATGAATGCTTTCTGAATTTCGGGTTGCCAGAGGAGAGGAACTTCTGGGATAACCATAAATCCAAAAACCGGACAAGCACTGATGATTACGATACATGTCATCATGAGTGGAGACAGTGTTACGTCGAACATGACAAAAAAGAAGCGATAAACAAATTGAATTGTCACACAGTTTATAGACAACAAAATGGTCGCAAAATGTGTCATGCCAACAATAAACGTAGCATTTCCAGACCAGTCTCCCAGGATGCCACTGGCATACTGTATAAACCATCTTCCTGCTATATGACTGTCCTAAAACTTTAAAACAATATAAATTATTACATTCACCAAAACAAAAAAAACGCACAAAAAGAACGAAGCAATTAAAAATAGAAGTCGAAAAATCGTGGATGCATCCGTAGTAGAGCACTTTTTTATATCCTTGCATACTGGGCGTGCATTTGTTTCTGATAAACCAGAAAAAAATTACGTTGCAAATAACAGCAAGGGGACTCATTATAGAGTTGTACATCCAATAAACAAACCCTATCATTTTTTTGTAAAGCGAAAATGATGACTGACACTTTTAGCCAGGTGAGGAAAGTAAATACATTATAGCCTTTTTTTCGTAATTGAACGGCAGTGGCCTTACATAATAATGTTCCCCTTCCATGTGCAAAAACCAAAATGCGCTAAAAACCATTCTGTTCGGCCAGGTGTTTTTGTAGCGGCAGTTTTTATATCTTTTGATAACGGATAATTTTTTACTCTTTTCTCGTTTATTTATATTCAAAACAGTTCACGTCAGCGTATCTTTTCCGGTTTTAGGCATCAAAGTTTTTTCAACTAACGTCAAAAATCATGTACGCGGCATTCATTGACAACAACGTCATCCCAAACGGATCAAAAAATTCACAGCAAACAGTATAAATAAGAAGTTTTCAAAAAATCAAATTAATCAACAATACTTTTGATGAGCTCCACGATGTCGTCATGCAGACCAGAAACGGGACAAGGACAGATTTTTTGATGAGCCTGGAAGCAATCGTCGGTGTGGCAGTGAGCATTGCATTTTGGACAGATTTGGAACTTTGATTCGGAAGATGGCTTGGAGCACTTGAAGTCGTCTCCTGTGCGCAGACAGATCGGGCACCACCACTGGCCCTGGCAGGAAAGCGGAAACGTTTCATAACGGAAACACTTTTTGCAAAAATATTTGTCCTAAAAAATCGGAAAAAATCATTTATAAAGTTTCAAGTTTTTAACTCACGTTTTTGTTTATCCAGGAAATAGGAGCAAATTTATGGGTAATGGAGTCGTAAACCACAAGAAAAAAGTATGGCTGTTCTTTACTGTACCCGGCATTCGTCAGGATGACTCGGAGCGATGTGTCCAAGACGACAAGAATATATTCATTGTAACTCGGCAAGTGAATAATGCGATCGACGTCGGCAAGTGTCAGTGGATATTTGGTGTCGTTTGGAAGGTTGGCTCGTTTCCATAAATCATTGTTCAATTCGTCGATTTTACCATCAAATTCTGTTAAAACATACTTCCTCCAATTTGAGCAAGCAGCTGCGTGGAAAAAAATTTTCTCTTCCGTAACCGCTTTAAAATCGTCAGCGTACTTTTTCATGTATCGAGCCACCAATTTCCCGGTTCCGACCCTGGTGCTAAATTCACGTTCAATGGCGCAGGGCAATTCAGGCAGTTCCCTGATTTTGTCTTCGTAGTCGTGTTCAATATTGGCGAGACGCTCCATCCTCTCGCCCTCCAGCTTTTTCAGTCTCGCATCGATGTCGGCGTTCACTTCGTCCACCTGAGCCACTCGTTCCGTGTTGTACGTTTCCAGCAGTTTTCGTCGTTTGATCATAGTCAGCGTCTCCTCAATTAACGTAACATAAAGATCAGAATCCGGGTTTACGTTTGCAGTTCGGCCTAAAACAGATTCGTAAATTCAAGCCACGTTTATAAAATCTCCCGCATCTTTTTTGATCAAATTTTTAACCAAGATGCTAAAAATAAAAAATCACATCAAAATTATGTTTTTTTATGTATTGACAAACATTCAAATTAAATATAACCTAATTTTAACCATAAAGATGCATTTGTCGCCCCGAGGCAAACTATATAACAAAAGCAAACACATATTTTCTTAAATTTTATCGAGGAATCTCCCAGGGAATCCCCTCTTAGCAACCCAGATTCAAGTTAAAATTGAAGAAAAAACCTACATTGAAGGTCGGCGATCGCATCCTTGACGTGCTGGAGGGAAGAAACGAGACTTGACATGCAGAAATCTGGAATATCAAAGTGATAAATAACTAAAAACAAAGCAAATCAATATCGAACAATATTGACAAAAAAGAACGACGGTTTGCCGAACAAAAAAAGCGCGCGTTGAATGCAGCGCACGCAATGCGGGATCTCGTGCGGAAAGCAGTTTATACGGTGTTTTTTTTGCTTTTTATGTCTTCTTTTTGTGGATTTCTTGCTTTTGACAGCGAAAGCAGACATTGTGTGTCTTGACACGCCACCCAAAGTCATCAGAGACGTTCACCGAGTGGATTTCACCAACAAGGATGTCAAATCGTATTTGGAGCTGCAGCGTAAAGGCTATTTACCTGTCTTTTCTCCAACAGAACCTACAATGGTTACGAAAAGTTCTGCTACGATGCAAACGGCTGTGAGGAAGAATCGAAAAATAACCCGCCGATGAAATACGAAGTCTGCGTGCAATGTCGTGCCGTTTTTTCCGGATCAGGTGGTCCTTCCGTAAGTTTTTTGCTTTTAGGTCAAAATATGAATTTATTTTGACCATTTACGTTTGTTTTCTACGAAGTTTGTTCCCTGACAATTTTTTTCCCCGTGTGAAAAGCTATTATATAAGAATGTTTTGATGTTTTATGTTTTATGTTGTTGTTGATGATTTAATCAATAAGAAAAGAAAAAAATTGTCAAAGCAATAAATTGTTAGAAATCAAAATATTATGATTTTAGTAGGCCGAAGCCGCGACCAGCTCGTCTTCGGCCTGAAAATTTAAATAATTTTAGAAAAAAAATCCTGATTTATCCCAAATTTCGAAAAATAAGTTTTAGAAAAAAAATCCTGATTTATAAATTTGCAAAAAAAAATTTTACATTGTCGATTTGTACGACTCTGACCTTTGAAAACATCTGCCCGGCCCGTTGAGAATTGTATAATATATATTTTGTTAACAAACGTTGTTCATCTAAAGAGCTTTTTTTGATTTTTAGATGAACGTCAGTTGAACAGTTTTCCGACAAAAATAACGCAAGCGCTATGTAAGCGCTATGTACATGCTGTTTTTTCCAGCAACGTGTTACCAGCTTATGCTGGTTCAGCTGATTTATTTTGTTAGCTAGCGTTCTGCATTGCGTCAAACAAATTGAATTGTTTAGAAAAATAGATACAACAAGAACCCGGTCAATTCTACATATTATATTTTTCCGGCGATCGATGTTATCGCTCACATCAGCGTTCTTGTGCGTGGCTGGCTGAGCCTTGACCCACGTCCCGTTTCTTTTACATAAGAACACATCAGGTAACTAACTAACTAACTGTTTTCTTTCCGAAAAGAACCCTGAACCATCACCCATCATCACCGCCACGCGCACTCGCACTCGCACTCGCGGTGTTGGTGACGTGGATTTTTTTGCTCCGTTTTGTTTTGATAAAAATATTTATTTTCAATGTTTCAGAAAAAAAACCGAAACCAAAACTAAAACCAAAAATGCCAGCTCCCGTGAGCGTTCTCGTCACCGGAGGCTGCGGCTTCATCGGTTCCAACTTTGTCAACTTCGCCCACGCTGCGTGGCCTGAAACCAAAATCGTCAATCTCGACAAGTTGATTCTCAACTCGGATGTCAACTACGTTTCTGCCGAAGTCCGAAATTCTCCTCGCTACGAATGTGTCCTCGCGGATATTCGAAATCGAGATGTTGTACTCGACGTCCTCGAACGCTACAGCATCGACGTAATCATCCACTTCGCTGCCGACTGCACTTCCACCCGGTGCTACGAACAACCCGTCGAAGCCATCGAAAACAACGTTGTCTCTTACATTTCCTTTCTCGAAACCGTCATTCATTACGGTAGAATCCGAAAATTCGTCCACATTAGCACGGACGAAGTCTACGGTGATTCTGGACTCGATTCCGACGAAATTGCAAAAGACGAAGGAGCGCTTTTGTATCCGGGAAACCCCTATGCGGCAACAAAAGCTGCCGCGGAGGCTTTTGCGCACTTTTTCCAGCAAACCTATGATTTGCCACTGACGCTGCTGCGTATCAACAATATTTACGGTCCCAATCAGTGGGATGTCAAACTTGTCCCTCGTTTTATCGACGTTGCCAGACAGAAGGGGAAATTTACTGTTCAGGGAACAGGTAAACAGCTTCGATCTTGGTTGTTTGTGGACGATGCTGCCGATGGAATTCGACTCGCTGCTGAACGAGGCGTTGTTGGGGAAACCTACAACTTGGGTACTTACTACGAGAAAAACGGTTTGTTTACTGATTTTTTACACTTTTAGCAAGGATGGGCGAACATTCGAATTTGTTCGCGAGCAATTTGTGTTTTTTTGTTCGTGTTCGTTCGCGAAGAAATTTTTCTGAACTTTTTGTTCGTGTTTATTTGCAAACAAAGATAAATTTTCAAAATAGAAAAAACGAACAAAAATTGACTTCTATTTTTTTTGTTTTTTTTACACGAATGAATAAAAATTTTAGATTTTTTCAGCAAAATCGAACACCGTGAATAAAAAATTTTTCGAACATTTTTGATAAAAAAATATTTATCAAAAACGACAATTTTTTTCGAACATTTTGATTTTTGAAACAAAAAAATATTTAAAAAAAAATACGAATTAGGGGGTTTTCCTGCGCGCTGAAGCTAACAGTGGCGTTGCCTAAGGCTACTGATCACTGTTCAGTTTTTTTGGGTGTAGTGTTTACTAGGGTCCCCGTTCCCCCCCCCCCGTTCCTCGCGGGCTCCCCGGGGAATTTCCCGCTGGGAGCAGTGTTCCGCTGACTCCGACTCAGAGTCGACTCTTTGACTCTGACTCTGACTCTGAGAGTCGAGAGTCAGAGTCGAGAGTCGATTTTTACAAAATGACCATTTGACTCTTTGGAGTCGACTCTTTGATGAAATTTTTTTGAAAAAAATACATTTTTATAGCCATTTTTGGTGCCAAATTTTTGATTTTGTAAAATAAAAAGTCGTTAACGATGAAAGCACGCAGTTTTAGGCTTTTATTGATGCATTTTCTGTGAACCTATTTTGACTTGGAGTCAAAGAGTCGATTCTATGAGTCGGAGTCGAAAGAGTCGACTCTTTCGACTCTCGACTCTCGACTCTGAGTCAGAGTCGAGAGTCGATTTTGGCCAGAGCGGAACACTCTCCCCGTATAAGTTCTCACTAAAAACCCTGTAAATTGCCTATTTTAGTCAATTTTGTTTTTTTTTTAAATATGCTCCCCGTGAAATTCCCCGTTCTACTCCCCGTGAAGATCTCCTCCCCGTAGCCCCCCCCCCCGCCGCAATGTAAACGGGGGGGGGAACCCTAGTGTTTACCCCCTCTCCTCTTTATTCAAAATTTCACTTTCTGCTTGCATTTTATTAAGCTTCACCACCAACTGTTTCAAATAAGTTTGGGGTCAAAAATCAGTATCTACCAGCACTGTAAATGCGACTGCAACGATGACCAAAAATACCAGGGTTAATTTCATGTGAACAAGGAACTGAGGTTAACCATCCTGGCGGCATCTGTATCCCAACAACACCGGACGTGAAAAGGACGAGGAGAAGAGTGAGGACGAGGAAGAACTTCATCGTAGACAATATGATTCCAACTGACTTGTTGACTGTTTTTCCTACCACTAATCTGGTATTTATATCCGTAAAAAACTCAAAAAGTCCTGCATATTAATTTTTAATGCATTTCAAGTAGGAAGTTTCTTAGAACGAAAATTGAATTTTGCAGAAATCAGGGGGTTGTTTATATCGTGGTTTTCAAAATTCTTTTGTTGGGTGAAATTATGCGTTGGTGTAAGTCCCATTCGGAATTCAGAGGATTGGAAAAAGTTTTAGAATGCTGCTGAACAGTTTTTTTAGTGCATTACAAATAGTGTGATTTTACACAGGCCAAACCCAAAAAAACTGAAAGTGATAATATCCCGTGATACAGTGATCAGTAGCCTTAGGCAACGCCACTGTTAGCTTCAGCGCGCAGGAAAACCCCCTAATTCGTATTTTTATTAAAGTGTGAAAAAATCGGGATTGGGGGAAAAAATCGGAGTAAATGCAAAAATGTGAAAAAATCGGAGTTGGAAAACTTGGGAAAAAATCGGAGAGGAAAAAATCGGAGAGGAATTTTTCGGAGTAGTGTCACTAAACCAAAAATATGAGACGATGACAACAAAAATTTTTTTTAACAGCCTGTTTTTTTAACGTTTTTCGAAAACTCAAAGTAGACATCACAGTAGCTCATTTTTTACGTTTTTACAACAAAAAGCATCCGGAGTTAGGCCCAGAAGCCAAAACTTGCTATTACTGCTTTTTCTGAAAACACCACAGGAAAATTCTGCAATGACTCTTTTAGTGTATTTTTCGTTCAAACTGCGATCAGCGTTTATAAATATAGTGATCAGGCGCAATATTTTTGATTTATAATAATTTTGTCATTTCATTGTACTGTGAAACTATTTTTACAATTTTTTTGCACATTGCGTCCATGATTTTTTTATGATGCGTTTTATTCTCAATCAACATAAAAATAATAACAAAAACAACAACAAAGTAACGGAAAAAAGACGGTAGAGGAATAGGGGGATCACCCTGACGCAGTAACAAAACTTGGCTACTGCGCCACCCCGACGCAGTAGTAGCAAAGTTTGGCCATTGCGCCAGCCCAACGCAGTAGCAAAGTTTGGCCATTGCGTCAAAGAAGAAAGGGAAGCACAATACGCAAAGCACAGGCCCGCCGCAATAACGTAACTTGGCTATTGCGTCGAGATGGGGGTTGAAAAAATTTACACGACGAATACAATTACAAAAAGTGATACTGTATCCGTTGAAGAGCATTGTCCAAGAAAAATGATAAAAAAATATCCAGAAACAAATTAAAAAAGGATGAGATTAGAGAAACAATTACGGCGACGATGTTAGCTATTCTGGAGACGCTTTTGATTAACTTGGGTCGATTTCCACGAGCAGCGAAGAGGGTAGCCATCCGAGTAAGCCGAATCCTGAAAAATAACACGAAATAAACGCCAGAAGAAGAAAACAGACAAAAAAACTCAAAAAACGATCAGAAAAAACTCATGTAATCAAGAAAGTCAGAACAGTTATCTTTGATTGCCCTGCCACGAAAAGTCGGACAAACAATCCACACTACAACGTTGTTCGTTTGTCCAATTTTTCGTAGAGTTACATGAGTTTTTTCTGATCGGTTTTTTTGTCTGTTTTCTTTTTATGGCGTTTATTTCGTGTTATTTTTCAGGATTCGGCTTACTCGGATGGCTACCTTCTTCGCTGCTCGTGGAAATCGACCCAAGTTAATCAAAAGCGTCTCCAGAATAGCTAACATCGTCGCCGTAATTGTTTCTCTAATCTCATCCTTTTTTGATTTGTTTCTGGATATTTTTTATCATTTTTCTTGGACAATGCTCTTCAACGGATACAGTATCACTTTTTGTAATTGTATTCGTCGTGTAAATTTTTTCAACCCCCATCTCGACGCAATAGCCAAGTTACGTTATTGCGGCGGGCCTGTGCTTTTGCGTCTTGTGCTTCCCTTTCTTCTTTGACGCAATGGCCAAACTTTGCTACTGCGTTGGGCTGGCGCAATGGCCAAACTTTGCTACTACTGCGTCGGGGTGGCGCAGTAGCCAAGTTTTGTTACTGCGTCAGGGTGATCCCCCTATTCCTCTACCGTCTTTTTTTCGTTACTTTGTTGTTGTTTTTGTTATTGTTTTTATGTTGATTGAGAATAAAAAGCGTTTTCACGAAAAAAGTAATAAAAAAAGTAATAATGCGAAAAAACCGTTTATTTAAGTCAAACTGCCACCGTGTACCAGATTGAATAAAAACGCAACATTTACGTTCATGTTTGGACTAGGTGTTCAAAATTATCGAATAAAAAGAGAAGAAGCGTCGACAGGTCGTTCGCGACTCAGGTTATCAGAAAAAAAGAGATTTTAGGCAATTAAGCGTCTCGAACATGTCTGAAAAGTAAATTTGCCAGAATTACGCATCATGGAAAATGTATCCGAGTTTCGGGGCAACTTCGATGGAATATGCTTTTTTGAGGTATTTTACGGTGTAATAACGTAAACGCTGAAAATAAGCGCAAAAAAAAAGCTCATAAAAAAAATTTTTGTTGTCATCGTCTTATATGAAAGATGACAAATTTTTTGATCATTTCTGATTTTAGAAAAAAAATTGCTAAAAAATACATTTTTAATCAAAAAAAGGTAAAAAATGTTCGCGTTCGTTTGATTTTTCGAACATAATATAAAAAATGCACGTTTGTCAGTAAAAAATTACAGTATATCAACAAAAATTTTTGACTATCGATCAAAAAAAGCTTTTTTATTCATTTTCGTTCGTGAACACGGCCAAAAATATAAAAACGTGTGCGTTCGTTCGAATCTTCAAATAAAATTTGAAAAAAAAGATGTTATTTGGGAACAATAAAAAACTAATATGTATTCCATTATAATTTCCAAATTTTCAGTCCTCGAACTCGCGCACGCAGTCCAAGCCGAAGTTGACAAACAACTCGGCCGCGAACCTTCTCCCGTCGAATTTGTCTCCATCCCTGACCGTCCATACAATGACATGCGCTATCTCATCGACATCGGAAAAGCCGAACGCGAACTCGGCTGGAAACCGACGACAACCTTCGACGAAGGCCTTCGCCGCGTCGTCGCTTCTGCCCTGCAGCCCCACATCCCCGTCAAAATGTCTGTCGCCATCGTCGGCGGAAACGGTTGGGTCGGTCAACAGTTCCAAAAACTTTTGACCGCAGCTGGAATCCCATTTGTCATCACACAGACTCGAGTAGGAGTTCATTCCGACGAAGAAGTGAGTTTGTATAGTACATATAATATTTTACGCGCGATTTTCACCGTGAACAACAGGTCCCTGGCAGGATTTGGCAATCGCGGTGACCATAGTTGTCTTGCAGGATTCTGTGGGCTGCGTAGCGTCGCTGAAATTGGGTCGTTCTGAGGGTTTTTCCACCGGTTGCTCCGGAATAAGTGACTGTGGCGCGTCAGTCGGTGGTATCATATGGGTTGATTTGATCGTATTTCCGGCTGATTTTCCAGCTGGTCTCAGGTTTTCTTTTTCTGAGCGTTCCTTTCCTGGTGACGGGTTAACTGCACCAGGGGTGGCGGGTTTTGGGGATTTATTATCCTTCTGAAAACAATTTTTAGAAAGGTTTAAAAATTTTTTTTGATTCAAAAATTTTTTTTTGGTTTAAAAATTTTTTTTTGCCAGTGTCAAAATTTTTTTACGGACGTGCAAAAATTTTGTTTCGGGTTAAAAATGTTTTTGAAAGTTCAAAAAATTTTTTTGGAGTTATAATTTTTTTTTGAGGATTCAAAATTTTTTTCCGGGGGTTAGAAATAGAATTTTTTTGAAACACAAAATTTTTTTGGGTTTACAATTTTTTAGGAAGCTAAAAAAATTTTTTTGGTTTAATTTATTTTTTGTGATTCAAAAATGGTTTTTGGGGGTTCAAAATTTTTTTGGATCATAAATTTTTATTAAACTACTATTTTTTGTGTGTTCTAAATTTTTTTTGGGTGTTGAAAAATTTTTTTCCGAGGTTGAAAAATTTTTTTGGAGGTCAAAAAAAAACCTTTTTAGCAATCTTCTTTTTTCGGGGTAATAATCGTCCAATTTTGAGCAACTCGTAGGGATACGGTGAGATATGCGGTACAATGCCCGCGTTGATGGATATAGGATTGGTGACATCCTGTGTCTCCTCGGTGTCTTCCTGGGTGATGTCGAGCGAAACTTGATTCGGATCGCCGATACGAGTCGGCGTACGCACGTTCTTCTTTCCCATCGTCGACGTCGATGTATCGCTTTTGACAGTCTTGACTCGCGTGCACGCGAGTGCGATCCAGAGAGGCACTGCGAACGCGATGACTGTCACTTCTGAAAAAAAAGTCAGAATCCTACAAAAATCCAAACCCCCCCTCAAAAAAAATCTAAACTTACGAATGGCAAGGAGGAAACTCATAACAAAGTGAAAATGACAAAACTGCGCATTTGGGCTTTTACGGTTTTTTTCTGGAATGTTTTTGCATAAATATACATTCTTTTTTTTTTTGAGAATGATTTACCTGTATTTCCAGGTGGCCGCTGAGCTCAACAAACTTCGCGTAACCCACGTGCTCTGCTGCACCGGACGAACCCATGGCGGAGGCATCAAAACAATTGAGTACCTCGAAGGAGGACCCGATAAGGCTTTTGAGAATCTCCGTGACAACCTTTACGGTCCAGTGGCTCTGGCGCATATCTGCGATCGTCTGGGACTGCATTACACCTATGTTGGCACTGGATATCTTTTTGCTTACGACGAGCAACACCCAATTGGGGGTCCTGGATTCGGAGATGATGGTGAGTAAAATTGGGGTATTCAAAAATTTTGGTTAGCACTTTTTTGGCTTTTTCTGTTTTAAAAAATGTAAAATCTTTCATTTGATACAAAAAAACATAAAAAAAAACTGATTTTTGGGGTAAACAACAGTAAAATTTTTCAATTTTGACAATGTTGTTAAAAAATAAGCGAATGCCAGTAAATATTTATTTTTGGATCGTGTCAAGTCGATCCATGTTTTTTTAAACGATGCCGCTTGGATTTTTTAGGTCCAGAATGTATCCGAAAATTGACCGTAAAATGTAAAAAATAGCTAATTTTTCCAAAATTGATAAAAAAAAAAGTTGAAAAAAATTAAAATTTGGGCGTAAAAAACCATCAAATTTTTCTAAAACATATGTATTTAGCAACCTTTTTTTGCTGATTTTGATTTTTTGGAATGGCGAACATTCATTTTTTTGTTTGTGAACTTTTTGGCAAAAACGTGACTATTTTATTTGAAATAATTTATGGATGCAAACATTTTTGACTGTTTTAGGTACGAAAAAAAAAATATATTTTTTTAATTTTTTTTTGTTAAAAAATTAATTTTTGGGAAAAAAACGGTGAAATATTTTTCAAAAACCCAAAAAACTAATCATTTTTTGCATGTTTTTGAACTCATTTTGTCCTTTTTTTTGTTTTGGGGTCTGTCGAACCTTTTTTTGCATCAAATGACGATTTTCGTTGCATTGTTTCTATCATAAAATGTTGCCAACTTCTGATTTTTCCATTTTTCCATTTCAGACCTCCCAACATTCTTTGGCAATTCGTACTCCGTCGTCAAGGGCTTCACGGACCGCATGATCCGTTCTCTGCCTTACCTGGAGTCCGTCAACGCCCGGATCACTCTTCCGCTGAACTTTGACCTCCAGTCTGACCGTAATCTATTGGCCAAGATTATTCATTACAAGTTAGTTTTTTTTCTTTCCTTTTTTTTTGGGTAAAGGGCTTCTCTTGCGTCACGGAAACAAACCGTGACCGATGACTGGACGACTGAATAACCAACAACAGCAATAGTCGTCGATGACATTTCATGTCATCCGGAACGCCGGGGTCCCGGGGTGAAGTGGTCTCGTCTCGTCTCGTATCTTTTTTTTTGTGCGGATGCCGTCTTTTATTTTTTTTTCTTTTGAAAAAAGTCAGAAAACCACGCGAGCGTAGTTAGTTCTTTTTCGGTTTCGGAAAATTTTACGATACAATACAGTTTTTTTGTGATCAAACAAATGAGGAAGAAGAGTTGCGGCGACCTTTTCTCCAAATTAAATAAATAGTTGGACTTTTATGATACAAAAAAATACTTACTTACGAACACAATTTTTTTTTGCTTTTTTGTTTCTTTGCTTCTTTAATCTGAAGTAAGCTAATGGCGATGTTGAGAAGATTTATTACGCCTTTTTGCAAGTAGCGCTCACACACACACATACAAATATACAAATGCAAATAAATACATAAATGTTGATCAGTGGTTTTTAACTACTAAATAAATAAATAAAATTAAAAAAATAGTGGTAGGACGAAAGAGACCGCAAAAAAGAAAAAAAAAGTGCCGTTAAATGTCCTGTCCTACAAACACGCCGACGCCGACGCCGACGCCGTCGCCGGCGTTGCTTGTGTCCGCGGCGTCGCTAAATAAGCCTGATTTAGCCTGGCTAAGCCACTTTTTTTCTCTACTTTTTCTACATACACAAATGCCGTTGTAAAAAAAAGGGCCGTTAGCTGCTGGCAAAAAATTGAAAACAAAAATTGAAAGGAAAGTGGAGAACAATTTTATCGGACGTCGTTGGCAGACAGGCAGGAAGGAGACTATGGCTCACCTGAGGGACCGGAAGAGATGAATGAGCATTTTGTTTGGCAGCAGGAAATTATTTACAAGGCAAACCGGCAGTCGGGGGCACTAAAGTACTATTTATTTATTTATGCCTTAGGGCATGTTGTCTGATGACGAGGAAGGATCCTGGATGGTTTGTTGGCACGTTGAGAAAAAAATTTTGAATCAAAAATCTGTTTTTTAACGTTATTATCGATTTAGAAAATGTCTCAATTTTTGACATTGTTCGATACTTTTTAGACCGAAAAAAATCCAATCGGCTTCTATTTTCAATTTGTTTAATTTTCTGGAACAAAATTTTGATGTTTGTGTAAAAAACGTCGAGTAACAAAAAATGACTGTTTGTCGGTCTTAGAAAATTAAAATTTGTTGCGAAAGTTCAAAAACTTTTTTTGAAAAATCTGGTCGTTTCTTTCCTCCAAAAATCTGTTTTTTTTTTATTTTTTTGTATTGAAAAATATTTCATTTTTTTTCGGATCAAAATTTTACAAAAAAAAATTTATGAAGATAAATTATAAAAAAAAGAAAATTTTTGCTAAAATGCATTTTTGGTTTTTTTACATTTTCAAATGTAAAAATAAATTTTACGTTCTTCTGTAAATTTTTCTTGCATTTTTCACGTAAGAAAAGAATCTTGCGTTTTTTAAAAATTTCTTTTAAAAAAAATGTCAAAATGTCATTCTTACAAAAATAATTTTTTTGGTGCACTTGAACAAATCATTCGTTTACAAAAAAATTTTGAGCTCATGAAATTAATACATATTTATTTATAATTTCAATGTATTAATTTCAACGACCCCGTTAGGTTGCGGTCGGGGCTCGCTCGTGCCCGTGCAGGCATGCATCCATCCTTGCGTAAAGTTTGACGCCATCCATTAGGAATTAATGACGCCTGTGAGCGACGGATGATGATGATGATGATGATTGTGGGCCGGACGCGTCGTGTGGTTGATGTCAAAAGTCAAAGCGTATAATATCTATTACATTACATTTTTTTTCGAAGAATGAATACATTTATGTATACATATTCCGGTCAATAACCGGGATCATACATATTTGCGTGCGTGCGCGCAGGTGTCAAATAAATATCATATTTAGTGATCATTCTGACAACTTTTGATTTAAATTCTTTCAGACAGATCTTCGACATTCCCGTCTCGTTGACGGTCGTCGAGCCATGCTTCGACGCTCTCCTCGACCTCATGGCCCGTCGCTTCGGTGGCTCGATCAACGTCGTCAACCCTGGTCCTGTCAGTCTGCATGACATACTCTCGCTCTACCGTGCCCTCGTTGATCCCGACCTCGCGCCCTACGAAGTCGTCGGTGCTGATACGGAAAAAGGAAGAGAACTCCTCGCGACGAAGGGAAACTGCGCTCTCGATGCTTCGAAGCTTTCCCGACTCTGTCCGGGTCTTCCTACGACCACCGAGGCTCTCACAGCCGGCTTCCAGCAACTCGCTGCGGCTAATCACCGGCCTACTGCCTAATTTTGCTCTTTCCATGCTTTGATGTAACTTTTTTCCAGGGGCGAGGGAGGGTGGGAACGTTACCCACTCACTTACTCACTGGGTTTGTTGTTTGCTTGCTCGTCGGACAACATGGACATCTAAATACATACATACATTTGTCTGCCGGCAAAGTCATTTTGGCATAAAGACGATTAACTTTCCGGTCGGACAGACGACAGCTGTCTTGGAGATGACTCATGATGAGCTTTGGGTTGGGGTCGGAGACCGTCGGACTGGGGCCTGGCTCTGATTGCCGCCGGCGACGGCAGAAACAGCGCGCACATGCATTGAGTGCGTTCTCTCATCTTTTTTTCCTTTGTTCGCTCATTTACTCGTCATTTGTCTTCTGGTCCATGTTCTCATCATTGTTGTCCATTTTTGCGGTCGATTTTATCGTTCGTCCATTTTTCATGACCGGGAGACAGGAAAAGAAAAAAGAGGAAAGGTTTTCTGTTTTTTCTTTGTTTTACGGGAAAGCAGAAATTTTGGGGTTTCCAAATATTATTTTGCTTTTTTTCGTTGCCTTGGCAAAAAAACACCAACTTGGAACTTCCGGTTGTAAAAAAAGTGGTCGACAATGAAGAAAGAATCGTGCCAACCTTTTTTTGGTGGCCTGTCTGTTTTTTTCCGGAAAATGAGCAATCGCAAAAACAAAGATTGTTGTGATTCATCTTTGTCACCTTCACCTGTATTTATGTCAACAGGTCCACCACGAACGTTTGCATAATTTTCAATTCTGGGGTCAAAGCATTTATTCAGTCTGGTTCCAAAAAATCCAAAAAAGCGTGCTAATTTCTTATTTATTTACGCTTCTTATACATCAGACGCAACTCAGCGCGACAAGAGTTCAATAAAGACCAACTCTGACTCATGAAGCCTGCCTGCCCTCTGCCCTGTGAACCAACCGACAACAAAACAAGCCTTGTTTGTACATATTCAGCTCATCATTCATTTTCACATCCATTTTTTTCTTCAATGTTTGATTTTTGATAGACTTGGCTCCCTGACCTTTTTCAATAGACACGCCCGAAGGCGTGAGTTTTTTTACACTTCTGAAAAAAAATTACACAGTGCATGCACTTTTGCATGCTTTTTGATGACAATCTTTTTTTGATCCAATGCGTGGTTAGTAAATACGTTACAATATGACATCAAGTACGATACTTTTTGAGTTTTCTCGTTTTTTTTTCTGATTCTGCGCCGTTGCATACTTAATTTATGTATGTATGTCTCTTGCTTAAATTAAAGTCTTGTTTTGCTTCGGATTATATTTTCTATGGGCTATGGCTTATTCCCGGTATCGTCAAACACCCCCATTTTTTCTTTCATTTTTTATAATATTTATTACTAAAGTCGCTTTTTTGCTTTCTTGCATGCATGTCCGGATCTCCTCCAATTCCTTTTTTCCCGCTTATATTAATCGTGTACGCCTCTTATGTATATTTTTTTGCATCTCGGTTTTCTTTGTTTATTCCTCCCTATTTTCATTCGTCCGCGGCATCTACTACCGTAGTTGGCGTCAATTATCATAATTTGAGATGTGATGCACACGGGGGTTTTTATCTTCGTTTTTTTTTTGTTTTTGGCTTCGTTTTCGTCTTTCGTTTTCGTTTTTGATGCCGAACGGGAGCAAGCTTCCTGGCTTGGCTCACGCACGCGCTTGCTTGTGTCCTCGGTCAAAGTCCACGCGGGAAGATGACTCGACTCGACTCAACTCAATTCAGCTATCTAGCAAATCGAATCTGTGCGCTAGCTCACATAATAAATAAATATATGTTTGTAGCTTCGATCGGTTTTTGAGGTTTTTACGGTTTGATTGTCAAAGAGTTATGTACATTGGACTCTGACTCGTGCTGCTGGCTGTTGGCTGCACCCCTGCTTACCGGTCGGACGAGTCTAAGTGAATCGACGTGTGCTGTATCGAGCTGGATGAGTTGAGCACGCGCGCGTAGTTAGTTACTCATAGTAGATAAATATTTAGTAGCTCCGCTGATACTCCCCCAGCATCCAACATCGGACGCGTCGTCGTCGTCCAATTTCTATGTACTCCCCGTCGTTGCCGCCGCCGCCACCGCCCTCAAGGAGTCATTCAATTTGGATTTGTGCCGAGTCGGGTTTTTTTTCTCTGTGTGCCAACGACTCCCCCGAGCCTCTGTACGCACTTGATACTATAATACATAGTTTTTCTTGTAGCCTGGTTTTTTTGAAAAACTTGCTCTCCCGAAGTGGAAAAAAGGATATAAAAATCTTTGTTTGCCCTGTGGGCTTCCAGCTTCTTTTGTCACCCCCGCCCAAAAAAATTTTTTTTTCTTTTTTTACATAAAAAAAATTTTGTGTGTGTTTGGCATGTTCTGGTCGTCGTGTTGTGTTCATTTTAATTATGGCCCCTCGACTTTTCTTCGCGGTGGGTGACTGACTTGGCCTCTTTTGTGTCGAGGCGTGAAAAAAAGACGGAGACGACGGGGGAAACCGCAACCAACCGCCACCACGGCCCGTTAGTTTCGTCGTCGTCGTTGCCGTTGTTGTTAGTTGACGTGAGTAGGGTGCGACAATGAACGCACTGTCGCGTGTCCTGACCAGGGCAGGGCGTCTGTGCCTGAAGCCTCCTCTATTTTATTTTTTTTATTCCTCATGTGTGCCGGGAAAATTATGCAAATTGCCATCCAGGCAGGCAGGCGCCTCTACTGCCTTCAGGCATAGTCGGGCGACACAGGAAGAAGCCGAGGCGCATGGATGCAAGCGAGCGAGCGATGCGCGCGCCTGCGCGTTTGCTTCCGTTCTCGCTCCGCCCGTTTGCCCCGGTGCCTACGGCCAGCCAGCTTGGCTTCGCTTTGTCGGGCGAGGAGAGTAGGCAGCTCTAGCAGCTACTACTAGTGCTAGTAGCGGCTGCCGTCGACGCCCGGCACCCGGCACCCGCGGCCGTGGCCGTGGCCTATGGCGCAAAATCGATGACTAACGCGGGAGCATGCGTCCACCGCGCATGAACTTGTCTCGGGGAATTGAGTTGTATCCAAGTTGCCAATCCAAGACACGTTTTCTTCAATTTTGTGAGTGTTCTGACGAGTGTCTAAAAAACTAAACTTTTTTTTTCTGCGCGCAATAAATTCGGTCGTTTTCGTCTTCGTCTTCGGCCGACGGAAGAATTGTTGCCTCCTCTTCGAACTCGTTATTTCATCCTTTTTTTTTCTTTTTGACGGGCTGGCACACATAATGTTATGACGACGACGCTGAAACAATGCTCTAAATTTTTTTATACTATTTATTTATTTATTCGTGTTCTGTTCGCGGACGAAAAATACAGAAAATTGAAAATTGTTTGTACATTCGTACATATATACGAACTCGAGAAGCACCCCAGAATCTCTGTCGTCTTCTTAATTTTTCTGTTTCTCGCTTTCTCGCGCACGCACTTCCTTCCGCGTGATCTACTTGCTTTCTTTTCCTGATTTGGGTTTTTTTTTTGCCAGTGTGGTTCTTGTTTTTTTTCAACATCATCTAATTAGTATTTCTGTAATTTTCAAGAGCGTGGTGCAGGTCGTTGTCTTCTTCTTGCAAATTGGTTAGTTGACGACTGTCGGCTGGCAGCAACACATGCACAGGTGTGGTGTGCGCGTGCGCGTGCGGTGACGTTTGTTTCTTTCTCCCATGTTCGTTTGTTCTCCCCTTTTTTTTCTCCTTCCATGCCCATGGGCATGCATGAACATGAAAAGGACAGCAACAGCAACGGTGTGTCGCGTCGGCCGCTGAGATTAAATAGTATTCAACCCTTCGAAGGAAAGGAGCGAAGGAGCTTGGGTGTTGCGATAGGATAGCGCTAACCACCAACCAAGATTGGAGGTTGTTGGTTGGTGCGTTGGGTGGTTGGTTGGTTGCCTCGGACGACGACGACGACGACGACGACGGCACTTTTACACGCGCACACCCATTTTGTTTTCGTTTTCGTTTTCGTTCTCCTTTTCGTTGCCGTCGACAAACGTGACCCTTAACGCCAGCAGGCAGGCAGCCGCCGGTGTTTATCCCCTTCCCTTCCCTTCCCTTCCCGAGTGCCGTTGGCGCGCAACCATGGCACACACAATTTTTTTCTTTTTTTTATAAATATCTAAATATCATTTGGTTTTTTTTTTTACCGTATTGAATTTCCCCTGGTTTGTTTGCCTTGGTTATTTTTTCTTCTCCCTGCGTGCCGTACGCTACGCTACGTACGCCGAATCTGTCACTGGCAGCTGCCTTGCTGGAAAGAAGAAAAAAAAAGATTGAGGCAATTTAACGTGTGCCTTCCGTGATACTAAATACCAGGAGAGGCCTTCGTCATCAGACGAACGAACGAACGTAGGCACAGCGAGCGATTACCCTCCGAGATTGAACTCCTTCGAAGCTTTCAACAACAAAATTGCATTTCAAGTATCTTAGTATATGTATGCCTGCAGCCTACGGCATTTACATACATACATAGACATCGTAGAGGGTATCGTCCTGTCCTGTCCTTTCGTGTGCGTTAGCGTTAGCGTTAGCACTGGCGGTAGCGCTTCTCAGGGCGTAATTAATCTCATCACATGCCTCTTGTCACTCCGTCACCATCCCTGCCGACAACCGGCAACAGGCAACGACCGCCCTGTGCCCACGGGATGGCACTCTACCCCGGACTCGGTCGCAGTCATATTATACAACATTTGTGGCCTTCTCGACGTCGTTTTCTGTTCGCATCTATGCGCGGCTGCTGACTCGTAGAATACATACATATGTAGAAAAGAAAACGTGTGGTGCGTGTCACCTCGCTACAGGGGGTGCCTTCGCGTTTGCGTTTGCGTTTGCGTTTGCTTTTCTGTTTTCACGTGGTATACCAACTCCAACGCCAACTCATTTGGCATTCATGACCATTCGAGCGTGGCGCGCCTTTTGCCATCTATCCATCGTGTTTGAGGTGTTCTTAGAACTCAAAAAAAAAATTGAGATGACACTATTTTTTTTTTATTTTTTTTTCCGCGAACTCGAATTTCGAATTTCCAGACCATAAAAAAATTCCAAAATTAAAATTTCCCATTTCATTTACAGTATCATGATTCGCCTGATACCCACACTGCTGATCGCAGTGTTGGGCGCCGACCTGGTTGCCTCCAAGCACCACGGTCACCGAGCGCCAATCATCGACCTCCACGGCGCGGACGAATTTATCGGCCTCATCCGTGAAGACCAACAGGTTGTATCCATCGCTCCGAGACTCGCTATTCTCTCTGAATCCGGTAAGTGTTATTTTTCACGCTTCCAGCTTTCCAAAAAAAAAGCAAAAAAAATTTTTTTTTCGAACAACAGAACACGCACGGCACGGCTTCTTGCTTTAATTAAAGACCCTGCGCCGTGCCGTGCCCTGCGTGATGGAGTTTCCTCAGGGGAAATTAAATGCTTAACACGTCTTTTTTTGGTTTTTAAATATTTTTTTCTCTTCCAGGACCGGTCTGCAAGTACGAGCTGATCTCCACCGACGGCAAAGAAGTGCCATTCGACGTGATCGTTCAAAGCGAGCACGAAGGCACCGCGATCGTCAAAGTCAAGGACGGCGCGATTCTTGACTGCGCTCGTTCGGACTTTAGCCTGCACATTGTCGCTGTCAGGTGTCACGATGACTCCGCGAGATCCGAAGGCGTGCCACTGCGCGTAACCGTTAAAGACACAAACAACCATGCTCCTGAATTTGAATCTCCCTGGTATTCGTTTGACGTCGAAGAAGGTCACATCTATGAAATCATCTCCAAGATCCAGGCAACCGACGCTGATTGCGGCGAGCCCTACGGCACAATCTGTCGTTATGAAATCACAAATGCCCTTGAAAAAATGCCATTCCGCCTGAGTGAAGACGGTATACTGTCCAACATTGCTCCGTTAAACTACACCGAAAATCGCTCACACATTCTCACCGTCGTCGCGCACGACTGCGGAATGCGTCGATCAAAATCCACGCTTATCACCGTCAACGTTCTTCCAAAATGCATTTCACGAATCGAAAATTCTTCTTCCGAAGTTTCAATTGTGCCTGGAATTTCTGAACCAACCGAAATTTTGCCTTCTGCGGATCTCAAATTTTGCAGAGATGAAGAAAAAGTTTGTATCGTTCGTTCTTATGAGGCCACGTTTTCGCTGGAAGCTTCTTCGACGCTCGAAGACGTGGTTCGAGATTGTGGACTGAACAAGGATGGCATCGAACTTCTGACCCAGGCTCTGGAGAAGGAACCTCCACCGTCGCCTGAAGACGAAGATGAGGACGACGACGACGACGATGATGAATTCCTCGAGGATTCTGAATCCAGTGGAAATTCGACGACGGAACAAACGCAAACCGCGTCCAAGGAACAAAAAGTGACGTTTGACGGAAAAACTACTTCGGTGAGTTTTTTTTTGGATTTTGGATTTCATTAATTTTGCGCGCCCATTTTGGTGCAATTCGTGTCAAGACATTTTTTTTTAAATGCGTGGTTCGCTGCACCTTTGTTTGTTTTTTTTCGGATTTGCAACACCTGAAAAAAGTGTGTTAGCCGTAAATAGCGTTCGTCAAACAAACTTTTTTTTGTATTTTTTCTGTGCCTTTGAGCGCTCAAACAACCACAACAACAACAACTGCAAAAAAAAAAATAGTGAACCGAGAGTCCAATTATCTCGGCACACTGCTGTTGCCGTAGCTCTAGCTTCTGACACGGACTACCGTAACCAAGTGCATGCTTTGCCTGTCTGCCTGCGCACACGCTCCGGGGCCGGTGTTCGTGTTCGTGTCCGTGCCGGTGCCGGTGGCAATGGCAGTAGCAGTGGACGTGTCGTATTCATTCGCTCACGTCACGTCATACATCGATTTTGGTCCCTATTCGGCGTACGTATGTAGTATATTCAAGAGCCAAGACGGGGGACACGACGAATGAATTTGAAGAAAAAAAAAATTGCTTGCACTTGAGAACGACGTGCAATCACGGAAGGCCTCCTTCTGACTTCCCTTTTTTTGTTGAGTGGGACGATGAAAAAAAAAGTGGCAAAACAAATGGAATTAAAAAAAGCGCTGTTTCCTATAAAATATACTTCCGGATTATGAATTTTTCATTTTATTTGCATATTAATTTTAATAATAATTCCAGATTGTGGTACCCGAAAATGTCATTGCAATGCCGATTCCCGAGCGCTTCTCGCTTAGCTTCAGAATGAAGCATGCCAGAGGCAGCAAGGAAGAGCAGTCTGTCAAGCAGAACATCCTCTGCGAATCCGATGAAAGCCGTGAGTTTTGCTTTAATGCATCTTTTTTTTTTCTTTTTTCACCTCGGGCAGGAAAAAAAAAGAATTCTTTTTTTTTTCTCGAAAAGTCACGTGAAAGCGAAAGCAAAAATGCCATCGTTAGATGTTACACAACATAGTAGAGGAAATGTTGTGCCAACGAACGAAGAAACGAAGGAACACACAGCGAGCAAGCAGTGCTCTTTTTTTCTCGGCATTTTTGCTAGGGTTCTGATTAATCCCACGAACTCATTTTTCTTGCCTGCTCGTTTGTTCGTTTGTTCGTTCGCTGACATCAGCGCGCACCTTTGGTAGCGACAGCAGTCAGGGGTTTCGCTTGAAAGCTCTCTCTTTTTTTTGTGCTACCGTAAACAAGCTGATAAGCCGTCGGCTGCGGTGTCTGCATGCATGTGCAATCTGCTGACGTTTCAGAAACTTTTGAGTTTATTCGTAAACAGGATGACGAAAACATTGGATTAATTTAACAAAAAAAATGAATCGCAAAATCACAAATCGCCTTAGGCGGTCGGTTGTAAACATGCATTTGTAATCTGACGTGCAAAACAAAAAACTTTTTGATGATTCCAATTTTTTGGATTTTCTGGAAGTTTCTAATTAACTCATTAACCGGCGTTAAAATATTTTTTTTGAGACTTTTACGATTACCAAATTTTTTTCAAAACTCTCTAAGAATTTCAAAATCAGCTCATTGACCCCTCAATTTTTCCAGAACTCAACCGCCACCACTTTGGCGTCTACATCCGGCACTGCAAACTCGAATTATTGCTTCGCCGCGAAGCCGAACACGCAACCGCCGAGTTCCGGGCTGCTGAATGGCGCTGGACGCTTCCCGAAGTCTGTGACAATCAATGGCACTCGTATGCCGTCTCCTTCACTGACCTCGAAAATGTCCAGCTCATCGTTGATGGCGCTGCGTTCACGAGCGATGGTCGAAATCCAGAGATCCTCGATGACTGGCCGCTTCACCAGACCAAGGACGTCAAGACCAAGCTCTCGATCGGTGCATGCTTCCACGCGCGTTCCAACTCGATGGTACAGTTTTTCAAGGGCCAGATCGCGAGTCTCCGCCTCCTGACCGGTGCCGTCGAAGATACCAAGGCTATCGAATGCGCGCAACAACCCGCGCAAAAACTTCTCCTTGACACGGATAAACAACTTCGATCCGGTGATTCAATTGTCGTGTCGAGAGACCATTCTCTTGTCAAAATCAACGCAGATACAAAGCCAGAATTTACGCGTCTCATCCGCAAGGTGTCATTCCACGCGAGAGGCAAAATTTTTGATTCCAAGGTCAAGGTTGAGGTTAAGCAGATCTGTGAATCCGAGCGTGAACTGGTTTCTGAGCCGAAGGTTATCCGTATTTTTGCCAAACAGACGCCACCTGTTCTCTCCATCAGCGGAGTCAATCTCATCAATACCGATCAACGAAGCCTCAAAGTCGGCACTGCTATGCTTCCTGGAATCGACATTACCGTAACCAAAACCGAAGACAAAACAGTCGACGTTTCTGCTGAACACAAACTCACCTGGTGCAAGGTTTACCTTCGCCCGTCCAGGGACATGGATCTCGAGTACTTCAGTTCTCCCGCGGCCCTCATCGCGTCCTCAAATGTCGAATTCGAACACGACAAACAGGGAATCCTGCTTCGGGGTCTGGAATCCGTAAAAACCTATCGCGAGATTCTCTCCAACATTCACTATTTCAATACCCGGCCTGAATCCTACGCCAAGAGGCTGTATACCGTTCAGTGTGGCCTCGATCAGGATAAGATCTCCTCCAACGAATTTACCGTTACCATGTCGATCCAGGATGGATCAGACAAATCCGGTGAAGGTGTGAAAATTGAAAGAATGTCTGCTGCTGCACTTTCGGATAACGCTCTCGATTCCCTCGATACCGACGATGACGGATTCAAGTACGGAAAATCCTACGAACCCTACGAATCCAATCGCCTCCAGAATATCCTTGAAATGGATCTCCCACGCCCCAAAGCCCTCGTCAGCCACCACGGCTACGAAGTCGGCAATGGCGCGGTTGCCGGAGGCGCAATTGCAATCGTAGTCGTCATCTGCGTTGGATTTCTCCTAGTTTTGCTCGTCGTGGGGGTTCTCAAGATGCGTGATACCCCGGTAGTCTCCCGACGACGCCGATCCCGAAAATCCCAGTCAGAAGGCATGGAATGGGATGACGCGGGGATGAATATTACCCTAAATCCTCTGGAAGATATTGAAAAGAACGTCGCCGGTGGCACGACCGCCGGTGTATTCTCCGAGGAAGAAGAAGACGAAGAAGAATTCTCCGACGATGCTGAATCCTTCCGGGACGATGATGAAGGCTCCGATGATGACGAGGATTCCGATGTTCTTCCGCACTCAGCAACGACGAGACCCGGTCTCGAGTGGGATGATTCTACGCTCACAAATGTCAGCAGAACTTATCGTATCTAATGATTCTAATAACGACTGACTTGTCTGTCAGAATCCAATCTTGTCTTTTTCTTCTTCATTTTTTTTTCCTTCGACTATCGTGTCACCCCAGCATGTAACCTTTTCCGATGATCTCTCTCTCTTTTTTTTTTTATTTTTTTATTATTATTTTTTCCACCACATTACGGAGCACTCGAGTTAGCGCTCCGTCGAAAACGTCTTCTCAGATTCTGGGCATTTATGTGTATAGCTTTGCACAGACTTCTTGGAAGTTGATCACACTTGCAACAGTCGTTTGCCCACAGAAAAAAAAAGTAAACGGCTGTCTGCATGAAATCCGGTATATACGTATTTACATCTTGTTCTACTTTTTACAAAACTCTCCAAGTTTTTTGAAATACAAAATTTGGACAAGGTTTGTTTTAAAAACGGACAATAATGAATTTAAATATTAATTTTTCTTCCTTTTTTCATAACTTTTTTTTTATTTTAAATAAACACGCCCCCGGAGTTTTTTGACTAACAACGCCCCCTCCTAACTTTTTTTTTTACGTTACGTACCTCCATTTATTTCTATTTTTTTTACTTTGTGTTTGTGTAACATGATCTATAGTTACGAATAAATACTTACTTAAATTAAATGTCAGGTGGATTTTTGGAGGCTTATCTCGGCTTGCGTGGTCGGTTGCCTGAGGCGATGATGATGCTGACTGTGGCCCTGGGGAAAAGCTTGGTCTGAACTATGTACGTGAACAGTGATGAACAAAAGATAACGACTTCTTCAAAACGATGAAAAATATAAAAAATACTACACAAGGGAAAGTCAACAAACAAGTGTTGTATGTAATAAATATATTTATTTCGGATGGTTTCGAGACTGTTCAAAGGATGAAATGATGAGTTCCTAAAAAAAACACAAACACCAAAACCAAAACCAACACGGAAGGCATCAAAAAGCACAAAAACTAAATATAATATGTAAACACGCTACGCAGACATCAACTTGAAAAATCTTTTTGTCAAGACTTCATTTCCTAAGGACTTCCGGAGAACTTGATCGATAAAGTAACTGAACGTAGTTGAACGTCTGGAAACGGTCACAAATCGACTGGGGGCAATTTTTCATTGTTCGCTTGTTCACGTGTTTTTCTGGTTTTGTACGATCTGTGGTGGAGGTCGTCGTCGGAGACAAAAATAAGGGGTGCACGGAGTTGTGATTCAATTTACAATATTTTTAGTTCTTTTCATTTTTGAAAAACTTTTTTTAGCAAATTTTTTGGGAGCAAAACTTTAGAGCGAATCGTTTTCAAAAAATTTCAACAATTTCAAAATATTTTGAAATTTGATTTCGAAATTAACGTATTTCTGAAAAAAAATGCTCGTAAAAATGGACAAAAGTTTATGGACAAAGTTTATAAGAAAACGATTTTTCTTAGCATTTTTTTTGGTTTTCGTTTCGGGGATGTTCTTCAATAGAAAATTTATTTAAAACTTTTTTTTAACAATGCAAAATTTTTTAATTCATAAAAACAGAATTTTTTAAAATTCCGTTTTTATCAGTTCAAAAAAAATTAAATTTTACGACGAATTTGACACTAATTTTTCAATTTTTTACAGAATCCTGCAAGATGCAAAAATTTTTGCCATTGTCATTACGGATATTTATTTGCCTCCGGGTTACTGTTTTTTTCTTTTGTTTTCCAACTATTCCTGGTTCGCCTTTGTTCCATGTTTCCAGTTCACAATGCTCTTTCGACTGACTTTAATTCCATTTATTGAAGTTATTTTACGTTAACATATTTAGCTCAAAAAAAGGCATGAATTCATGAATTCATGACATTGTGGACGGTTGGTGCAGTTTTTACGGGTGGCACCACGCAGAAAGGCAGAAAACAAGGCGAGTCAGTTTACTTGCATTGGCATGAAGATCCGCAGTTGCATGAGCCCTGGTTGGACTGACAGTTGCAGCTGCGGTTTCCTCCACAGCACGAGCTCTGCTGCACCTGGGCAGCTGAAAAAAAAGGCGAAAAAGGTGAAAAGGTGTTAATGAGGGATGGTGTTTGATTGACAAGACCATCGTCCACCGCCCACGGCAGGGCACTCGTCACCTGTGCCTGTGGCACGTGCGCGCTTTTCAGAAAATAAATAAATATAACAACTTACATCCACATCCACAACCTCTTCCGTCCATGATAAATTCCTAGAAAAAAAAGAATAAATATAGTATCTCTTAGCAGGAAGAAATGAACCAAAAAACGCGCAAACGAAAGAGAAAGTTCCTAAACTGACAAAGAGGGTCGGTCGGAGTCGGGACCGGTGTTCAAGTGTTATTTTTTTTTCTCACATTGGAAAGATAGAGATGGGGTGTGTCTGCTGCAGCATGTATCGGTCTGAATCAGTCATCCACACGTTCAGCATAGCTGTCACTTTCACTTTCACCGGTGACGATTTTTTGCGTGTTTTCACTTTTGCACGTCCTCGAGACGCTGTTTATGACCGACCGGTCCGTGTTCTTTTCCCTTTCCTTTCCTTTCCTTTCCTGTTGTTTTGCGGAAAGGGACCGACCGACTTTGAAACAAATAAGTGGAATAAGGGCACTCAGACATTTGGCAATTCAGAGGTGGCATTTGTAAAAAGGTCATGTCTTGTGATCCCTACATTCAAAAAATACATGAATTCTGGCTGCTACCAAAGAAAAAATTGTCTTTGATGTGAAAAAAAGGGCCAAGAATGAATTGGGATAATCTTAGGTAAAAAATTGATTCAAACAAAAAATTTGACATATATGGCAAAAAAAATAAAACTGCAAAAATCAGTGAAAATTTATTTGATTTCGGCGAAACATCGATTTAAAATGTTTGTCCTCGGCGTTTTTGGATTTTAGAAAAATTATTTACAGTTTTAAAGACAAAAAAAAATTTAACAAAAATGTTTTCACCGTTTTTGTTAATTTTGGAAAAACAACAATTTTTCTAATTTTGCTGTCCATTTTTTGACACTTTCTAAATCGGAAAAAAATGCTGTGGACTTCGATTTCAAAAATCTGTGCCGACCTGGCGCGATCAAAAATACAAGCATTTGCGCAAAAAAATGACTGTTTGCCAAACTATCTATAAAAAATACCACCAAGAAAGTTTCGTTATTTCTTTTTTTGTGATTTTTGAAAAATTGTTCACCGTTTTTTACCAAAAAAACGTTTTTTAAAGTTTGTAAATTTTTTTTGTATTTTTCGGTCTTTCTACAGGTACGGAACGGACTAAAGTTTCGGTATGGGTCAAATTTCAGAAAACCCTGTGTGCAAATAAAAAATATGTAGTAGATAAATTGTTTTTCTCCCGGTTGATTTCTCTCCAGCGGATCAAACAGCGTTTTCACGCGATGTCACTATCATCCAGCTAGTCATCAAGATCATCACGCTTTTTTTTTCTTGAAAAACAACTTTATCTTGAGTCGTGCAAAAAATTCTAATACATAGATAGAATTCTCGAAACACTCCGACCTTTCACTTTCATCCGTGCACATTTCTCCAATTCTCCAATTCTCCATTTGTTCTCCGTCGACTTTGACTTTGGCATGCGTGAACGAACGCATGTCTCTTTTTGTTGTTGTCCGTGACTTTATCGAGGCACATACAAAAGAATTAAAAATAATAGATACATACATATTTATTCAAAAAAAAATACATTAAGCATGGATGGGGACATCGTTGAAGCGACAGTGCGTGGTAAGGTTGGCACGGCACGGAGGCGTGATCCAGAGATACCATTCATTTTCCAGTTGATCGCGGTACTTTCCGTACGTGAAGTATTTTTGGCAGTTCAGATTGTTGATCGGGTGCTTTTGGATCACCTGAAAAAAATTTTTAATGCATAATAAAAAAATTTGGAACACCTACAGAAAGGTCAGCATCCGGCTCGCAGCCAATTGGACAGGCCAGTCGGGTTGTGGAGTTCCGAGCGAGGGTATTCCACTCAGTTTGCGGCATGGGTTCTTCTCGGCATTTGTATTTTGCCGGATCGCGTGGGACCTTGGCTTTGGGAGCGATCAGCAGACATTGAGAACCTGCGGCTTTTGAAGTGCAATCGAGAGTTCGTTCTTCTGCAAAACAAAAAAATTACAAAAAAATTAAAAAAATTTTGTGTATTTGAAAAATTATTCAGCGTTTTTACCCAAAAATGTGTTTTTTTTAACATATTTGTCAATTTTGAAAATTTTGAAAATTTTTACCATTATTCGAGTTTTCAATTTTGATATAAAAATACAAAATAAATTTAATTTGTTTGTGTTTTTTTACAAAATTATTTGTAAATTTTTGTAAATTTTTCTGCAAGCTATAGAAATGTGTACAAAAAATTAAAAAATTTAAACGTACCCCATCGAGGCCAGAGTTTCGGCGCACTTTCATCCTGGCACCAAACAGTTACAACCAAAAAAATCAAAAAAGCCAATCGAGAACCAAAAACACCGTTGCTGACCATGGCGCAGTACAACAGGCTGTTATGTATCTCTTACCCGCTCGAAGAAGCGGCTTTTAAACGCTCCAAACCAGTCTTTATCCAATCATTCATCCATCACACCCGTCCGACGACTTTCCAGTTATGTTATGTTATCAAAATCTCGTTAAAACCATGCAAAAATCGCAAAAAATCGCTTTCAAGGTCGGTCAAAAACAGAAACAGAAATAGAAAAACGCATTTATTCATTCATTCGCTGTCTTCGTATTCAAATAGGGCATGGTGCTCTCGGTAGAAATTTCTCGGATCCCGGAAGAATCCACAACGGACGGCGAAAGTGATTGTAGTATTTGTACAGGCGCCGGATCGCCAGAGGAACCTGAAAAAATGGTAATGAGAAATCTGAATATTGCATGGTGCGCGCAACATGTTGATAAATCGGTCTGCAGGTTGCATGTTGCGTGCAATGTGTTGGAAAAGTTGTTTACAGGTTGCATGTTGCGCGCAACTTGTTGACAAATTTGTTTACAGGTTGCATGTTGCGCGCAACTTGTTGACAAATTGGTCCAAAAGTTGCAGGTTGCCGGCAACATGCTGACTCATTCGCCTGCGAGTTTGCATGTTGCATGCAACATGTTGATAAGTTGATATGATGCTTGCACGTTTCGTGCAACATGCTGACTCGTTCGTCTGCGGTTTGCATGTTGCGTGCGACATGCCGACTTATTTGCACGTTGCGTGCAACATGCCGACTTATTTGCACGTTGCGTGCAACATTCCGACGCCCAAGAAAAAAAATTACCAATCAAGACGCCGTCGCTCGATGTTGTATGTGAAATGACCGTTGCATTCATGATTCCAGCTCGGAGTTTTCGTAACCAGAGTCGCTTCATCTGATTCCTCGCAGTTTAGGCCGCAGTAAACACGGGTAATGTTGTTCTGAAAAAATAATTTTTCGTCCAAAAAAATCCATCTCAGTTTTTTTTGTTTGCCAACCTTATCCAATTCTTCAAAACACCCGGGATTCTGATCAACATTACTATCCGGAAAACGCAGACTGCACCTGGCGGCACCGATTCCGTGGTCTTTGCATATCAGTGAACGTGTGTCTAAAGAAAATGATTGATTAATCGTAACAAGGACCACCCAGGTGTACATAAAAGCAAGTCAACCCACTCCAGTAATACGAGGTGGTCGGGGGCACGGCCGATGCCAATGAAACAAAACCGGCGGCAAGAAAAAGGAAAACGTGAAATACGGCAACGTAGCTCGTCATCGTTGTAAAACGCAAAGACGCAATCTGGCTCTGCTGCCAGCTCGTTGATGAGAATCAGGCAGAGGAGAGTAGACCCGAGGTAGTACGCGTGAAAGTGACCATGACCGAGTGCGAGAAAGTGGATACCAAACTAGTTTGCACGACGTTAAACGCGTCATCTTCGATTGTCTTTTGTTTTTCAACTTTGATTTGTTGAAAGCTTCGAGGCCTTGTTCGAAGTTATCGTGATCGGGATTTTAAAGGGACCATGTTTTTTACAGAAATAAATACTTAAAAAAAGGAAATTGTTTAAAATATTTGCGAAAATTGTGGAAAAACGTTTTGAAAATTATTTCCGCGTAAAAAAATGAAAAAAAAACAAAAATTATTCACCGTTTTTCATTTTTTTGTTTGTTTTTATGTAATCTTAAAAAAACAGTTTTTATGTAATTTGTTTTCGTTTAATCTAAAAAAATAAACACGATCAGAATCTGATTTTGATATAATTTACAAAAACCTCGCTAACCATTGTTTTTTACCCAAAAAAAACGAATTATAAAACTTTTGAATTCAAATTACGAGATTTTAACGTTTGGCAAAACGCGACGAACACTCGCAAATCTGGGGTTTGCATTTTTGCTGACAATTCGCCTCAACGTTCTTCCCGCTGTCATCTCTTCTCTTTTCCGAGTTGATTATTGCTTCTTCTTTTCTGAGCCATGAGTGATCACTACGGATTTTCGCTGACGACTTTCAGGTAGGATTACTGTTTGGAGAACGAACACTGGTCAGTGAAATGTTTTTTATATGTTTTTAGCCCGTCGGGCAAGTTGATGCAGATCGAATATGCCCTCAACGCTGTCAAAAATGGTCAACCGTCTGTCGGACTTCGAGGTAAGTCATTTTTTTTGTTCTATGAAAGTTTCAAGTTTTACGATGGATTTTTATTTCAGCCAAGGATGGAGTCGTCCTCGCGACCGAGAACAAGTCATCGATCCTCTACGAAGACGAAATCAAGATTGACCAAGTCTCGCAGCGCATTGGCATGGTCTACAGCGGCATGGGCCCGGATTTCCGTCTCCTGGTTTCGCGTGCTCGTAAGATCGCAAATCAGTACGAACTCATGTATGGCGAGGAAATCCCGACCACCGAGCTGGTTGCTCGCCTCGCGGCTGTCATGCAGGAGTACACGCAGTCTGGGTACGTTTTTATTTATGCTGTATAAGAAAACCCGAAAAAACGACAGAAAAGTATCGTTTTGGGAAAAAAAGATTGTAAAATTTGTGTAACGTAAAAAAAGTAACACAATTCTAACAGAAAGCATTACTTTTGTATCCATGGTTTCGCAACGAAAATTCCAAAACGATGATTTTTGAAATTTCTTCGTTGTTTTTACCCAAAAATCAGTTTTTCTTACGGTTTTTATCAATTTAGAAAAATATTACATTTTTATTAAATTTTGTAGTCTGTTCGTTGTCAAAAAACCTAAAAAAGGACAAAAAGTATCATTTTTATGGAAAAATATCGTAAAACTTCTGTATCGTTAAAAAGTTACAAAATCCATACTCAAAACGTTACTTCTGTTTCCCTAGATTCGCCACGAAAATTCAAAGAAACGATTGTTATCTTTTTGTTTTTTTTTGAAAACATTTTGACTTTTTCTTACCCCACAATTCAGTTTTTTTTGTTTTTATAGAATTTTGTATGCCAAAATAGCTTATTTCCCCTTTTTAGCGGTGTCCGTCCCTTCGGCGTCTCTCTCCTCGTTGCTGGCTGGGATACGGTGAAAAACCGACCTCTTTTGTTCCAGTGCGATCCTTCGGTGGGTTTACGTTAAATTTATCTTACGACGAATATATTTTTTGTAGGGCGCGTATTTCCCGTGGAAAGCTACGGCGATCGGCAAGAACGACGTCAATTCCAAGACCTTCCTTGAGAAGCGATACAGCGAAAATCTGGAGCTCGACGACGGCATCCACACCGCCCTTCTCACGCTCCGTGAATCCTTCGACGTCGGCATGACCGAGGAGAACGTCGAGATCGCGGTCTGCACCGAGACTGGTTTCCGTCGCCTCCCACGTCAGCAGGTCAAGGACCACCTCTCGGCGCTCTGAGGCGTGGCACAATTCGTTCATTCATTTTTTGTTCGTTTGTTTGTTTGTCTCGTAACGATGCTCCCCTCAGCTCCGTGATTCATTCTCTCCTTCCCCTGTGGTTTGGTTACTATTATTTATGTTTAATGAAGTTACGATGGTTTTTGGTTGGGTTGCAATGACTAAAAATGGGCAACAGTGTAAAAAAACAAAAGAAGTAGGTATGCAACGTGCGAATGAGTCGGCACGTTGCGCGCAACATTCAGGTCACAGCTCGATTTGTCAACATGTTGCACGCAACATGCGGGCCGCAGCTCGATTTGTCAACATGTTGCACGCAACATGCAACCCTCAAACCAATTTACCAACATGTTACCCGCGCAACGTGCAAACCAGTCAACATGTTGCATGCAACATGCACCCTGTGGACAAATTTACCAACATGTTGCACGCAACATGCGGGCCGCAGCTCGATTTGTCAACATGTTGCACGCAACATGCAACCCTCAAACCAATTTACCAACATGTTACCCGCGCAACGTGCAAACCAGTCAACATGTTGCATGCAACATGCGTTCTGTAAACAAATTTACCAACATGTTGCACGCAACATGCGGGTCGCAGCTCGATTTGTCAACATGTTGCACGCAACATGCAACTCGCAAACCAACGTAAGAAACGTTTTATTACCGTAATAATACGTTTTCTATGAAATATAAATCGTAGTTACGATGGGAAGAACAACAGAACGAACTTTTGCCCTGAGACCGAATAACTTGGAAGCATCGTCATCGTTTGCGGTGCAGACAACGTAGATGAGCTGGAGTTTGTCGTTCCTTGCGCCACCCCCCTTTGATCGGTAGACATCGAGCTCGAACATGCCGTTGTTGTCAAGGAACGAAAATACAGGGCTCACGCGGAAGTAGACGTTGTTTGACGACCTGACTTTTATCGCGAGCCGGTCAGTGGTTTTGTTCACCACCAGGTGCCTGAAAGCGTGGAAATGTTTTTTTTATTACGTGGATTTTTTTGAAGTCTCGGCTAGCAAAAAAGAAAAACGTTGAAAACCAAATTTTTAGGGTTAAAGAACATTGAAAAAAATGGTCTGTGGCCTTTTTTTATTCATTGTTACAAAAATCTGTCATGAACGTAAACAAAAAACATTTTGATTCATTGCTTGGAGCATCTAGCTTTTAAAAAGGTCTTCAAAAACACTTTTTGCACTCTTAAAAGGCCCAATCATTTTAAGAAGGAGTCTGTGACAGGATTTTGGATTAAGGTGGAGGGTGCGACCCCGTGAAAAAACAACTTCAAATGTTTTTAACCAAAGTTGTAGGCACCCCTATAGGATTGTTAAAAAAAATTATGAAAAATTTTTCAGATGCCGGATTCTGGAGATTTGGCTTCTGAAATGTTTTTTCGTTTTGAATTTTCTACTCAATTTTTAAAAGAAGCAAAAATCTGAATTTAATATGACAAATGTATTCTGGCACGAGGAATCGATTCCCGCACTCAGATTCCACAAAAAACATCTGTCCGCCCGGCAATTATGTTTTTTTTGTTTTTGTATTCATATTTTCAGCCAAAACATGCCTATTTCGTCCGAGGGGGAGGGCAAGGCATACCCTATCTTGAAGCCCGTTTTTTTTGCCATCGGATGAGCTAAAACACAAAAAATTCTATGTCGGTCCCGGTGACCAAAACAGGGAAAAACCCGTCAAAATGGTCGTTAAAAAACAACGAGAACGCAAAGCACACCAAAAGTCGCCGCGTGCGCATCGCGATGCGCGCAGCGCGTAGTCAGTTTTTTGACCGTTTTGACGGGTTTTTCCCTGTTTTGGTCACCGGGACCGACATAGAATTTTTTGTGTTTTAGCTCATCCGATGGCAAAAAAAACGGGCTTCAAGATAGGGTATGCCTTGCCCTCCCCCTCGGACGAAATAGGCATGTTTTGGCTGAAAATATGAATACAAAAACAAAAAAAAAACATAATTGCCGGGCGGACAGATGTTTTTTGTGGAATCTGAGTGCGGGAATCGATTCCTCGTGCCAAAATACCTTTGTCATATTCAATTCAGATTTTTGCTTCTTTTAAAAATTGAGTAGAAAATTCAAAACGAAAAAACATTTCAGAAGCCAAATCTCCAGAATCCGGCATCTGAAAAAATTTTTCTATTTTTTTTTAACAATCCCTCAGGGGTGCCTACAACTTTGGTTAAAAACATTTGAAGTTGTTTTTTCACGGGGTCGCCGGTCCAAAATCCTGTCACAGACAGGCTTTTAAAAACATTTTAAAATTTCTTTCTACTGGTTTTTGAATCAATTTTATTTTTTTTGTATTCTTTTGTCAAAAACAATTTTTTTGTAGACCCCCTAAAACTTACTTAGAACGTCCTCCGGCGGTTGTGAAAGATGCTTTTGACGGATCTACCGTAATAACCACAGGTTGTTTGCCGAACATGTGTGATTGGAGGTGCACGGGATTCTTATTTACTACGTTTTGCGAAGGGTTTTTCGTTGTCGGGGGTTTTGCCGGGGCCGGGGCCGAGGCTTTGTCTGGAGTTTGGGTTGCCGGGGCCGGAGACTTGTTCGGAGCAGAGGTCTTGTCTTTAGCCGGGGCCGGGGTCTTGTCCGGAGTATGGGCTGTCGGGGCCGGGGCCGGGGTCTTTTCAGGAGCCAGATCCTGGGTCTTGTCCGGAGCTGAAGCCGGAGCCTTGTCTGGAGTCATTTCCTGGGTCCTGTCCGGAGCCGGGGCCGGAGCCTTGTTAGGGGTCGGTGTCTTGTCTGGAGTATGAGCCGACCCCGGATCCGCTACTTTGGAGGGGGGCGGGGTCGCAGGAGTCGTGATAGGTGACGGAGCCTTGGTTGGGATCGGGGCCTTAGCGGTAGGTTCTTTAACGGCCCCTGCATCATCGGATGCCGTTGCAGGACGAGAAGCGGGTTCCGGTGGATTTGCAGGTGCAGGTGATCCTGCCGGTTTGTCGTCCTTCTGCGTAGACGCAGCAGCAGGCTGCGATGCTGGTGTCTGATTCTCCATGCTATGACTGAATTTGTCTGCGTGATCGCGTGAATCGCAAACGTATTCAGAGTTCAATGATGACGTGTCGTATACATATGTGTTTTTGTCGAACCTATTATGCAAATTCTGGTTGTCAGCATTGCTCTTTTCGCAAAAAAAAAAAAAAAAAAAAAAAAAAAAATTCTATGGGGGGGATCAATGCGTGCCAAAATCAAAATTTTTGAAAATTTTTACGTGCCGTTGCTCAAAAACTATTTTCAGTTTTTTTAATTCATTGTTTTAAAAAAAAATTTAATTTATCGATTTCAAAAAAATTCAAAAATTTCAATCTTATAGTTTCGGTTTACAAGTTTTCATACAGAAAGAAAAATTCTGTGACAAATTTTTTGTCACTTTTTTTTTTGACAAAAAATGGCAAAAAAAGATTTGTTTCTTATTTTTTTTGCTGTCTATTTTTTTTCAAAAAAATTCAAAAACGACTATTTCAAAACCAAAAATAAAATTGCACTTTTACGTCAAAACCCTCCGAAATTTGTGCTACTATTTCGTTAAAAAAGGAAAAATTCAAACAATTTTTTTCTTTTTTTTATTGTCGCTCGCTCAAAATTTTGTTTGTATGTATTTTTTTATTTTTTGTATCAAAAATTTCAAAACCGTCGATTTCAACACCAAAAAAAAATATAATTGCACATTTTTACTTCAAAATTTACCAAAATTTATGCAAAAACGATAATCTCGGATAGAATGTTCCAGAATTCAGTGTTGATCTTCCACATCTCTTTTCCCGCCGCCCTAGAAGGCCCTGAGCATCAACAGAAAAGCAAATAAACTCAATCCCACGTTTTTGGAACCACAAGCATTTATGTATTATATTTATTTTTTTTCTCACAAACGGTGTGGTGTTTTTCTCACCCAGCTGCTGACAGTCTCTCTCTTTCTTAGTCAGAAACCCCCACTAAATGCGTTGCATCGGTTTCGTTCGTTGTATTGAGCGTATTAGGAAAGCATTAGAAGGTCTGCGATCCTTTTGATGTTTGTTGGGAGGCTCAGAAGCTCACGAGCAGGAGCTCAGGTGCCAATTAATGTTGTTCTATGATAGAGCTCACTTTCATTCAGTGTTCTAACTTTTTTTTTGTTTTTTTGTTCTTGAAGGGTGTCGGGTATGTGCATCTGTATGTATGTCGAAATCATCCTTCATTCCATTCCATTTGCCACCTTTGACTTTGCCCCGCCCTGCGCAAGTGCTAATCTGCTGAATGCCCGGCGACAAACAAAGGCAGGCAAATCCTTCAAGACAAATGCTTTCTTGCTTGTCCTCTTCGACGAGTCAGTCCACATAGTAGTAGACATTTTGTAGCCAACAGACAACTTCCGAGCGTCCGTGTCGTTTTCTTATCATTCCGCGTAGAAACAAAAAAAAAAAAACCAAGCGTCGCGGAGGATGTTTAGTTGTCCCAGGTGAGCAGGTAGTACTACGGCTTCCACCCATGCAGCAACAGTTGTGTCCGCGTCCGCGGTTTTCGGGTCTTGGGTCTGAAGAACTCCTCTGACTAACTCATGCACACCGACAACGACAACGACAACGAAGATGACGAAAATGATGATCACTGCGAAACACTCGCGCATGTATGTATCCTTGTTTGCAGAGCAAATCCAGCAGGCGAGCTCGTTGAGGGACCCGACCAACTCGTCCGTGCTGGTAGCCCCCCCCCCTCCCTCTGCGCAATCACGGAATTGCTTCAAGTTCACAAAAGCTGGTTTTTGTCGCTCGTAATATTTATTTTTTTTGCTCTTTCTCGAAAGTTGTAAGTTTGAGCTTGGATGCTTTTGTCTCTTTCTTTCTTTCATTCTCTTTTTCCCTGAGCTTTATTTTCTTTATCTTATCCATTCCCGATTTGCGCCGGAGTTCAGGTTTCCACAAGATTCCCCTCAACGTGATCATGTGACCCTCTTCAAAAAATTCATGCATCATGCCACGTATATTCTTGTTTACCTATTCTTGGGGTTGGAGCGTTACAGATATTGCTTTTGCTTTTGATGCCCAGGAGAACACGTACAGGTGAAATTTCTCTTTGTTTACCTCCTTGGGCGTTGGTTGGGCCAGGTAAGCATCGAGATTGGGTAATCAGTCTCTGCATGTATTTATATGACTTTTTTGTGTGTTTGTTTATTCGAATGAAGCTGTGTTTTTTATTTCTTAGAAAATAGAAAATTAAAAAACAAAAAAAATATATAAAAATGGCGTGCTCAAACAACTTTGCAGACTGTGTTTATTTTTTGTACATACTTTTTTTTGTACCTGCTTATTTTTTTGTCGCGCGTAGACGGCACAAACTACAACACTGAAAAAATTTGTTTGTTAGAATGTATTTTTTAATTTTTTGAAAGAATTCTTACAAAAAAAAGAATTTTTCACAAAAAAAAAATTTTTTTTGCAAAAAATGTAAAAAACGTATACAAAAAATTTTTAAATTCAAAAAATTGGAATTCAAATTTTTTTTTTACATTTTTAAATGCAAAAATGTAAAAATTGTTTTCAAAAGATATAAAAATGTATTTTAGCATGCATTTTTTCAGATTCCTAAATAATTTTTATTTTTTGGTAGAAAAATTGTTTTTTACATAATTTGCGTCCATTTCCGTGAATTTTATGTTTTTACCTATGATTCATCAAAAATTTTGTCTCATCCATGTTGCTAAATCAACAAGCACGTATGTATATATCTATCTACTATGTTTTGACAAAAGGCTAGTGCATCCGAGGCGCATTGCATTCATTGTCCATGGCCATGGTAACTAACTAACCTCCGCACCAGGGTCGTTTCTCGTGTCTCGTCGTCGTAATGCATTCACCTATGGGGGCTTTGGTAGGATATGCCCCAGGATAAGCATCCAGCTGCTCTGCATATTGACTGTTGCCAGGTGTCTCTCATCTCGTTGTCAGGTATACATACTACCCCAGAAAAATTGTGTCATCGTGAAAAAAATCTGGATGACACAATTCACATCAATTCACGTAGAGATTCTTCTCGTGTTGGTTGACACACAACATAAATAAATACAAACACAGTATTCTGCACTCACGCAACTTTTACATACTTATGTATATCCTGCAGGATTTGACAGATTCCGAAAGATGTCTTATTCTATGATTTCACAAATCCACATTTTTTTCTTTTTTTTTTCTCCAAGGCAACTGAACTTCTTTGTTTTTTTTCCTCCGGTTAATCCGCATCGAAGGTGAACCCCGGTTGGTCCTGATGTTGTCCCCGTGTCCGTGGCCGTGAAAAAAGAAGTGAAAGCTTCCGTCAACCTGGGCAAACAGAAAACAAAACGTCTGCCGCGTTCGCTTCGAGCGAGTCAAGTCGAGAGTCATGACTGGCAATAGGGGTATTTAGTTAACAAAGTGATGCCCCCTGCTGACGTACTATGATACTATGTACATATTTTGTATTCATTAATGAGCTTATTTTGAGGTTTTGAAGCGTCGTCAAGCAGAAATCACGTATTTCCTTTGCGTATAAAAGCCCACTCAGGTGCTCAGGTGCTTCTTAGAATTAAATGCGCTGCTCCAATCTTTTGCATTGCCGGTAATGACGTTTACCCGCCGACAAAAACTGTTTTTCTTTGCTGTTTTCAGTCCCAAAAAAATTGTACGTATGTATGTATTTTTGTATCTAAAAAAAACCGCAACCGTCTTTTGCGGGTCCTTTTTTGCACTTCACCTCAAAAAAATATGTACATGAGATGCTCATCCACTCAAGTGACAGCTCCAGGTGACCGGTAAGGATGTCATAGAAAGTTGTCGACTACCGCCATCACCTGGAGCATTTTTCTGAGAGATGAAAAAATTTTTTTTTGTTCCCGAACTTTTTCAAAAATCCATTTACCTGATTTGTGCTTCTTCAGGTCTGTATAAAATTTGTTGGTGAACATGTTCAAAGTACTGCACCAATTTCTGTGACTTGGAGCAATCAATTATGGTCTATGCATTTGATAAAAATTTTTTTTGTCTAGTTTTGAGACGTTTTACGTCCGGCATTGTTCCCTGCGTACAAAAGATGCACATTTTTGCGCACAGAGTGTGCTAAAAGTTTGTTGTGTCCTATTCGAATGCTTCTCGCTCCAGTCGTGATGAGCATGTTAGCGCTTATCAGTCTTCCTTCCTTCCCTTCCCTTCCGACACTTCTGGTATTTTTGTACCTTACCTGAGTAAGAAAAATGGTTCCGGTGTTGTTTGCGGGGTGTCTTTTATCGTTATCGTTATCACCGGAGTTTTTCTGAATCGTTGTTGTGCTTTTTCCGTGTCTTTACTCTCTCCAGTAACGACTGGGACTGTTTTTATGTATGTCGAGAGAACCCATTTACCTGGGGTACTACCTCATTCACGTTTGTTTATGAGCGCACCGTGAGCCGCACCTGTATGCACCTGGAATGCTAGTACCTGAACCTGAAATCTGGGTTTGGCCGGTGTTCTATTGTCTCTATTGTCCATTCTCCCCTTTTATCGGTTTTTTGGTGGGTCCCGAAAAGTTCAGAAATCACCTGCACTTTTTTTGGTGCTTATTTGAAGCTGGAAAGTAACAAACGACACCTGTCACCTGCCACGTGGGATTTAGGATGCGGGGATGTGAGCAAACGTGGAATCAGTACGACAGACGAGACAAAATAATAACTGGGTGGAGTAGGTTCAGATGAGATTACTATGTGTGCCAGGGGGTGTTTACATACAAATATAGCACACACTTTGTTCCCTGTTACCTGTATCCCGAGACCAGGTGTTTCCGGGCGTTTCTGAAACCAAGGTCACAGGCAGTTACATATTATTTATTTTTGTTTTTAAACGGAAACTGAAGTTAATCGCGCAGAAGGAACAAAAATTACTGTGACGCAAGATTATTTTTTCCGCGCCAGCTTTTTTATTGAAAAAAAAATTTCGCTTGCTTCGCCGATAAAAAAAATTCATATTTTTTTTGCTCGTTAAAATTGTCCAAAATGGCATATGTAAATCAAACAATTTTTTCATATATTTTTTGCCCGATACGCTTTTTTTTATCAAAATTTGTTGCCGCCCTAATTTTTTTTCATCAAAAATTTTATGGCATAAAAAATTTAAAAAATGCCAAAAAAATTTTTATGGCATTAAAAATTTTAAAAATGCCAAAAAAAAATTTTACGGCATAAAAAATTTTAAAAGTGCCAAAAAAAATTTTTATCAAATTTTTTGGCAAAATTACACGTCAAAATGTACCAAAATTCCAAAAACCAAAGAATTTTTTTTAAATGTTTTTGCTGTTGTTCCGATGCACCTTTTTTTTTAAATTTACTCTCGTTTCGCTCCCACGCGTAAATTTCGGAGAAGGAGCGAAGCAAAGAGCGAACAACCCTGCCATGACGTTTTTGACGTTTTGTATCCTGTCCGCGAATCTTCAGCTTGAAGATGAGCTCACGCAAGTATTTACGTCATCTTCGTTTGCAGATGCTACAAAAACACCCAAAAAAGCTTATCTAAGCTCTTTTAGGGTTCATAGTTCGGGAAAAAAACAAGTTTCTGCTAACACAGTTTCTGCTAATATAAGTTCTTGGGTCCCTTACCTGACATGAGTTTGTTTTTGTCTTAAAAGTACATACATACACTTTTACCTTCTTTGTTCCACTTCTTTTCACGTGACCTTTTCACCCCACCGGCCGGCACAGTTCCCCACGGCAGTACAAAAACTGTGTTGTGCCGCCCCGCAACTTGATTGAATAAATATATTTATTGCTTTTTTTTATGCATTAGCCGCCTATTTTCTTGTTAACAGCCTTCAAAGGTGCCACGGGCACTGGCGCGGACACGAACACGATGCACCTTTCCACCTTGCCCCCGCTAGCTTACTTTTTGCCGTTGATGCTGATCTTCCACCTTCCACCTGTCAGGAGGCGGGCAGAACAGAAAATGACTGCGCTGCTGCGTGCATTCTTGTGCCACTTTTGTTTCCATGAAATATAGTCACGGGCACGTACATATGTACATATGTATCTACTGGCAACAGACAGACATCGGCAGCACTCTCCTCCTCCCCTCCCCTACGCCTTCGCCTTGTCCAGAATGTTCCGCATTATACGTGTTCGTGCCACGACATAGGCTACGTCGTCCTCGTGCACCGGAACAGGACTAATAATTTGGAAAAAAAATTAGGAAATTTTTGAGGACTTGTGAAAAAATTTAGAAAATTTTTGATGCGTTCAGAAGAATTTTGCTATCAAAAGTTTTCACACAAAAATTTGCATTTGCGTAATTTGGCAGATTTACATACGATTGCCAAAAATCACGATTTTGCCATTTTCGACGATTTTTGGCACGGTTTAGCTAAAAAACTGCGGCATTTCCAAAGCCGAAGTACAAATTGATCGACGTGATTTTTTGATCGAAAATCTGAGAAAAATATAAAAATGTACGGTTATTACCTTGAAAAATGCCGAAATTTGCATATAAACAGAAGACACTATGGTAACGTTTTTTTGGCATTTTTCAAGGTATTGTTTCCGTACTTTTATACTATTTTTCTCGGATTCTTCATAAAAAATGACGTCAAAAAAATATATGTACGTCGATTTTATAAATACCGTAATGTTTTAGCTACAACGTGCTAAAAGTCGTCAAATATGACAAAAACGCAATTTCTGGCAATCGTAACACTGTTTCTAAATTTTACCGTAAAACAATGTTTCATAGAAAAATTCACATTTTTTCAATAAATTATGGAAAATTTTCAAAAATTTTTTTAGCGAAATTCCACGAAAACTTAAAAAAAAATTTTTCTTTGCCAAAATTTCCTAAATGCTTACTGGCACATTTCCGCCTTGAACCCGCGTGATTACCATTCGTGCATGCCGTGTTAACTGTCCCACAAGCAAATATGTACGCGTCTTGGCTTGATTTTTGAATATGTACTGTCAATTCAGATTCCAGCTTAAAGTTACATTTTTTTTAGTCTCTGTCCATCCTGACCTGAACTGACCTCGGAGGGGGTAAATGACTGATTTGCTACCAACCACTAACAATGCATCGACTCCGACAAAAAAGATTGAACCCGAAAAGACCAGGACGTTAGTCGCCTTTGCTCTTGTGGTAAGTTACCTGTCAGACAACTTTTTACCGTAATCAATGCCTGATTGACTTTTGTGTGTTTTTCAGGTAGTGGCCTACCTGATGAACGAGATGGCCCTGGCCTACGTTCACGACAGGGTCCCGCGGGGTCCGGAGCGGGGTGCACCCCTTCCCGACTTTTTCTTCGACATTCTGCCGGAGGAAACAAGCGCTCTCCACGTGACAGAATGGATCATGATCTTCATGACCGTCAACGCTATTATCCTCGCCGTTTGTCATCAATATCGATGGATCGTATTCAGACGCGTCTTTTTCTGTGCCGCAGTGTCGTATGCGTTCCGCGCGTTTTGCATCACAATCGTACAGGTGCCGGTGCCGTCCGTGAATACCTATTGCGCGCCTCAGGGCAACGGTAGCTTCGCATCGATTGCGAATCGCGTTCAGAAAATGTTCTGGTCGGCCGGAATCGAGCAGTTGAGGCCAAGGGAACTCTGCGGAGACCTCATCGTCAGCGGGCATACACTCACTCTTTTCGTGACTATGATGACCTTCCGACAGTATGCTCCGAGGCGGTTTACCTATCTGGGTGAGTAAATTTTTCTGTTTTGGCAAGTACTCAAAAAAAATCGTTTTCGGTTCCGGATACACCAAAAAAAACCGATTTTCGGTTCTCTGAACTCGAAAAACACAATTTTTGATTTTGAGCACCCCAAAAAATTATATTCGGTTTCGGTTACCCAAAAAAAAACGATTTTTAGTTCCAGGAACCCGAAAAATGGATTTTTGGATCCAAAAACAAAAAAAAACGATTATTGGATCCGGGAACCCAAAAAACAGATTTTTGGGTCCAAAAACACGAAAAAAAATTTTCGGTTCTGGAAATCCGAAAAAACCGAATTTTGGTTCCGGTGGCCCAAAAAACGGATTTTCGCATCTAAGAACCCAACAAACTATTTTTACTACCTTTACTACCGAAAAAAAAAGGATTTTCGGATCCGAAAATCAGAAAAAAACCGATTTTGGGATCTAAGAACCCAAAAAACGTATTTTCGGATCTAGAAACCAAAAAAAATTTTTTTTTGTTTGGGGATTCTAAAAAAATCGATTTTCAATTCTTTGTATCCAAAAAAAAATTTTTCCGTTTCGGTTCCGGTTCCAATATTCGGAAAATTTTTGGAACCGATGAAACTGATTCTGACGTCGTCGACATTTTTTGCTTCTCCCAACAAAAAAAAATTGTACTTTGCACCCATCAAAAAATTTTCCCAACATTCCAGGCTACTTCTACAACGTGCTGGCCTTCGTAGCGCTCTTCTGCATTCTTCTCGCTCGAAAGCACTACTCGATCGACCTCGTTCTCGGCTACTTTGTGAGCACGCGCGTCTTCTGGACGTACCACGCTCTCGCGAACAGCTTCCACGCTTGCGAATTCGATCGAAATCCCCTCAGCCAATCGTGGTGGTCCTTCTTCGTCAAGTACTTTGAACACGACGCCCCGCCCCCTCATCTCTTTCTCAACGTCCTCGAATGGCCGTCTTCTTGTCCGTCGAGGATCAGGCGACGACTCTCGATGTGAGCGCTCTGGCAACTTTCAAATCCCTTCCCCTCCAAAAATCTTTCCCCAGTGTTTGTACGCTTCCAGAGATCCTAAAACTTGTATCTACACAACTTTCTCCATTCTACTATTACTGATATAAAAAAAAGCAACCGGTGATTTCATATGCATTCTTATCACAATTTTTCTTTGCCATAATAAAGTGCGAATTGGCATGGCATTCTGGATGACAAAAAAGGGGAAAAATGCAAATTTTTCTAAAAATCATGCAAATCAATTCCGCGGGAAAATCAGACGGCAAACCGACCTAAACAACAGTCGAAAAAACAAGAATGAGCTTTGGCGACTGCGCAATCTGCCTGCAAGCGATACTGACCGGCCCTTCGGCCCTCGGATGCGGACACATCTATCACGACGAGTGCGTCAGCAAATGGCTCCAGGTAAACGCGGTACGGATTTTCATAACAGGCTTAAAAAAAGTTGGCCATAAATTTCGCCGACCGCCCCCACAAAAAACTGTTTGGCACTATTGCTTGCACGAAAGAAATATATTACTTGCAGTTAAGTAATAAATATAATACTTGTTTCACTTTACTGCGCCACGTTTTAAAAAAAAAGTTTATTTTAGAGTCATTTTTTTTTACCGAATTCGTGTTCAAATTCATTTTTAACACTGCCAAAAAAGCAAAAATAAATGCAAAATAAATATTTGACAAAAAAAATTATGGACCAATTTTTCCAAAAATCATACTTTTATTTGGAAGATTTTTTGTCTGGCGTCCAAGAATATTCTACTTTTCCAGGCAAAACCCGACTGTCCTACATGCCGAAAGCCTTCTGCCAGCGGTCCCATCAAACTCTACATCCATTCAGAAAACGAAAAAAACACCTTGCCACTGCTTCACAACCAGATTCAAAAACTGAAGGATGAACTCAAGCAGAAAACCGAGCTTATTAAAAAAATGAACATTGAGGTATGTAGTACATATTTTATTGTAAAACTGCAGCAAAGTGAATTTTCCTTTTTTAGCACACGCTGACAGTCAACCATCTGACGACAAATTTTGATAAGCTGCTCGACGCAAACAGCTTTCAATTGGAATATTTTTCGCATTTTGTTGATAGAGTAGAGCGTGATTTGTGCGGTTATAAAAAATAATATGTTATAGTCCAGCTTTTTTTTATAAATGTATCAGACTCACAAAAACTGCATCAAAAGCACGCCATCTTTGGATGTTCCACAAAAACACACTTTTTTGAGAGCCAACCCCTGCAGTTTTTTAAAACACGTTCTGCGAGCCGATTTGGGATCGGCGACCCAGCTAATTTACACCTTCAAATGTTTTGTGCCCAAGTTGTAGGGGGGCATATGGAAGGTTCCAAACGGGCCTTAAAAAATTTTCCAGATGCCGGATTCTGGAGCTTGGGCTTCTCGACTGTTTCGACGTCAAATTTTCAAACTACTTCTAAAAATCTGATTTTTGGCATACAGGGGTATCTTGGCATGAGAAATCGACTGGTGTATTTGGTTTTTTCAAAAAACACCTGACTTTTTTGAAAATATTGATTTTCGTCGATTTACCTGTATTTACCGTCAAAAATTGGCTGCGGCGTCCGGGAGAAAACTCCACGGAAAGTTTTGAAGCCGGAATCGGATAGCCCCTTTTCTGAGACGTCGAATGAGGTATAACACGGAAAAAAAGCGATACTATATTATGACCATCCTTGGGTATGAATGGCGCGCACTCGGTAAAAAGGGCCTAAATCGAGTTTCTGAAATGAATTTTTGTATAGTTGGAAAAATCTGATTTTTGCTTTCCAGGGGTAACTTGGCACGAGAAATCTATTGAAGTATACAGATTTCTTAAAAAACATCTGATTTTTATGAAATGCTTGATCTTTTTGTTCCACCGTCAATTACCGTCACAAAATTGGCTGCGACGTCCGGGAGAGAACTTCACGGGTAGTATTGACGCTGGCATCGGATTGCACGTCTTTTTTGACGTCGAATGAGGTATAACACAAAAAAATATCGATACTATATGATGACCATATGCCGGCTTTTATCGCGCGTACTCGGTAAAAAAAGCTTGCAAGCCTCTTTTTTGCCTCATTGGACGAAAAAGACGTGCGCGCTCGTAACAGGAGTCATGTTCAAAAAAACGCCCTGAAGCCAATTTTTGTTTGTTACCCTTGCGGTCATCTGGAGATGATTGGGCATGTTCGAAATATTGTTTTAAGCCATTGCCGCTTTTTATTGGATAATTATGAGGTGAATTACAATATTGCATTGTTTCATGTTCTTTCAATGCCAGTGTCGATACGCAAAATTTTTGGATAAAAAACGCATGTCGTTGAAAACAATATTTCGAACATGCCCAATCATCTCCAGATGACCGCAAGGGTAACAAACAAAAATTGGCTTCAGGGCGTTTTTTTGAACATGACTCCTGTTACGAGCGCGCACGTCTTTTTCGTCCAATGAGGCAAAAAAGAGGCTTGCAAGCTTTTTTTACCGAGTACGCGCGATAAAAGCCGGCATATGGTCATCATATAGTATCGATATTTTTTTGTGTTATACCTCATTCGACGTCTCAGAAAAGGGGCTATCCGATTCCGGCTTCAAAACTTTCCGTGGAGTTTTCTCCCGGACGCCGCAGCCAATTTTTGACGGTAAATACAGGTAAATCGACGAAAATCAATATTTTCAAAAAAGTCAGGTGTTTTTTGAAAAAACCAAATACACCAGTCGATTTCTCGTGCCAAGATACCCCTGTATGCCAAAAATCAGATTTTTAGAAGTAGTTTGAAAATTTGACGTCGAAACAGTCGAGAAGCCCAAGCTCCAGAATCCGGCATCTGGAAAATTTTTTAAGGCCCGTTTGGAACCTTCCATATGCCCCCCTACAACTTGGGCACAAAACATTTGAAGGTGTAAATTAGCTGGGTCGCGGCCTTCACCTTATTCCAAAATCGGCTCGCAGAACGTGTTTTAACAGTGATTATGTACAAAGTTTACGTTTGTATTTTTTTGTGACACTCAGTTTGACTGGAAAAAGAAGATCATGCACGAGTAAGAGTAATAAAGTAAAAAGTAAAAAAGTCCGCGTTTTCTCGTTTTTGATAACACTTTTCCTGTCTTTTTGCTGCAAAAGCTGATAAACGTTATTTGCCAAATTCTGATCAAAGAACATAAATTATGACTTTGTTTTTTTAACTTTTCCGTAATTTTTGTCCGTTTTATCTGTTCTAAAAATTTGACATTGTTCGTAAACGAACGCGAACAATTACATAAAAGAAAACTTTGTTTGCGTACGAACGAGCACAAACGAACGCGAACGTTTGCACAACGTTGAGTACCCCATTTTTTGGAATGCTCCGACTTGCAGTGTCGATTGATGATGAAGATAGGGAAAGGTAAAAAATCATACTGTATTCGTGATAACGCTTTTTCTGGATGAGTCTTTATCACATTCCACTTACTTTTCCACAAAAGCGGAACTTTCTTGGGGAAAAGTATTTTTACGCTCAAAAGCATCAGTTTGCTCGGCAGTTCTTTCCAGAATCGGTTGTGTGCTATCTCTAATTTTTTGAGATTTTGATATTCTAGCCAACATGGCAAATTTGACGACATCCCTCGACGATGTAAAAAATGCGATTGCAGTACTCCATGGTTTGTATTTTTTTAATTAGCTGGTACATTTTATTTACAAATTTCAGAGCAAATGGCAACTTTGGACCCCAATTCTAAGAGGCACGACGAGCTTCTGAACGAATTTAATGATTTGACTAAACGAAGAAAAATGCTGGAAAATTACGATTCTGAACGAACAGTGCAGATTGATGACATCAACAAAGATATCGATGATAGACTGAAAAAAGTGACTGAAGAGCTCGAAGGCGAAAGGAAGGAACGTGTAGCCAATGTAAACTTTGACTACGAAAACAAAATCAAACAATTGCCAAAATTGTCTTGTTCGATTGAAAGTTACTGCAGCACCAAAGTTGGAACCAAAAAATTGGTAGTACGACACATGCAAAGATATACGATTGATTTTGAAGATGTTCCGGAAGAAAGGAATTTCTTTCATGCGGCTGCTTGCTCGAATTTGGAGAAGTATGTTTCAACAGAATTTGAAGGCAGATTCGACGAAATAAACAATATTTTATGGTCACAAGCCAACCTTCCAAACGACACCAAATATCCACTGACACTTGCCGACGTCGACCGCATTATTCACTTGCCGAGTTACAATGAAGATAATTTTGTCGTCTTGGACACATCGCTCCGAGTCATCCTGACGAATGCCGGGTACAGTGAAAAACAGCCATGCTCCTATCTTGTGGTTTACGACTCCATTACCCATAAATTTGCTCCTATTTCCGTGGAAAACAAAAACGTGAGTTCAAAACTTGGAACTTTATAAATTATTTTTTCCGATTTTTTAGAACAATTATTTTTGCTGTGAGTGCTTCCGTTACGGACCGGATCCGTGTCCCTGCCAGAGCCAGTTCTGCCCGATCTGTCTGCGCACAGGAGACGACGTCAAGTGCTCCAAGCCATCTTCCGAATCCAAGTTCCAAATCTGTCCAAAATGCAATGCTCACTGCCACACCGACGATTGCTTCCAAACTCATCAGAAAGTTTGCCCGCGTCCTGTTTCTGGGCTCCATGACGACATTGTTGAACTTTTACGCAGCATTGCAGTTTAAATTTATATAATTTCCTATTTTTTATTTTTTTAAAATTTGCCGTAGTCAATGTTCTGTTTCTGCAATCACTAATAAAAATCATGAAAGTTGCTGTGCCAATCAATTTTCCAATATGAACGCGTAAAAAAATCATTCAAGAAAGCCTCAAATAAAGAAAAAATATAGAAGAAAAAAAATTTCAGGTCTACGACAACATAGCAACCAGGGATGGGCGAACGTTCGTGTTTGTTCGCGTTCGTTCGCAAACAAATTTAAGAGGGACTCTGCGAGCCGATTTTGGAATAAGGTGGAGGCCGCGACCCAGCTAATTTACAACTTCCAATGTTTTGTGCCCAAGTTGTAGGGGGGCCTATGGGAGACTCCAAATGGGCCATAATAGATTTTTCAGATGCCGGATTCTGGAGCTAGAGCTTCTCGACTGTTTCGACGTCAAAATTTCAAACTGCTTCTAAAAATCTGATTTTCGGTACACAGGGGTATCTTGGCACGAGAAATCGACTGGTGTATTCAAATTTTTCAAAAAACATCTGACTTTTTTGAAAAAATTGATTTTCTTCGATTTACCTGTTTTTACCGTCAAAAATTGGCTATGGCGTCCGAGAGAGGATCCTCCAGCGGGTTTTGATACCGGAATCTGAAAGCCTGTTTTTTTTGACGTCGATCGAGGTATAACACAAAAAAATTATGTCCCTTTATTTGACCAACCGGGGGGTTGTATGGCGCGCACTTGGTAAAAAAACACCTTTGTCGAGTTTCCAAAATAAATATTTTTATAGTTGGAAAAATCTAATTTGTGGTTTCCGGGGGTATTTTGGCACGAGAAATTGACTGGTGTATTCAGATTTCTCAAAAAACATCTGATTTTTATGAAAAACTTGATGGTTGATGTTATACCGTTATTTACCGTCACAAAATCGGCTGCAGCGCCCGAGGGAGAATCTTCCAGGCAGTTTTGATGCCAGAATCGGTTTCCCCATCTTTTTCGACGTCGATTGATGTATAACACAGAGAAATTGAGGTGCCTTTCTTTGACCATAGCCAGGTTTTTTTGTCGAAACAGTCGAGAAGCTCTAGCTCCAGAATCCGGCATCTGAAAAATCTATTATGGCCCATTTGGAGTCTCCCATAGGCCCCCCTACAACTTGGGCACAAAACATTGGAAGTTGTAAATTAGCTGGGTCGCCGACCTCAAATCGGCTCGCAGAGTCCCTTTTAAATTTTGCGTCCGGGAACAAAGAAACATAAATTTTCCGAACAGATAAAAAGTACAAAAATTGAGGTAAAATCAGTTTTATTTATTTATTTCACCATTACTCAGTGGTTAGTTATCATTAGACCAGATGTTAGGAGGCACAATAAAATCAGTTTAATGGTGCCGAAATTGATGTTATTTTTCCAAAAATAACAAATAGTGTCAATTGCCTCCGGCAATAAAAAGTGTAGTAGGAAAACTGTCACCAAAAACGTGAAAATGCATAATACCAAAGTTTACGTTTTTCTTCCCAGTTTGGACAAAATTTTGTATAAAATATGCTAAAAATCTGTTCGTTGTTCGTTCATGTTCGTTCGCGAACACAAACAAAAATGTTCGAGTTCGTTCGATTTCTCAAACAAAATTACCAAAATGTTCGTGTTCGTTCGGGAACAAAAAAAAACGGCTGTTCGCCCATTCCTGGTTCCAACGCTAAAGCATCGGCTGACCAAATACAGAATCCAAAAAAAAAACTATTATACTAAATCTCAAAAGACACGAGTTTATTTTATCATCATTGTTGTGGGTGAGTGGAAGTGCACAGTGGTCAAAAACTCTCTCTCATCATCAAAATATAGTATACAGGAGGTGAAGACGAAGATGAAGACGAACAGGTAAAAAAAAAAGAGAAAGAAAATAAAAACAGACGATACATATATAAAAAAAATACGGGCTACGATATAGAATTTGTAGTTGTTGTATTTTTTGGTTAGTTACTACGTGTATTTTCATCCAGTTTGTTTGTGTTTGTGTTGACGCAGCCGACGTCGCTGAATTCTTCTTCTTGCTCAGTTGAAGAAGTCATCGTTGAAGGGATCCGCGCGGTTCGTCGGCATGACGAGCTGCGGGTGCGAGGGATGCGGCGGAATCGTGGGTGCACAGTTGTTCTGCGCAGCGAGGGCAACGATGGACGGCTTCGGCGGATTGATAATGTGCTCGAAGGGATTCTTGCTCTGGGCTTCGGGGGCGGACTTTTGCATGAGCTTGTTCGTGTCCATGAGCTCGTTGAAGAGGTCGTCAATGTTTAGCTTTTTGTCATTTCCGTTGCTAAAAAATGAGCAATGTGAATCCAAGGAAATAAAAAAAATTTTAAAACGAATCATCCAGTTAAAGAAAAATAATTTCGTTAAAATTAAAAAAAAAAATTAAATTTAATACAAATTTTAAATTTTACAAAAAAAAAATTTTTTTAATTTATTTTTGTTGTCTTTTTCAAAATTTTCTATTTATTATAGTAATAAAGTTTTGTATTTATTATAATAATTTGAATAAAAATGTTTATTTCAAAAAAAACATTTTTTTTAGATTTTTTTAATTTTCAAAAAATTATTATAAAATTTCTTTTTAAATAAAAATTTGTGTTTTTTTAGAATTAAAATGTGTATTCTATAAATTAAAATGTGTTTTTTTTAATTTTTGTATAAAAGTTTTTCTTTTCAACAATTTTTTTTTCATTAAAAAAATTCATTTAAAAAAGTTTCATTCAAAAATGGTTTTGCATTTAGAATTTAAATTTATGAAAAATAAAAATTAATAAAAATGATTGTTTTTTTAGTTTTCATTCAGAATTAAAAAAAATGTTTAGTTTTTTTTTAATTTGTTTTATTTGAAATCTAAAAAACACAAATTTTCATTTCATTTAAAAAAATTGATTTTCTTTTTTTTTCACAGTAAAAACTTACAATCCGTTAACCTGAGCGAAAGGGTTGTTGTTAGCAGCCGGAGGAGGCAGAGGCAACGACGAGAGTTGAGGAATCGAAGTGATTGCCTGGCGAAGGCCCTGGGTGTCAAAAGGATCCGCGGGAAGCTGAGGAGCAACGGCCGTAGCGTGGTGGTTGTTGAGCGGCGGATTGAAGACCGGGAAGCTATGAGGATGGTGCGTGAGATGCGGTGCAGCCTGGTGCTGGGCAGCAGCAGGAGCGAAGGGATTGTTGGACGTCGTGAGGAATCCATTGTTGGTCGCTGCGGTCATCTGTATCTGTTGCTGGGGCCAGGCAGGGGTTGCGCCGTTGCCAAACAACGAAGGCTGCTGGTTGCTTGTTGGATTGAACGAGCTTCCAAATGGATCAGCAGCAAAGACCGGGGCCTGGGTCGGAGCCGGGGCCGGGGCCGCGGATTGGAAGGGATCCGGGGTAACCGATGTCGTCGGCCAACTGTCTTCCGGCATCGATGGAATATTCTGAAGCTGATTGAATCCAGCAGCAATTTGTTCAAGCTCTGATTCCAAATCGATGAGATCAGCCATACGGATGCCATTTTCGATCCGGATATCAGCCTCGGTTTCGGTGCGATTCTCATTGTTTTCCTGTTCTTCCTTCTTTTGTTTAACTTCGTCAATCTGCTTTTTTTTCATCTCAAAAACAACCTGGAACATATCCCGGATGGAAAGTACCGCGTGATCCGCCGTCTGAGTTGTCTTGATCCCGTAAAATTTGTACGTGCCACCGACTGTGCCGTAGACGAAGCCGAAGGCACGCGCATCCGTAGTGTCGCGTGCGATGAAAGAAATCTTGGCCACAGGAAAGTTGTGAACAACGATGCCTGTCTTTTCGTCCCGGATTTTGATGCCATCGATGGAAATGTTCAGGACGACGCGTTGCTTGTGCGCGCCCGCAGACTTGACGGCAGCCTTGACGAGTTTCATCGCTTCGTTGCACATCTCCGTGCCACGGGGCTCGTTGACGTCGCGTTCGCCGATGAGTTTGCCCTTGAAGTCGACGCCGCTGCCTTGGAACCGGAAGGGGTCGGTTGGAGGTGGCACTGCTGAAAAAAAAATAAGTTTTTGGTTTTTTTGTGAAAAATTTTTTTCGTAGACACTTTTTTTGTCGCCGTAATTTTTTTCTTTGCGCCCCAATTTTTTGATAATCTTTTGGACGCACAAATTTTTTGACAATTTTTTAGATCGCGTCCAAAATTATTTTTGTTCGCCAACTTTTTTCTAGCAGAAGAAAATTTTTTAAATAGCATCTTTTTTAGAAAAAAAATTTATTGTTAGCATTTTTTTCTTTGCGTCCAAAAATTTTTTTCTGAACTGAAAAATTTTTTTTATTAAAACATTTTTTTTGATTGAACAATTTTTTTGTTGACAATTTTTTTGGACTGCATACAAAAATTTTTTTGTTCACAAACAACAAAAAACATCAACAAAAAATTTTTTTCCGTACTTTTTTTATGTAAAAAATTTGTTTTTGGCATTTTTTTTGTTTACGTTTAAAATTTTTTGTACAGTAAATTTGTTCCTCCGCATCCAAAATTTTTTTTGTCAGCGTATATTTTTTAAAGCGTCCACAAATTTATTTTGTTTTACCAAAATTTTTTTTACGGAAGTAAATTTTTTTTTGCTCTGTTTAAAAATTTTTCAGGGGGAAAATCCTGTTCGAGCATTCAAATCAATAAGCAACTGACTCAAAAATCAAGTTTTTAGTTAGCCAGTGACTGCTGACTGATGACAAGCAAAACCAGTGGATTTTTAAAAATGCATTTGAGCAAAAAATCTGATCCCCATAAATTCTTCAAAATAATATTTTTATCCTTCAGGTTCAATTCCTCTCCACAATCGTGAAAAATACAATTATCTTCAAATAACCGATAAAACATGCTCAAAAAATTTTGACGAAAATCATTTTTGACGTTCAAAAAACCGGAATTAAATAAAACTTGAAAAATTTTACGGATGCAAAGAAGTGTTCAAAAATCGATCAATCAACGTTAAAAAAAATTTTACGTACCATTTTTTTGTTTTGCAGAAGATCGCTTGAGCATGGCTAGCCTGGATTTGGGTGGAGATGAGGGCTTGACGCTGCTGCTATCACTCGAATCCGACATCGAAGAATCCTTCATTTTGTGTTGGGCTACCATCTTGCTCTTCTTCTTTGACTTTTTGGACACCGTCTCTTCTTCGTCTTCGTCGGAGATGATATTTCCCCTCTCGGTCTGAAAATGAGTTCGTTACACTGAGTACAGGTGAGGACAGGTGAGGACACGAAAAAATATGATAATTAATATGAATCGACCCAACTGACCATATTTTCTTGGATAATGAAAATTATTTAGTAGCTTGATACAAAGACAGACGCAACCGGACAACAATGGATTGTAGCGAGTAGATAGAACAACGTTAGTTGCATACATATCCGCGAGGAAAGAAAAAAAAGCTCCCACCCCTGAGGAAAGGAAAAAGAAACCAGAAGGCCTGTCCTGTTCTCTGTCCGCGTTGTCAACAGTCTCGAGTCCCCAAAAATCGAGAGATGAGTCAATCATTGGACACGAAAAAAAAATGCTCGCTTTTTACCGTGATAACACGATCGACCGGGGCGACCGGTAAAAGAAAGCAAAAGCCAGACAGGTATCGTTATTTGCAACTCGAAAGCAAATAATTTTGTGCTCCTATACTTTCCTTCCGGTTTTGTATTACACGAACGTACATAGTACACAACTCAAATGTCGTGTCGCAGGCCAGAGGACAATTCTCAACTCGCAACTCGCGCACTCATGTCAGGACTGGCCGCGTGAACAGGTGAACAGGTGGGGCAGGGACAAGTGCTAGCCGCCGGGTTTTTGCTTTTTACGCGTGAATGAAAAAAAAGTTTACAGGAGGTACAAAATATTATTGAATTTTCAAAAAAAAATCGGAGGCAGGTGTTCGAAACATGCCAGGTAATCCGGAGTCATGCATACGCTTGGTCGACGATCGTGAACGATCAAGGACACCTGGTTGCGCGGAGGCAAATTTTACAGGTACTCAAAATTCAAGTTTTTCAAAAAGCAAAAAAAATTTTAAATATTATACTTTTGCCAAACGGTCGAAACTTCGAAAGCTATCAGGTGTCACAAAGGCAACAACAACAAAAGCGACAACAACGTCCGGTAAGTGGATGAGTCATTCAACGTCCGTCCAACGTGCACGCGGACACAAACAAAAATTTCAGATTGCTGACAGTGTAACATCGCCTTCGCCTTCATCGCCCCCGGAGGCGTCTTCAGATCGCCTTCGCCTCCGGAGGCGAAGGCGAAGGCGAAGGCAAAAAATTGATCGCCTCCAATTGCCTTCGCCTCCATCGCCTTCAGACCTTTACAATTTGGAACAAAAAATTTGAATGGCTTTAAATTCTAACCACAAATAGTCAAAAAACAGCTTTACCATTTTATTTAATAGAAATAAAAGGGTTCTATTATCATAATTTTGCTTTCTGCTATGATTTTGTAATAGAAAATTTGAGAATTGACACCAAAGGCGCCTCTGATCGCCTCCGTCTCTGGAGGCGCCTTCATCGCCTTCGCCTTCGCCTCCGGAGGCGAAGGCGAAGGCGAAGGCAATAATTTTGGTTTGCGTTACACTGATTGCTGATTGAACAGGATCTCGAAAATTCTCGGACAAACAATGAATGACGCATTCATTCATCCTTCCCTCTGATAAATATTATACATGCCAACCATTGTGATCATCTGATACCCATCCATCCAGACAAGTCTTGCTGACTCACGGGTTGTCAACTGTCAAACAAACGTGACAAATGAAAAATTATAAATGACAAAAAAAAAATTTTTTTCCACGGTCCACGGCAAAGCTAACACATCATCATCATCTTCTTCGAAGAAGAAGCTCCCTCCTCCAAAAAAACGTGTACACGCAACAAATTAACCGCCCGGAAGTTTCAAATATTTTTATCCATAACATGACTCGTCAAGTGACCGGATGCATACATACATACACACACGAGACATGTTATTTTTTTTCTCCTTCTCCTTTTCCATTCACGCAATCAAATGAATTTATACGTACATGTACGTGAAGTTACAAAAATAGAGCAGAGTTGCAGTGATTGCATGCACTCGTCGTCGAAAACAAGCACACACACACACGCACAAAAACAGTTGTATGTATGATAATGGGACGGCTTTTTTTAGACACCGATTAGCGTCTCCTCTTCCTTCCATTGCTCGGTTCACCTGATCCGAGCCGAAGAAAAATTATGCAATTTAGTTGATACGCCCCATATGACAAAATTTTTTTAAATAAATGTTTGCTGTCCGCGTTCTTGCTGAACGACCGAACGACAACGTCAAAAAAAATTGGGTTTTTTTAGTTCAAAATTTTTTGAATTGGTATAAAATTAGAGATAAAAAAAATTGTATAAAGTCCATTTTGGCGACTAAATATGGTTTTTGGGGTTTTTAAAAATACGTAAACCTATAATTTTCGGTTTTCAACAACGTATGAAAAAAAAGGAAACTACAAAAAAAAAGTGTCTTTATTCAAAATTTTTCAAATCTAAAATTAGAGCATCTAAAAAACTTAAAATTTTTAATTTTCAGTTGTGCTTCAAAAAATTAAAAAAAACCTACATCAAAAAAGAATTTTTTTGTTTCAAAAATTTTCTTAATTTTAAATCTGACATGAGCCGCAAGTTCAATAAACACATAAAAATTGTGTTAATAGGGTCACGCATTTTTTTTCATCCAAAAAAAACTATGATTTTCAGTTTTCGACAAGACAAACATCGTTTCAAAAAATTTTGAAGAACAAAAACTTGACGCTTGGGTTTTTAAAAAGCGTATAAATACTGTTTTGTTTACAAATGAGACAAGAGACAAATCGAATCATTTATGTATTTGGTCCTCTCGTGTTTATCTTGCTCCTGCAGCAGCAGCTGACCGAATCAACGCGAATTTAGAATAAGAAAAAAAAATGCAAAAGAGATCAGATCAACCAACGTCGGAACGCAAGCGGTGAAAAAAAAATAAAAAGAAGAAGAAAAAAACTACGTCTTATGCTAAAAATATTTTTTTCTCGCCCTCGACTTCGTGAGTTAGTGACCGGTCGATCGATAGATATGTACATATTAGATCTCCGATTCGATCGCATCGCATATACATACATACATCGCAGGATCCATCCATCCATCGCGTTTTGGTCATCATCATCATTTCATTTCATTTTTCACGGAGAGCGCGCAAAACCAGCTGGAAGGCCCCCGCTTGAGCCTCATCGAGTCAGTCTGGAGCGGTTCGGATCGCAAAAAGTTAACAACAGCGTCTCGTTTTTGGATGATGGGAGAGTGGATGGAGGGGGGAGGGGGGGGGGAGGGGGATGTTTGGGATTAGTAAGTGGGAGGATACTCCTCCTATGGGAACAAACGAACGAACGAGTTCGCGATCATTAACCATTACCAGCCGGCTGGTCGGTCATGCGCGTATGAGTCATCCGAGTAACGAGTAACGATTGAATCAAACAAAAAAAATCAAAATCATTTTGAATTTGCGTAAATGCATCGTTTTTTGGCAGAAGAAGAAGAAAAAACACAAAACGAATCAATTAAAGGTGACCGAGATCGTTTTGTCTCGTCGCCTTCAAAAACGAACGAACGAGCAAATGCAGGTCGTCGAGCGGCGACGTTCAACGTTGCGTTGATCGTCAACGGCAACGCACATGCACAGGTCAGTCAGCCACACAAAAACAACCTGCCGGGTCACTCGGCTCAGTTGAACTATGTCGAATGATAAAAAAAGGAGTATCAATTTTAGAAACCTCTGGGGACCCCCTTCATCAGCATCGCCAGCACCTACACAGCACCTACACCAGCACCAGCACAATCAGCGCCAGCACCTGCACTAGCGCCAGCACCAGCACCTACACCAGCGCCTACACCAACGCCAGCGCCTACACAGCGCCTACACCAGCGCCAGCACCTACACAGCACCTACACCAGCACCAGCACAATCAGCGCCAGCACCTGCACCAGCGCCAGCACCAGCACCTACACCAGCGCCTACACCAATGCCAGCGCCTACACAGCGCCTACACCAGCGCCAGCACCATCAGCGCCAGCACCATCAGCACCTAAACCTACACCAGCACCTGTAACAGCACCAGTATCAGCGCCAGCGTCAGCACCTGCATCATCGCCACACCAGCACGAACGCGCAGGATCAGGGGTGTTGAATGAGACAAAAGACAAGCCCTTGCGCGCTCCTGCAGCAACAGCACCAACAGCAACAACAACAACACACAATGACTCCAGCCCCCCCCCCCTTACTCCCCCTTCGATCGGTTTGGTTGTTCTCGTCCTCGTCCTCGTCTTCGCAGGTGCAGCCGCGCGGGAGGCCCTTGGCCCCCTTGCAAGAGCCCCTTCGGGTCGTTTGTTGGTCACGGTCAAAACAAAACAGCCCCCCAGCAAACATCCATCAATGCGGTCGAACGAACAAACGAACATAACATGTTCGAAACTGCAGAAATGCAGAAATCTTTTGTTCAACTTTAAACTTCCGCGGGACCCCTGATTTTTGAAAAATGATCTACGAAGCGACTAACTTCCTTTGCAGGAAAGGAAACCTTCTTATTTTCAAAAAAGTCAACCTGGGAAAAGAAAAAAAAAGAAAAACAGGTTGCAATCCCTGAATTTATGCCGTCCATAAAAAAGCCAATAAAAATTGTTTTGAACGCGGAGATTGATTGGTTGGGGCTGAGCGTGAGTAATCACCTGAATCTCACCTGCGGGAACAAAAAAATCAAAATAGCAAAAAAACTAAAAAGTTTCATATGTTTTATGTGAAATGCATATACATAAATCGGGAAAACTAGCCAGCCTTGACCCTTTTTGGAACACATGAAAACACACGCGTAAGAGAAAAAAAACGAAAGTGAATCGACTGTTTTCCAGCCGCCGCCGCCGCGTGAGCGACGTGGACTCTACGCCGCCTGCGCCGTGTTTTTTTCGGGGAAAATGGCGTCAGTTAGAGAGTCAACCAACAACAACCAACGCCGACACCGACACCGAACGAACACAAACAGTCCAGTCAGTCAGTTCGCTGGTTGAGTGAAAAGGTTGCAAATTAGCCCACTTTGCATTCAGACGGGATAGGGGATAATTTTTTTTTTTTGGATCGATCGCAAAACGAACGAACGACCTTTCTATCCTTTTTTTACAATCCAAAAAAAAACAACCCACAAAAAAATAATTAGATCTTTATTTATGATAGATACTAATTTTGTTTGTTCAGGTGAGTAATTTTTTTTTCGGTCTGGGTGAATAATTGGAGGATTTATTAGAAGTGAGATAGATCAAAAACAAAAGAACTAAAATTGTATTTTTAAAACTGCGATGATGAGATTACGTTGTGAGCGATCAATCGCTCACTCACTCTCACACAGGTGAACGTACAGGTGTGTGTGTGTGTTTTTTCTTCTACATTCGATGACTCGTGTTCGTGCTACGTTCGGGCTCGGCCGGCTCAGAGATCAAATCTGATGAGATTATATCGGATTGGATCACTGACACTCCACGCGCAACATTTGATGTATTATAAAATCGTGAGTGAACATCTTTCGCACGAAAAAAACCCAAAAAAACACTGCAAGCATCGTCAAAATAAAAAAAAAACTTTTCAAAAATCATCCTCATCGGATTAAAACACCGGAAACTTGCACAGAAGATATAAAAATCGTAAAGAAAACCTTTTACGACCAAATTCGCACAAAAAAACCCAAAAACGTGAGAAACAATCGAATCCTTCAACGATTCAAAAAAATCATCTCCGCTCATGATAAAAAAACTTATCGCACCATCGTTTATGTTATGTAGGAGGGGTCAACAGCCAGCCAGCCAGCTAGCCGACCAGCTCAGTCACAAGATACAAGCCAGCCGTCAGCCGACCAATGCAAGATGCTAGCGCGTTCAATCGTTCGCAAAAACAAAGAACAATTTAGAATTTGTTATAGAATTTAAAAATAACGCACAATGTCATGCACGTGAGGCTTGACTTTACTTCTCCACTTGACTTATATGTACGTTAGTGAAAAAGGAATAAAATTTACTAACAGAATGGAAGAAATCTCTATCCTTACTGACATGAAGAAGAAGAAGGGATACAAATCGAAAAATCAAGCTCAGACAAAAAATTGTCATTGAATGAAGAAAACGAAGAAAAAAAAGACAACTCTGATGTGAACGACATCCGACTTACTTGCAATTTGTGGAGATTCACAAAGATCCGCATCCTAGTTGTCGTTGTTGAAGGCAATTTTCCGGCATTGCTCCGGCGAAATGTTCGCCAACCACCACCGGACGACGTTTTGGTCGTCGTCGTTGTCGTTCGTTTTTTATCCGTTGAATACAAAAAAAACTTTAAAAAAAATTTTTTTCTTGGTTCGAGGAAGTCAGCTTTTTCCGTGGATGCGGATGTCGAGACACACAAGAGCCGAGCTTAGTTCTTTCTGCCAATGCCGCAACGAACAACAACACAGAAAGGAGGAACGAGCGAACGTACGAACAAACAAACGTGGCCGGCCTCCTCCTGCCCTGGTGAAAAAAAATAGTAGTATGAGTGTGGTGGTTGGTTGGAAGGAAGGAAGAAAGGAGGGAGGGGGCCAACCGGGTGGCACTCACTCATTCACTCACTCTTCGTCGGCTGCGGCAGGCAGGCTTTGTGCCCGCCTAATTTACCCTCCCTTCCCTCCTTTCTGCATAGTATGTAACTCGAAGAACGCACCAGTCATCCACGCCAAAGCAGACGAGCTCCGAAACAAATTGAACCGAACCTTCAAATTGTATGTATGTACGTATACATAAATGCATCTTTTGACACAGTGCAGCGGCGGCAGAGGCTATAGCGTAGATGACGATGGCGGAAGGGAGATGCCGCAGCCTAACACACGCACAATCAACCGCAAAGAGGAGAAAAGGAGAGACAACAAACGTCCAACGTCCATCTGCCCTCTGGCGAAGGAAGGAATTGCTGGCGCCAGAGAGGTAAACTGTCCGACCGCAAAAAAAAAAAACTAAATTGACAGCTGGGACCCAAACGAACACGACAGACAGCACAACCAGCGGTGGTAGGGGGTGGTGGTGAAACCAATTTGTTAGAACGGGCGTTGATGGATTTCTAATAATAATCGACAACCAACAAGAGACAACCGACAATCATCGACCATTGCAATTGACGACTGACGCGACAACTTGCTTCGTCTGATGACAGCAGACGTCAGAAATCCTTTAATCTTGATCTGGAAGTCTGGGATGCCAAAGTTTTATAGAACGCATTTACTGATAATAAAAAATGTCTGTTAAAAAATGCGTTTTTAAATACGTCAAAAAAATTGAAAAAAAAATTTTTCTGAAAAAAAAACGTTTTCAAATAGGCATTTTTTTATTGTCCACACGCCATAACCTTTAGAAAACACAAAATAACACTTTGTCACGCAACGGATCTATTTTAGAACGCTCAGATCCTTGACAAACCTAATTTGAGCACTCAATGGCTAACTAACCCCTACAACCCCCAAATAAGCCCAATTTGACGAATTCGCACGTTTATAAAGTTTGCACGTTGTTGGCAACTTTTCGAAAAGTGTAGAATTTAAAAAACATTGTGTTCGAAAATTTTTAAAAATTGAAGAAACGTAAAAAAGTCGAAAATGATTTTTTAGGACAATTTTTCAAAAATTCCAATAACTAAATATCTAGCGGGTTTTTGAACTATTTAATTTTGTTTTTTATTGGTTCGACAAACCTAATTTCAATATACCATGGATGCAACCCCAAAAAAAGCCCCCATTGACGTTTTGCGCGTTTACAAAGTTCGCATGTTGCCCGCAATTTGCCGACCAAACTATTTAGAATGACGTCATAGAACGTTCGTTTATGGGTTCCCATCCCTAATGGACTCTCTTCTCTCACTTTTCTCTCTCCAAGGCATAAACCATTATCCAGAGTTTAGAAACGGACATCGGACAGAAAAGGCACAAAAGTACGTAAACGAAACGAAACAAGGATGGGAACAAACTGACCAATCAGAAAAGAGCATGGAAAGGGGGGAGAGGGTAAACGGTTGTGAGTCATCCATCGTATCTATGTATCATGACCGCCACATTTCACTTCACTCATCGAGGCATAAAGCGTCGCCGCCGACGCCGCTGACTTCGTCTAATAACAAAACCAAGTCAAAAATGCAGAAAAGATGAAAACTGATGAGAGCCGCGGCTGCATCCGCTCTCTGGGCGCTGTTGACCCTTTGCGCAGAGTCACGAGATAACGCAATTACCGAAGAGGGATGAGAATAAGCCGGTCGGTTTCATAAATACATACAGATCTCCTGGGAAAAGCCTCCAGACAGCTTGGGTCATTCAAAAAAAAATTCAGAAAAACGCATAATTATCATCGTTGTCTCCAGTCTCCTGTGGGCATAATCATGTTAACCGGACACGTATGTATGTATTCTAAAAAAAACAATTTTCCAGACATTGTTCCGGTTCATTCACAAAAATTCAGGATTTTTTCCCATAAAAAATGTATGTATAATTTCGAACACATGACCAACTTTTTTTTTTTAAACTATTTTACGCTCGTTTGGTTGAAGGAAGGGGCAATTATTTACGATACAGGCCATTGAACAAAAATTATTTCATTTCATTTTATTTATATTTATTTATTTGGAGCTTCAACGCCGGCCGTTGGCGTCGGACGTTGGCGTCAAAGCTGTAGAATTCGGAATTAAATTGTCGCCCCAAGCTGTTGTTTTTGCGTCAGACGATGAATGCAGATGCCGACATCCCTGGATAAAAATAGAAAAAAATATTTAGCAGAAAAAAAGAAAGGATTAACAGCATCCGGGCATTCCTGGATTCAAAATAGTTACAAAAAAAAGAATTGTTGCAGACGATATTTGTTTTTTTATGAAGTTCAAAAGACGAAAAAAACAAAAATCAAATTA
>OZ017766.1:7495505-7710685 GCA_963969345.1 Turbatrix aceti | reverse complement strand
CCTAAATTTTAAAAACGAAAATTTTTTTAGGGTCTTTTTAGTAAATTTTGACCAAATTATTATATAAATAATTTTTTGTAAAAATGCAAAAAAATTATTCATTTATAGTAACAATTAAAAAAAAATAGTTCAAATGCAAAAAAAATTAAAAAAATAGAAATAATTTTTTTTTAGTTTTTGCGACCGACCGAATTTTATTTGTCGGTCTGGACACCCTCACCCCTTGGGGACATGAATGCATAATGATCAGTCCGATGAAGACCCATCAGATCGCCCGCCCAGTCACCACCCCCACGTCTGCGTCTGTGGAGTCTACTTTCATCGGTTGACTGTCGCCGTCGTCGCCGTCGGCGACAACGACAACACCGGCGGTTAAACGATGCCTTCAACTGTTTATACGATAGACATTATCAGGTTTCGACCGTCAAGTGATCCCTCAATTCCTCAATTTACTATTGCTCGCTCGTTTTGTTTCGTTTCGTTTTTTTTGTAAACAATTAGCTCAATCACGACCCCGGATGACTGACTGACTGACGTGATCGGTTGTGGTGGCTGGTTGGGAAGAAATCAGGTCCTAGCTGCCACCGACCGGCTGTCGTCTGTCGGGTCAGTTGATTCACCGATGACTAACCCCAACCATCCGATCCCAGACTGATTGCCTGAGAGCTCAAAAAAACGAAAAAACAAACGTAAAATAAAAAAAAAACTAAAAAAAATCCAAAAAAAATTCAAATCAAACTCAGACTGACTACATACAAAATAAAATCGAATCAAATGACGACACAGACGTCAGCAGTCACTCTCGTTTTCTCACACGCTCCAAACAATCACAACAAAAATCAACCCAAAACGACCTTGTCCTGTTCTGTTGTGTTCTTTATGTTCTTTTCCTCCGGTCAACTCATGTCAGAGACAGGTAGTTCATCTTCACGGCGTCGGCGCAGTGGCGGCGCGGTGACGGTGCGCATGGACAGGGTTAATTAGTCGTCCTCGTTTTCGTCCTCGTCCTCTTCCTCCAGTCGCCCCTAAGGCCGACCTCACTCAACCAGCCCAACAACCCACAACCAACAACCTTCATTTTAATTCATGGCTGGGGGCTCATTTGACGGGGTGAAAAAAAAAATACTACGTCAGAGTCTGTTTTTTACCTGCACGTTAAAAAAAAGAGAAAAAAAAGAGATGCATTAAACATCGGCGGCGGCGCTCAGGTGAAACAGGCCAGGTGAAAAAGTCGTAAAACTCCGTGACTGGATAATTTTTGTACTAAAAATGACCAAAAAAAGGAAGGGAGATAATTATGTTTAGTCAAAAAAAATTGGTGTAAAGTCAATCACGCACCGTTGCCCTCACCGTTGTTCGGCGTTCTGACAATTTGACCGGTCATCCCAAAAAAAAATATTTTTTTTGAAATGTTTATAAAAAAAATCGTACAACGCGCTCGAAAATTTCTGGGGTCTGCTGCTGGTCACAGGGAGCGAACATTCATCGTTTCATCGTCATTTTACACCCCGAGGCAAACAGAATAACATAAACAAACAGAAGGCGACGCGATGGCAGTCACAGACCTCGTGCCTCCGTCGCGCTGCTGTTTATCCCAAAATTCGCGTACTAAATATTCTGCGTTTTATTACGGCTTCAAAAACAAAGAACAGCTCTCATAGATAAAATTTTTTTTGCACGCCTGTCCCGTGGTGGCCTGTGCCGATGATGAACACGAGGAAGACAAAATAAAGGAAAGAAAAGTGTCATCGTAAAATCCGTAAATCCGTTCGTTCGCAAAAGATGTACAAAGAACGACGCCGTGCTGTTCTGTTTTATCTCATCCATAAAAACCGACAAGGATGTTTTATAAATATGCCGAAAACAGGGTGTGGCAAAGTTAGTATAGTACAACTGATTCGCAGGTGGGGAGAAAAAGTACTAAAAAAATCCAAGTTGATTTAAAACGGAAAATTTTGAAAAGTGGATCGATCGATGGATGCAGGATTTTTGGACCGTAGAAATAAAAATATCAATTTCAAAAATTAAAAAAAAACAACTGATATTTGGATTAAGAAAAAATGAACAATTTTTCGAATAAATAAATAAAATCTTATTTTACGACAAAAAAAAGTAATTTTCGTTGCGAAACTATGAATAAAAAATAACGTTTTATGCTAGGATTTTGTTACTTTTTTTCGGATACATTTGCGATATTTTTTCCTAAAAACGATACTTTTAATGTTTTTTTTTGGAATGTCTTAGGTTTCCAGATTCTATTTACAAAATGTAATAAAATTTAAAATTTTTTCAAAACTGAAAACACAAAAAAAAGGAGAAAAGATCACATTTTTAGGTAATTTTAATTTAAAAAAAAGTAGTAATTTTAAAAAAATTCTAAACACTATCAGAAACAAACTAATTTTGCTTTTATTTGTTAAAAACTGCGTAAGAAAAACAGAAAATTGAGACAAATCAGGCTTGATCCGTACAGAACCGCAGAAGAATCCACTTCTGCGGTTCTTGGGCACGCAAAAAAATGAAGTGAAATGAAAACAAATTGCAAACTCAATCAATTGACGACCGCGCCCCAGAAAAAAAAATTATATCAATTATATTCCCAATTTTTGATTATGTGTATGTTTGTGCAAAGACAAAAAAAACGGAAAAAAATAAGGACACTTATCGGTCAAGCGTGATACACCTGCGCCTGGATCCCCCTCCCTCCAAGCAAGAAAGCCAGCAGACAGCAGCGGTGAAGAGCACTCATCGCCTTTGACTGATGTGAGCAAAGAAAGGGTTATGGATCCTGGAATCCCGGCTGCTGTCTGTTTTTTTTGTAGCTGACCAGTGGACTGGACTAAATAGAAATTCTGTCGGTGCCCAGGTGTGCAGGTGTACAGGTGCCCGCAATTTCCCTCAGGTGCCCTAGATTAGGTAGTATGCTCGTTCGGAGGAACCCTAGAAACCCCAAAGGGGCACAGGTAAATATGTAAGTCAACAGTCAAACAAAGCAGATCAGGTGGCATGACAACCACCCCTAGACCCTAGACGGTCATGCCCCATAAGCGACCACCGCCCTGCCCTGCCTTGCCCTTTTTGGTCAGTCAGTGAGCGTCCGCGAAACAGGGGAGCACCTTCCTGCTTCCTGGCACCTAGCTGGACAACGGACAACGCACATGTGAAACGAAACAAATCTATTTATATGCGATCAATGTTTGTTTCCCATGGCCACGGTTGGCCAAGCCTGTGCGCGCGCCAGGTGCACCTGTGCACCCCGCGCTGGTTGCTTGTTGGTTGTTTTGCCTAATAAAGCAGTCTCTCCAAATCCCTCACCTGTGCCAACAACCAAAATATTCAATTTTCCCAGAAATCAAATATTTTCGATTTTCCCTCAGAAAAAACGCGTACGCGTCCAAAATTCACCTGACAAGGTATTATTACATTTATTTCGCGTCTTCGTTTTCCAAGCCCGTCTAAAATTCCTTATTTGTTCCGTGCTCGCATGTATGTATGCTTGCTTGCTTGTAAGGTGAGGTGACAACAGCACACGCGCGCGCGCGTGTATCAACACTATTCTGCCTGTTGCACGCCACCGCACCGCCGCAAGCCGTAAAGCTGTTTAGAAACGCATCTACGCATCTTTTTCACTGATTACGACGTTTTCTTCCCTCCAGCAGCAAAACATGTCAACAATCGCCCCGGCGCTTACCTTGCAAAATTTTTCGTTTTTACAATTCCCAAAAAAATACATACATATTCTTTCCTTATTTATTTATTGAAAAAAAGTGAAAAAAAATATTCTTTCCTTATTTATTTAAAAATTCGCTCGCTCGTTCTTTTCTTTTTTTTTGAAGAGCCGAAAATTAGATGCACAAATTTTTCGCGGAAAAAAAACAACAAATTTGTCTGATAAGAATCTCGACAAAAAATCATTATTCAGCGCTTGCGTAACGTCAAAAAAATTTTTAGAGGCAATCAACCTCGTTTATTTATTTCGTGAATTTGTTTTTATATTTCCTGCGAACTCTAATCTCCGGTAACTGACTGGCACGTCCATGTCCACGTCAATGAAGTCAGATTCGGGTACGTTGGCCATGTTTTCTCCCTATCGTGATCGTTCGCGTTCGTGAATAACTAACCGGGTATGTTACGTGCATTTTGAGAGCGAGAATAGGTCTTTTACACCTGAATCTCGGTTTTTGAGCCAAAAAAAACCGTTGAATTACAAAACTAAAATTTTTCTAAAGTCGATCAAAAAGTGAAAAAAAAACTATATTTTTGGTGTACGTATACAAAAATGCAAAAATAAATATAATTTTATTATATACGATACAAAAATAACGATCGTTTCCGAATTTTCGCTGCAAAACTATGGACTTTGAAAAAACGTTTTCTGTTAGAAATTTTTACGTTTTTTACGATACATAAAACTTTCCAAATATATTTTATTTTTCCAAAACGACTTTTTACTGATTACGACGTTTTCATCGTTTCTGGGCTTTCTAAGGTTTTCCGACTCGACGACAAAATTTCACAGAGTTTTCATATTTTTCAATTCTGATAAAATGACGTAAAAAAAATTTTTGGCATCTGTTTTTAACGTCAAAAATTGCGATTTTGGTAACTAATTTTCATAAACGCCATTTTCGACGAATTTTCTAAACAGAATTTTCACAAAAATAGCAAATCACCGTTATCAACACAAAAAACCCTACAAAAAGTCCAAAAAGGCCAACATTTTCTAATTTTCGCGTTCCAAAACCCTCAAACTCAAACTCAAACTCGTCAACCCTTCCGGTTTGTTTTCGGACCAACTGACTGAGTACCCCCTTCAACAGATAAATACATAGCGTGCCATCTGCGTCCCTAATTCCTAGTCCTTTATTTGCCGGCCGTACGAACAAAACCGCCGAGTTCATTCCAACACGCGTGTTAGACGTTCTACGTCCGTTCTACGTCCGAACGTCCTCGCCCGCACACTGTTTTTAATTAGAGTGTCCCGCAAATCACGCAACGTCATTCATTCACTCTAGTATCTCGTTTTCGTCCGCGTGTCCGTTAATTGAAGGCTGAGGGCATCCTCGGACAACAAGAATAGAATTGAATTTATCGAACATGTTTTCAGAAAAAAATTGCAAGAAAAGACAAGAAAAGACAAAATCGGAATTTTTTAAAATCCGAACAAACGCAACAGACCAAAAATCATTCCGTATACCATTTTTGGGCGGTAGATAAGCCTAAGCTAACGTAAAATCACATTTTCCTTCGGCCAAGAAAAACTGTCAATCAAAAACCCCTCCCATCCCATCCCAGGACAGGACAGGAATGCACAGAGCGGTACGCGAAGGTGACCTCTGTGCCCTGCAAGAGGTCATCGACGAGTGCCTGGATTCCGGAGGCGATATCGACGAACCCAATCAGGTTTGTTTCCTTTCACCAACCCAAATTCAAAAAAATTTCATTTTTAAACTTGAGAAAAGTTCAAAAGAAGACAATCAATCGCGCCTAAAACTCGTCAAAACTTGTCAAACGCGCGCGGGGCGATACATACATGCTACCAAAAGTGGCAGTCAGCCTGGGGCAAAAAAGGGTTTAGGTTGGTTTACGGCAGACCGAAGTTGAGTTGAAGACTGAAGACAAGACAACCAGATGCTCGACGAGCTTTCCAGCCTTCCAGCCTGCCAGTTGGTTGTCATGAGACAGCTGGCTGGCCGGCAGGAGTGCGCGGGGCGCGTAGGGGGAGGCGAGATCTCGATGAATGCGCATGCGCGAGGCTGACTTTTTTTTCTGGTTGATTAGGTAACTCGATTTTTCTCTCCTCTCCTTTTTCTTTCCCCGACACGCTCATGATGATTTTATTGGCGATTCGAGTTTGAGTTTTTCAAAAAACCCCGGGGGAACTAATTTAAAATTTTTTTTATATTTTTTAAATAAAAATTTAAAAAAAGAACTTTTTTTTTAAATTCAATTTAAAAAAAATTATTTTTTTTTTTTACATAATTAAAAAATAACGTTTTTTTAAATTTAAATTAAAAAAAAATCATTTTTTTTTAATTTTAGTGAATTTAAAAAACAAACATAAATTTAAAAAAAATAATTTTTTAAAATTAAAAAAAATTTAGTTTTTTAAATTTCAAATTTAAAAAATTGAAGGTTTTTCGCATTCAAATTTTTTTAATTTAACATTTGCAAACTCAATTTTTTTATATTTTAAAACCCCAAATAAATAATTTCTAAATTTTTAAAAAAATCAACGAAACCAGAATTTCCACGTAATTTTAAAAAAGACAGAACGCATCACGTTCACTGGTCCAGGTCCAGTTGAGATGGACCAAATGAGTCGTTCGTGCTCTTTTTCTAACCAAAACGAGCAATTTTCCTTTGTTTCATCCCCGCCAGAAGAAAAGGATGAAAAGTGGACGATTGCGTCCTGCCTTTTTAGGGCCAGGGCCATCAGCAGACCAACGAGGGCCCTATGTATCTGGTTGGTCTGCCAGTCGCCAACGAACATCAGAGTGCATAAAAACCGGCTAAAGCAAAAAAAAGGCAATTAGTATGATTTTAATGAATAGGTAAAAAAAAGAGATCGTAAATGTCAGCTATCCCTGGAAATATGAAATCAATCGTGATAAATTGTTTTATGTAAAAAAAAAATAATGCTAATTACAATACAAAAAATTTTTTTCTTGTAGTTTAGGATATTACGTATATTTAATGCCCAAAAAAAATCAAATCAAATCCCCCCAAAAACCCGAGTGATTGCGCACAATGCGCACAGAACAGCCCGAGGCACTTATTCCTGTCATCACTGGCAATCAAAAACCAATCCCACGCCACCACCACTGACTCCGACACATGACCACCCCCTCGGCCGCCTTCCCAGCGCCTGCGCAGATCTATCCATCGTGGAAAAAAAAAAGCCAGTCAGTCGTCATAAAATTGTGACGTCGAAGCAAAATCACATGAGTTAGTATTTAGTTGCTCACGGGGGCCTTCAGACGCGTCGCAGACGTCGCAAACGTCGCCTTCCCTTCGTGGTCGTTCGATTGACTACTGACTGGCTCTACGATCACCACATGACGAAAAAGACAAGCATTGTTTCGTGTGTCCAGAAAATCGAGAATATTTATGAAAATCAAATTAAAAAAATTTTAAAAAATATATTCTTGTTGTTTTCTGTGTCAAAAAAATTTACTCTTGCGCAGACTGAATTTTTTTAGGCTCAAAACGCATTCATGAAACGGTCGAGAAATGTTCGAGTACCGAGAAATATTTCGAAAAAGGTATATCAATAGAAAACATTTTTTGACTGTATTGTTAGCAAAAAATGATTGTTGCTTCCATACTCTAAAAACAAAGATAAATTCCAGTGTTTTTTTGTGTCAGAAAAATATTACTTTCATACTAATTAAAAAAAATAGAAAAAAAACATTTTTTTAGTCAAAAAAATACAAGCGCAAAAAATTTTTTTTCACGTTTTTTGTGTAAAAAACGACATCCGCAGACTGAACTTTTTTTACACCCGCAAAAACGCATTCAATAAAAGGTCGTCGTTTTTTTTCTCTCTCTCTCTCGAAAATTCACTTTTTTTCCACCGGGCAGACAAAAAAGACAAAATCTCGAAAAGTAGGCAATAAATCACGGTGCGCAGTTCACCTCAAAAAATAAATATACTAACAGGCACAGCTGTCTGAATGAACTAAAAAAAAACTAATCAGAAACAGAAACAGTGAAAGTACATCAGTGCATGCACATATGACCCCGTGAAAAAAAAGTCAGTCAGTCACCTCGCGCGACGGTGATTTAATGCAATTAACGAACATCCTTTTTTTCTCGCCTTCGTTTTCCTTTTCGCTTTCGTTTTAGCCGTACAAAACGGACACGATACCATTATTCATTATCACAGTGAAAGTCATGACTGACGCCAGGGTTCGGTGAACAGATTCCAAAGCAAAGAAAAAGTGTCACATGCGCGAGATGAACTTTGAATTCTTTTTTTTTTGGGATGCGTTCATCGGTTCCAGAAAAAAATTAAATTGAAAAAAAAATTTTAATCAAATTCAATCAACTAAATAAATACAAAAACAGTTTTTTTCTTCAATTTTATTTTTTTCAGGACGGCGAAACGGCACTCATGATAGCAGCGAGCTCAGGCCAACACGATGCGTGCGTTCTCCTCATCGACGCAGGTGCAGACGTGAACGCTGCCAAACCGGTTTGTCATTCGTAGTATGTAAAAAAAAAAATTTTTTTTTCAACCTGCCAAACGAATGAAAAGCGGGTGACTCTCTGATATGTATCTATCTATCATCATCAGCCTGATCGTCATCATCGATTGCTATCCTCCCCCCCCGCTTTAAAGTCAGATCAGAGTTCGGAGAGACAAGCAACGCAGACGTAGGCACCGGACTAATTAATTAGGCCGGATGAACCTGTTCGGACCCCCTAATTGGAATTCAAAAAAATTTGTGTTCGTAATTTATGGCCGTTAAGAGCAGAGATGTAAAATTACATCGCATTCAATATTATCAGAATTTTTTTTGGAGATTAAACTGACAGAAAAAATTAGCATTTTTTAAAATTTTGACGATAGATTTCTCAAAGACTACGGCATTTTCAGAAACGGATAGGATATCATTTGGCTGGGTTTTTAAGGTAGAATCGTTTAAAATCGTAAAAATTAGGGGTCACCAGCTTAAAAAAACGCCAAAAAGAAAAATGTCAAAAATGGCACTTTTCAATTTCGGCATTTTTTAAGCGGGAAACCCCCAATTTTTATAATTTTAAAAGATTCTCCATCAAAAACGGAGTCCATTGATAAGCTATCCGTTTTTAAAAGTGCCGTAATTTTTGAAAAAACTCGCGTCAAAAATTTCAAAAATGATTCAATTTTTTTTTCTTTTCGTGTTCGTTTGCATGGGTTTGTTTTCCTGCCTTTTCAAATCAAGGTTGAGCGAACGTTCGCGTTTGTTCGTGAACAGATTCGATTTTTTTCTTTTTGTGTTCGTTCGCAAAAAAAATTTTTTTAAATAGGTTGTTCGATGTTCGTTCGTATTCGTTCGCAAACAAGATCAAAATTGTTCGCGTTCGTTCGGATTCTCGAACAGTTCTGAAAAAATTGTTCTTGTTCGTTTGCGAACAAAAAAACGGGCTGTTCGCTCCACCTTGGTTCAAACCCCAAAAAATTCTGATATTTTGAATACAATTACCATTTTTGGCACGCTTAGAAGTGCCATAAACTACCAAAATTTTGTTTTCCAAAAAAAAAAACTAAAAATAAAAATCCTTTTCGGTCTTCAGGAATCCCAAATAACCCCCGTCGCCCTCGCATCCCAAAACGGTCACGCAAACCTCGTCCTTTTACTCATCCGAGAAGATGCCAACGTCAACGCTACGACTTCGGACGGCGCGAGTCCACTCATGCTCGCAGCCCAGAATGGTCAGACCGAATCCTGTCAGGTTCTCCTCTCAGGTGGAGCCAGCACAAAGCACAAATTAACCGACGGCGCAGATGCCGTCTTTCTCGCCTCCCAAAATGGTCATCTCGACACCCTGGAAGCCCTCGTAGATGCCGGAGCATCGGTTTTGCAGAGCAGACGAACGAGTGATCAGACGACAGCACTTTTGATAGCCAGTCAACTCGGACACGAAGCAGTCGTCAAATTCCTCCTCAGACACGGTGCCATCGATTTGCCTAGGAAAGACGGGACTACGGCGCTGTTCAAGGCGGCACAGAAGGGCTACGAAGGCATCGTGGACGCCCTGCTTCTGGGAAATGATAATTTTGATATGCTACAGGTTGGAAGTTGCAAATTTTCACGGGGAAAAATTGTAACACTCCAAAATTTAAATTTCAAGAAATCGTCAAAAATACAGATTTTTGCGTAAAAAATACGTACTCAATCGTATTTTTGAAAAATTACCAAATTCTCAATTAAAATTTTTTTTTAATATTCAAAATCTGAAACTTTTCAAAAATGCCAAAAAAAATTCAGATTTCCAGAAAAAAAACATGAATCGTTTTTCAAAAATAAAAAAAAAATTTTGAACTTTCTTGGATTTTCAGACTCGGCGGGGATACAAAATGTAACAAAAAATATTTTCCAAATTTCGTCACAAACTTTAAAAAAACTGATTTTTGGATTCCAAACGGTAAACAAGTTTTCAAAAATCCTAAAAAAAATTAATAAACGCCAAAATCAATTTTCGCAAGTTTTAGAACTAAAATATTTTTTTTGTAATTTCAGAATGGAGAAACCGTACTTCATGCAGCAGCGCTATTCGGAAATCTAAACGTTGTTCTGCGATTTTTGGGCTCCGGTGCCAATGCCAAGCTGGTCAATCAGGTGAGTATTTGGTCGGAATAACCAAAAAAATATGGGCGAGACATACTAAAATTGGGAAAAAATCTTATTTTCGGAATTATAAAATTTTTATGCGAAAAAAAAATTTGCTAAAAAAAATATTTATAATTTTATGCCACAAAAAAACGTCTTTTGAGTCAGCGTAATTTTTTTTACGGTCATCCCAAAAAAATAGGAACGCCTGATATCATCCTCAGACATCCCTCAGCCCTGCAAAACATCCATCCCGATGATCTGCGCGACAGATCGTCGCCTCCCCGTAGGGCACTCGCATACATAAATATAAAATTATTTAATCCGGCAGTTGTGCGCAAATCACAAATTGCAAACGTACATAAATATGTATGTAGATCATCGTCGACCGCCGACCCCTGCAGAAAGCCATCTCACTTTCTTTCACATCAGTTCCTGTATCATCTTGTAGCCCTCGTCTGACCGCTACGTACAAATCCGCATTCGCATTCGCATTCGTATTCGCATTCGCGCACAATCATCACTTTGCATCCTCCTCCAAATCCGATAAATATTCAGACTTCGTCGTCGCGCGTGTTTGTTTGCGTGTTCGTTCCCATTTTGGCCTTCCCGGATCAAAGAACAGCGAATAGACAAACAAATAAACAAACAAACACGTCAATCAAATTAGTATTTATTTTTTAACATTCATTTAACAATTTTTTTAAAATTCAAAAATCGCTCTAATCAACTTTTTCACCAGGCTGATCCCTGATCAAAAAAAAAACACCTATCAACATGCGTGGGATCTTTCCTAAATATTTTTCCCACGCATGTTGCAGATGATCGTTTCTTTCTCGCTCATCGCCCCCCCCCCCAGCCTGCGGAAAAGTGCTGTAAAAAATATATGTATGTAAAAAAAAGGCCCTCATGTGAACGAACGAACGGAACACGATGTTTGTTATGATGTTAGCAACAACAACAAAACGAACGAACGCATGCTGCAAATATCAAATCATATTTACAGCATTCGTTCTGTATACATACAGCGCGAAACAACCGACGTACAGCTGTTTGGACGTTGTAGAACGTTGTAAAAGTCGTTTCATGTGATTATCACCGGTCCGGGCGGCCAGAATAGGCCTTTTTGAGTGGTTTTTTGCGCTTTCTAACAGAACAACCCCAAAAAAATTACAATTGATAATCGTCGAAGCAGTGTAACTGTTTTTTCGACCAGAAAAAAAAAGAAAAAAATGCAGAACAATAAATTCGCATCAAAAGCGTGAAAAAATAATGCATTTTCTAAAAAAATCTAATTAATTAATTAAAAATAAATCATGCTAATTACAAAATTTTCAAATTTCCGCAGAACAATAAATTCGCTTCAAATTCGAAAAAAACAATCAAATGCGTGAAAAATTATAAAAAAAAGCTTCAAAAAAATTTTTCAAAAAAATCCAAAAAAAAATGGAATTAGTAGAAACAAATTTTAATTTTTTTTGAAAAATTAAAAAAATTTGTACAATTCTAAAAAAAATCTGATTAATTAATCAAATTTCCAAATTTCAGTACGGTGAAACACCCCTCGACCTAGCCACCCAGATGAACTACGAAGACATCATCAAGGTGCTCAAAAAACATACCTGATTGCCATTGGCGATGAAAAGTCGGACGCGGGTTGTCATCATGTCCGTCTTCTTCCGTCTTCTGTTTTTTGCTTCAGATTTTTTCTGCGTCGACGAACGTTGACGTTGCAAAAAAAATCAAATTCAAATTCCTTCAGCCCCTTTAATTGGCACGCTTTTAATCATCCATTCATCAGTTTTTTTTCAATAAACTCGATAAACAAATGAATTTTTTTACAATAACCACGGCAAAAAACCAACAAAAAAAGCAGGGCAAAAAAACTCAACAAGAAATCATATTTATCATTTCAAAACAAAATCCGCCGAGACGATTAAAAAATCTGTTGGGTGAAAAGGAGCACGAAAGAAGCGTTCGGTTCGATTCGATCAAACAACGATCATCATCAACGCTTGAAAAGGCTGTTGCGAGTCCGAGTCCGAGTCCTGCAACTGTCCGCATTCTGTCACAGATCAGCGGAATGGGAGGGGAGGGGAGGGGGGGGGACGAGGGGCAGGGGCGAGGAAGAAGGCGGGCTGGGTGGCAGCAACAGCGGCGGGGGGGATGGATACGCAAATCGGGGGAACCACAGAGGACGATGTCGACGACATCGACACGTTGAATTCGATGGGATCCAACGTGACAAATCTTTTTTTTACGTCCTCTGGAATTTTTTTTTCGAAAATTAAAATTTCGCCTCAAAACTTCGAAATTGAGCTGTTTTTCGATTTTAAATTAAAAAAAAAATATTGATTTTTGAAAAATTAAACACATTTTTTTTCAAACGCAAAAAAATCATTTGTAAAGCCGCACTTTTTTTCGAAATAAAAAATTCGCCGCAAAAGTTCAAAAATCAGCTGTTTTTGTGACTTTTTTTAACAAAATCCAATGAAAAAAAATTAAACAAAATTGTTTTTAATAAAATGCGCATTTTTACTCATTTTTGAGACAAAAAAATCCGCATTGACCAAAAAACGAAAAAAAAGAACACTGTTGGCGACTAAATGTTTTTTGCAGACATTCTTACACAAAAAAAAAGGACGTACCCCGGGGGTGCAGCTGTTTCTCTACTTCGCCGCCACCACCGCCACCGCCGCCGCATTCGCAGCTGCTGCAGCCGTCGCCGTCGCCGTGGCCGTTCTCGCCCACTTCTGCGTGTGTTCCGTGACGACGGCTTCGCGGGATCGGCCCTTCTTGGACTGCTCGCGGAGCAGGGCTTCACGGAAGTTGAACTCCGGTCGAATGGCCACCTCGGCGAGATTGGCTTTTTTCGTTGCAACGACCGTAAAAGCGCTTTCTCTGAAAATTGTCGTCTTTTTTTTCTTTTTAAATATTTTGTTTTTATCATTTTTCGTTCAATTAATGAAATTTTTTTAAAAAGTGGGTTTTACGATGAAAATGTTTTACTGTGCATAAAAAAAAAGCATTTTTTGGCAGAGTTACGGTAGTCAAAAATCAAATTTTTGCAATTTTTGACGATTTTTGGCAGGTTCTAGCTAAAAAATTACGGCATTTCGAAAGTCGGATACAAATTGATCGACGTGATTTTTGATAGAAGATTCAAAAAAAATATAAAAATATTGGGTTATCACCGTGAAAATTGCCGAAAATCGCATTTCAAAAATTGTCACTATGACAACTTTTGTTTCGGCATTTTTCAAGGTAATAACCCAATATTTTTATATTGTTCTCGAAATTTCCATCAAAAATCACGTCGATCAATTTGTACCCCAGCTTTTGAAATGCCATAGTTTTTCATCTGTAACGTGCCAAAAATCGTCAAAAACAGCAAAAATTCGATTTCCGTCAACCGTAATTCTGCAAAATCAGTCCTTATTCAGCTACATTTTATAAATAGCAAAAAATGTTTCATTGTATCTATTATAAAATCTGCTTTTTGACCAAATTTCCGAAATGTGTTCAATTGTTCACTGACACTTTCCTTGTCAGCATGGTCACATTCATCCCATTGAAAAACATTCATCGGGCGCGTTCCCTCCTTTCTCGGCCCTGTGATCATCATGATCATCGCTTGTTAGCATATTTTTTTCCCAAACGAGGGAAGAGGCAAAAAGAGAAGGAGGAAGAATCTCATGTCATGTCCACGCGCTAACATAAACATTTTTTTTAAAAGCCCATCAAAGAATATTTATCATTGGTCGACTCTCATAAAACACAACCACCATTCTCCCCTCCCCCGGTGCACAAAAAAAAATACAGGTGAACGATACAGCTCAAATTCATGACGTCAAATCAAATCAAAAAAAGAAATTTAACGTGATCATTCATTTTCAATGCACATTGCAATTCTTGACGCCTTTCTTCCTGAATAAACAGTTTCAAGAGGAAAAAATAGAAAAGAAAAGAAAAGAAACAAATTAAATTTTTCCTACTGAAAGAAAAGAAACAAAGATAAACAAAAGTTTTGTTGCAATAATTTTTCGTTTGACGATGAAAAGAAAAATTATTTATTTAAAAGTGCACCCCGTAAAAAAAAACAGAAAAAAAGTGTTCCGACCAGGGAGGGGAAAACGTTTGTGTTCGCTCGAGTTCGTTCGCGAACAAATTCAAATTTTTGCGTTCAAGTTCGTTCGCGAACAGATTTGCTTTGTTCGAGTTTGTTCGCGAACAAATAAATATTCCGAACAGATAAAACGAACAAAAATTTAGGTAAAATCAGTTAAATGGTGCCGAAATTGATGTTATTTTTTAAAAAATGAAAAATAGTGTCAATTGCCTTCGGCAATAAAAAGTGTAGGAAAACTGTCACCAAAAACGTGAAAACGCATAGTACCAAATTTTACGTTTTTATGCCCAGTTTGGACAAAATTTTGTATAAAGTATGCTAAAAATCTGTTCGTTGTTCGTTCGTGTTCGTTCGCGAACACTGACAAAAATGTTCGCGTTCGTTCGATTTTCCGAACAAAATTAAAAAAAATGTTCGTGTTTGTTCGAGAACAAAAAAAACGGTGGTTTTCCCATCCCTGGTTCTGACTGTGCTCTGATTTGAAAACAAGTCATAAACGAGTTATTTACAAAAATAGGGGTGAATCATAATTCGCAAAAAAAAAATTCTGTACGTGGAACAAAAATCAGATTAACGACCGACGTGGAAGTGAAATATAACGTAACCCACTCTTCCAATATTTATGACTGATTTTGATTCATTTGGACCGGCTAATGCGGATCATTGAAAGCCCACAGCAAAAAAAAGTACGTATGTATTATAAATATTTTTGAGTGTGTAAGTAAAAAATGAAAAATATTGATTAGACCTTTGATCTGTGCTTTTTGTGGTCTTTTCTCATCGTAAATTTTAGAAAATAATAATAAAAATATGGAAAATGATGGGAACCGTTGAAAATCGCATCGTAAAATATTATGATAAAAAAAACCATCGTAAAACAAAAATTTTATGCTTAAAAAAAACATTTTTAGCTACAAAATTTTTTTTTATTTTTTTTAGACACTGTAAAACTTTTTTGATCGATAAAATGATTTTTAAATTTTAAAAAATACGAAAATTCATCAAAAAGCGTATCAAAACACCATAAAATACAAACTATCAAAAACTAAATTTTTTTTCGTCCAAAAAAAACTGTTTTGAGCTCCAAAATATTATTTTATGACTTTTTTCTGATTTTCAATTTTTTTTATTAAAAAATATAAAAATAAAAATTTCTGACTAAAAAACAGAGAAACCCGCAATTTTTGTGGTTTTCAGGGTTTGTTCATAAATTTTTGTTAAAAACGACCAAAAAATTCGTTTTTGAGCTTAAAAAATTTATTTTTAAATAAAAAACAAAAATTGGATAATAAAAATTTTACAAACACCAAGGAAAAATAAAATAATAAATAAAAACATACTCAGTTTCAACGGTGTAGATGCCGTCATTCTCCTTGCGAATACGTCTCCTCTTTTGTCGCTTCTTGACGCCAGGTTCGACCTCGACAACGGCATCAATCGGCTTCCGGGACGTCATCTCGATCGGAGCGCCGTCTTCGACATCGCTGCCGACGACGGCTTCCTCCGGATCATCGCCGCCGGCGTCGAGGTGATCGTCATTTTGCTGTTCTTCGTCGCCAAACTGAATTTTGTGCTTTTCAGCAAACTTTTCAGCCTTCGACTTGGGCCTGCTTTCTGAAAATTCATCAACCACATAGAATCCCTCAAAGTTCAAAAACGCAGTTAAACATACTGGAAGAAGATTTTGCCATGATCTGAGGTGGTTTTCTGAAAGAATCCTAAAATTTTGAACATAAAAACCCGGAAATTATTCCATCGCGCTCTTTGACACTTTTCAAAACCATTAAGCAATTCAATAACGCCTGATTTGGCAGTTCATATCCCAACTATATAAATATCACTCAAAACAACGAAAAAAGGCCAAGAAAGAACGTAAAAAATGAAAAATACAATGAAAAACATAAAAAATAATGCAACAAAAATTTTCGTGTTGAGACGTTCGAAATCGTTGAAATCGTACGCATGCTGCTTTTTCGTATGTTTTTGTCTTCTTGGTCCCTTACTTTGTTTTTTTTAAACAAAAATTAAAAATAATAAATAAAAAAATAAATCCGGCATAAGATCCGCAGATTCACGTGAGCTGATGTGTCAATTATTCTTCAACGACTTGCATCCGCCTAGAGAAGGTGGCACAGGATCTTTTATGATTTTTATTAGTGATTACAGAACATTAACTACGGCAAAATAAAAAATTGAAAATTACATAAATTTAAACTGCGATGCTGTGTAAAAGTTCAACAATGTCGTCATGAAGCCCAGAAACAGGACGAGGGCAAACTTTCTGATGAGTTTGGAAGCAATCGTCGGTGTGACAGTGAGCATTGCATTTTGGACAGATTCGGGACTTGGATTCGGAAGATGGCTTGGAGCACTTGACGTCGTCTCCTGTGCGCAGACAGATCGGGCACAATCGGCCCTGACAGGAACACGGATACGGTTCGTTATAACGGAAACACTTTGGGCAAAAATCTTTGTTCTAAAAAATCGAAAAAAATAATTTATAAAGTTCCAAGTTTTTAACTCACGTTTTTGTTTTCCACGGAAATAGGAGCAAATTTATGGGTAATGGAGTCGTAAACCACAAGATAAGAGAATTTCTGTTCTTCACTGTACCCGACATTCGTCAGGATGACTCGGAGCGATGTGTCCAAGACGACAAAAATATCTTTCTTGTAACTCGGCAAGTGAATGATGCGATCGACGTCGGCAAGTGTCAGTGGATATTTGGTGTCGTCTGGAAGGTTGGCTTGTGACCATAATTTATTGTTCAATTTGTCGAATCTGCGTTCAAATTCTGTTGAAACATACTTCTCCCAATAAGAGCAAACAGCGGCAAAAAAGAAATTCCTTTCTTCCGAAACAGCTTTAAAATCATTGGCGTATCTTTTCATATGCCTAATCACCAATTCAAGGGTTCCGACTCTTGTGCTGAAATGAGGGATAACTATGGTACGCAATTCAGGTAGCTCCTTTGCTTTGTCTTCGAATTTGTGGTCGATGTTTGCCAAGAGTTCTTTTTTTTCGCCTTTCAATTCCTCTTTCATTTTTTTCAGTTTTGCTTCAATTTCGGCGGTAACCTTGTTCGTCTGCGCCAAATATTCTGATCTAAGATTTTCCAACTGTTTTTTTCGTTCGATCCAAATACTCGTTTTAGCAATAAGCATTTCGTGAATTTTAGAATGCGGGCTTGCGCTGGCTAGTTGCTCTATAATTGTAAAATTCAAATTATAATAAGAACGAAAATAAAATCCAAACCATGAAGTTCAGCAATCGATTTTTTTACTGCATCGAGAGATGCGTTAAAGTTCCTTTCGTTTGCATTCTGTAATTCCAAAATCACTAAACCAGATAAAAAAAAGAGGTCGTATCAGATGAAACGTACCAGTACCAGAGAAGTCGGAATTGACGCTGAATTGCCCATGTTGCTTTCAAACAAATACAATTCAGAAAAATAAATTGAAAAGGGAACACACCACTCTCGCGAAAAATCAGTCAGGTACACTGATTTTTATTCGCTCTACGCCGAACATCTGTCTTCCAAAACAAAGGTAACGTTTGCCCCAATACTGATAAATATATTTCACGCACTTTCTGCTTCAAAAATGTGAACGTTTGTACGTTAGCGAATGCTTATCACCATCACCCAAGTTTTTTTTGTTGTACGACATTGTGACGCCAGTATCATAATCAATACCATAAAGGTTGGATTTAAGCTTCCCTTAAAATTTGCAGTTTTTTCTGTTTTGTTGCTCAAGAGATGCGACAACATGTACCCACAAAATCTCAAAAACACAATTATATAATTTGTGTATTATATTTATAATCCTGTATTTTATTGATTAACTTGAAACAAAGTAAACAAATATAAGATAGAAAATGACAGTCGCCAGGCTGAACGTTGCACAGGTGCCGTTGCTATTTGTGGTATTCATGGTATTCAAAATAAAATCATGAAAGTGCGAGACACTAGCGTAAACACCCGGATCAACAGATCCACATTCATGGTTCCACGACGTAACGCCGAGTTGATACCACGATCCATCTGATCTCTGGGCTACCAATGGTCCACCGTAATCGCCTTGGCAGGTGGCTTTGCCATTCTCACCTGCACACAGCACCGCGTTCTTGATCAGAACATTACCGTATCTCTGCGCGCAAGAGTCGATGTTTACAATCGGTAATCTGACTTGTCTGAGCGTATTGCTTATACCATAGGATCCAGAGGATGTCATCCCCCAACCGGTGGCCACGGCATAGTCAGGTAATGTGTCATTGGATGATGGAAAACAAACTGGTTGAATTGAATTAGAGTACGTTAATGGCGTCGATAATTGAAGCAGAGCAATGTCGTTCACAGGTGCATCTTTTACGATGCTATTGGACAAATACCCATATTTTGGATGAATGTGAATTTGTTTCACATGAATCGCATCAAGAAGATTGCTAAAACGTTTATCCCACTTCAAAGTTTGTAAAAAGCAGAGGTGGCCATCCGAAATTTCGATCGGATGATCCGATCCAAAATCCAATGCTTCGGATCATCGGATCCGAAGGTCCGATCTTACGAATCCGAACCATCCGAATTTCTGTGAAAAAATTATGATTTTTCTGTTTTGGATGCCTTTGCATCGAAAATCGGATGAAAATAGTGCGCACGCGCGATTCAACATTTTTTTTAAAATAAAAATTCACTTTGAATATGAATTTTTGTAATTTTGATAAACGTTTTTTTTTTAATTAAAAAAAAAACACAAAATTGTGTTGAAGATGGAGTTTTGAGGCATTTTGGTAGTAATTTTTGTAGAAATTCATTCGTCATCCAAACGTTCGGATTATTCGATCCGTGATGCGATCCGAAATCCGAGGCTTCGAATGATCCAATCCGAAACCTCGGATATCCTTTGGATGCCACCTCTGTACATAGTACAATCAAAAAATTCTTACGTAAAGTTGCTTGTGCTCGTATAAACATTGAAAAACCCAGGGTTCTTGACATTACCAACAACGCAGCGCCCAGCTGTGAGAATCCATTCGCTGGCAATGATTGATCCACCACAGACCATTGCGGTGGGGGAGTTGATAATCAACACCTGCCATGGCCACGAACCGGGCGTAGCAGTAGTACCCCCCACTATGTTGATAGAAATGCTGGGTGGCACCGGTGTTTGACCGCATTGATTGCCATTAGAAGCTGTGAATACTTGACAGACGAAACCAAAAAACAGGAAAATACCCGAGTACATATTTTAGCAACCAGTATAAATATATTATTGATGCCCGCTCCGAGACATTTTATATTTTATACTTTTTACCTTATCAGCAATATGTAGAAGACGGAGAGCTGTTTTGAGTGTCTGATATTTAGTGGCGTTTGTTGGGTTAGGCTTAAGTGCAATTCTGTTATCGACCTATTTTTAAGTACTGTTAAGGTACAAAAAAAAGGTGTGTAAATATTAATGCATTGCCTTATTGTTAGGATGACTGCAAACGTTTGCCTTAAAAGGTGTGCTACATAGAACGCAAAAAAAAGGAGGTTCAAGGTGTGTTTGGTAAATATAAATTTATATAAAATTTTTAAAAGGCTGCACTGCATAATTTTTTTTTTTTTTATTAGTGATTACATATTAGGCACTCAAAAAACTGATCATCATAAAAAATCTAAATTGAAATTAAGTTTAAACTGAGATGCGGCGTAAAAGTTTTACAATGACGGCATAAGGGCTTGTCCAGAAATTACGTCATTGCGAGAGGGGGGAGGGGGGTCAGTCCAAAAATGACGAAAAATGATGGAGGGGGGAGGGGGGGTACTGCTCAAAATGACGTCATTTAGAAATTTCAAGAATTGGATTACGAATTTTCAAACTTGCCGATTTTATTTGCCAAAATGCGCTGAAAACTGACTGTTTTTGCTCTTATGTTTCACCATTTCATTTTTAAATATGACCGACTCCGAACAGGCTTCTTAAAAAAACACAAAAATATACAGTGATTTCGGCATTTCAATCTGGAAGTAGTTTTTAGCAAAATTTATAAGCCAAAACTTGCAAAAAAACGATAAAAAAAATTGCCATTTTTTTCAAAATAACGTCATTTAGGGGGGGGGGGGTCCGGGGTGCCCCACCTTGCAATGACGACCGATTACAAATGGAGAGAGGGGGGTATAAAATCTCCGATTTTGCGATGACGTAATTTCTGGACAAGCCCTTACTTTGTTTTTTTTAAACAAAAATTAAAAATAATAAATAAAAAAATAAATCCGGCATAAGATCCGCAGATTCACGTGAGCTGATGTGTCAATTATTCTTCAACGACTTGCATCCGCCTAGAGAAGGTGGCACAGGATCTTTTATGATTTTTATTAGTGATTACAGAACATTAACTACGGCAAAATAAAAAATTGAAAATTACATAAATTTAAACTGCGATGCTGCGTAAAAGTTCTACAATGTCGTCATGAAGCCCAGAAACAGGACGAGGACAAACTTTCTGATGAGTTTGGAAGCAATCGTCGGTGTGGCAGTGAGCATTGCATTTTGGACAGCTTTGGAACTTGGATTCGGAAGATGGCTTGGAGCACTTGACGTCGTCTCCTGTGCTCAGACAGAGAGGGCACAATCGGTCATGGCAGGGACAAGGTTTCGGTCCGTAACGGAAGCACTCATCGCAAAAATAATTGTTCTAAAAAATCGGAAAAAATCATTTATAAATTTTCAAGTTTTTAACTCACGTTTTTGTTTTTCATGGAAATAGGAGCAAATTTATGGGTAATGGAGTCGTAAACCACAAGATGGGGGTATTGCTGTTCTTTACTGTACCCGGCATTCGTCAGGATGACTCGGAGCGATGTGTCCAAGACGACAAAAATATCTTCATTGTAACTCGGCAAGTGAATAATGCGATCGACGTCAGCAAGTGTCAGTGGATATTTGGTGTCGTTTGGAAGGTTGGCTGCTGACCATAATTGATTGGTCAATTCGTCGAATAGACCAACATAGTTTGTTGACACATACTTCTCCAAAAAAGAGCAAGCAGCGGCATGAAAGAAATTCATTTCTTTCGAAACATCTTCAAAATCAATCGTATATCTTTGCATGTGTCGTACAACCAATTTTGCGGTTCCAACTCTGGTGCTAAAATTATTTTCTATCGGACAAGACAATTTTGGCAGTTCTTTGACTTTGTCTTCGTAGTCGTGGTCAATGCTGGCAACACGTTCCTTCCTTTCGCCTTCGAGCTCTTCAGTCACTTTTTTCAGTCTCTCATCGATATCTTTGTTGATGACATCAATCTGCGCTGTTCGTTCAGAATCGTAATTCTCCAGTATTTTTCTTCTTTTAATCAAATCATTAAATTCGTTCAGAAGCTCGTCGTGCATCTTAGAATTGGGGTTCAAAGCTGCCAATTGGTCTGAAATTTGTAAATAAAATGTACCAGCTAATTAAAAAAATACAAACCATGGAGTACAGCAATCGCATTTTTTACATCGTCGAGGGATGTCGTCAAATTTGCCATGTAGAATATCGAAATCTCAAAAAAACAGACAGAGCACACAACCGCTTCAGGGAAGAACTGCCGAGCAAACTGATGCTTTTGAGCGTAAAAATACGTTTCCCCAGGTGAGTTGTGCTTGACATAAGATGTGATAAGGGTGCATCTAAGAATTACTTACGTTATTGCGAAATTTTAGGCGATTTTTTACCCCCGCCAACCATGTTAAGGCTTGTCCAGAAATTACGTCATTGCGAGAGGGGGGGGGGAGGGGGGCACACCGCGAAAAAATCTACAAATTTCCGCAACTCAGGAAATATCTCGCAAGCACTGCATGCGCCTTCCCCTTATTTTTTATCAATAGAGCGCGCGCGTGCATTTTCAGAGAGAGTCATGTTCAAAAAAACGCCCTGAAGCCCGTAATAGAGTTTTTTGCTTACGGTCTCTTCGGTAGGCTTGGGCATGTCCCAAAGATTGTTTTAAGCCACTCGCGGCTTCTGTAGGATTTTTTTGGGCAATGCTGGAGGCATTGAAAGATCATGAAACTTCGAAGTGCCGTAACTCACCAAAACCCTTGGCGATTTTGAAAAACTCTCTACCACGCTTTTCATTATGCCGAAAAGAATCAGTATGCAAAACAGGAGGCATCAAAATATGCGCGTATTCGATTTACATCAAAAATTAGATTACCAGCTTGAAAATACGCACGCGTTGAAAAATTTGTGCGAAAACGTTTATTATTGCCATAGTAATTAATAAAAACTTAAAAAAGTCAAATAAAAACAAAGAAATCAGAAGGTGAAAAAGTGGTGCCCGTCCAGATTTGGACTGATCGCCGAGTTTATTCGTTGTGAGAACCCCAAGAGAGTCCGCTATTGCAAAGCGCGTGCGCGTTTCTAAGCTGGTAAACCAGTGGTGATCTAATTTTTGATGTAAATCGAATACGCGCATATTTTGATGCCTCCTGTTTTGCATACTGATTCTTTTCGGCATAATGAAAAGCGTGGTAGAGAGTTTTTCAAAATCGCCAAGGGTTTTGGTGAGTTACGGCACTTCGAAGTTTCATGATCTTTCAATGCCTCCAGCATTGCCCAAAAAAATCCTACAGAAGCCGCGAGTGGCTTAAAACAATCTTTGGGACATGCCTAAGCTTACCCAAGTGACCGCAGGCAAAAAAATTTAAAAACAGCTTCATGATCTTTTTTTGAACATAACTCCCTTCACGCTCGCGCGCGCTTCTTTTTCTCTTGTTTGATAGAAAGGCGCATGCAGTGGTGGCGCGTTATTACCGCCCTCAGAAGTCGGAATTGACGCTGAATTGCCCATGTTGCTTTCAAACAAATACAATTCAGAAAAATAAATTGAAAAGTGAACACACCGCTGTCGCGAAAAATCAGTCAGGTACACTGATTTTTATTCGCTGTACGCCGAGCATCTGTCTTCCAAAACAAAGGTAACGTTTGTCTCAATACTGATAACAGCTTACTTTAGAAAACTGATTTTTATCGGTAAGGGCTTCCATAATATTTGTACTGTTTGCTAAAATGTATTCGGGTATTCTCATGTTCTTTGGGTTAGTCTGCAGAAATGTTTTCTGCTTCGTAGGTTTTGGTGTAGCCAATGTACCCGACCTTAGAATCATTTTTTATCATCGGCATTGCCAACCTTGAAGTACAAGTGTGCTTATTTTAAAAAAAGTTAGCCCTTGTCCTGTTTCTGGGCTTTATGACGACATTGTAAAACTTTTACGCAGCATTGCAGTTTAAACTTGATTTCAATCTTGAAATTTTTGTACATATGTCGTCATGATCAGTGTTTAGACTGCCTACTAATAAAAAATCATAAATTATGCAGTGCAGCCTTCTAAAAAATTTATATAAATTTATATTTACCAAACACACCTTGAACCCTTCTATTTATTTTCTGTTCTATGTAGCACACCTTTTAAGGCAAACATTTGCAGTCATCCTAGCAATAAGGCAATGCATTAATATTTACACACCTTTTTTTTGTACCTTAACAGTACTTAAAAATAGTACTTAAAAAAAAAGAACTTCTGGCAAACATCGACCACGAATTCGAAGACAAAGCGAAGGAGATACTTGAATTATTCAATTTTAGAAAAAAATCAATTCGGCAGTTTATGTAGTATATCACAATCTGATAAGTATCACATACAACAACAAAAAAAAGCCAAGAAACAACGTAATAAACTTTAAAAACCGATGAAGAACATAAAAAATAACGCATCAAAGCTTTTCGTATTGATGCATGAGATCGATGAAATCGTGCACGCGATACGTTTTTCGTTCGTTTCTGTAGTTTTTGTCCCTAGAATCCGGGTAAAATGTCGGTTAGTCTCGTCGAAGTGAGATCACGGATGATACATAACTTATAAAAAAGTTCGTGTTCGTGCCCGCTAATTGATAATTAATTAGGAATTAGTACTGATTAATCCACGGATTGCTGCCCCTTAGCTGAGCGTCTGGATATCGTTGTCTGGGCAAATCTCTTCGCCGAGACGGATCTGCCGAAGCAGATTTTCTCGGTCTCAGAGATCCGGTTTGGTTGTTGTGCCCGTTTTGGGGTGGTCGGGGGACAAACTCGGGCCCAGGTCCCGCGCCTCCTTCGTAGTAGAGCACGTATTTGAGTTCGATGTATCGCTGTTCGTTGTTGACGATCCATCCGATCGGATTCTCGGTTACGTCGTGGAACCATGGATGTGGATCTGTTGACCCGAGTGTCTACGCTAGTGTTTCGAACTTTCATGATTTTATTTTGAATACCATGAATACCACAAAAGGCAACGGCACCTGTGCAACGTTCAGCCTGGCGACTGTCATTTTCTATCTAACAGAGTTGTTCAATTCGACCATTTTCAGCGCTCGCTCTGCTCACGCTCATTGAGCTTTCCAAATTATTGCGCTCGCTCCGCTCGCGCTCGTGAGCTGAGCAGGAGCGAGCAGTGAGCAGGAGCAATTTGGTGAGCATCGAACAACTCTGCTATCTTATATTTGTTTTCTTTGTTTTAAGTTAATCAATAAAATACAGGATTATATAATACACAAATTATATAATTGTGTTTTTGAGATTTTGTGGGTACATGTTGTCGCATCTCTTGAGCAACAAAACAGAAAAAACTGCAAATTTTAAGGGAAGCTTAAATCCAACCTTTATGGTATTGATTATGATGCTGGCGTCACACTGTCGTACAACAAAAAAAACTTGGGTGATGGTGATAAGCATTCGCCGACGTACAAACGTTCACATTTTTGAAGCAGAAAGTGCGTGAAATATATTTATCAGTATTGGGGCAAACCTTACGTTTCTTTTAGAAGACAGATGCTCGGCGTAGAGCGAACAAAAATCAGTGTACCTAACTGATTTTTCGCGACAGCGGTGTGTTCACTTTTCAAATCAACTTTTCAGTTTATTTTTCTGAATTGTATTTGTTTGAAAGCAACATGGGCAATTCAGCGTCAGTTCAGACTTCTGAAGGCGGTAATGACGCGTCACTGGTACGTTACATCTGATACGACCTCTTTTTTTTAATTTGTATAATGATTTTGGAATTACAGAATGCAAACGAAAGGAACTTTAACGCATCTCTCGATGCAGTAAAAAAATCGATTGCTGAACTTCATGGTTTGGATTTTATTTTCGTTTTTATTATAATTTGAATTTTACAATTATAGAGCAACTAGCCAGCGCAAGCCCGCATTCTGAAATTCACGAAATGCTTATTGCTAAAACGAGTATTTGGATCGAACGAAAAAAACAGTTGGAAAATCTTAGATCAGAATATTTGGCGCAGACGAACAAGGTTACCGCCGAAATTGAAGCAAAACTGAAAAAAATGAAAGAGGAATTGAAAGGCGAAAAAAAAGAACTCTTGGCAAACATCGACCACAAATTCGAAGACAAAGCAAAGGAGCTACCTGAATTGCGTACCATAGTTATCCCTCATTTCAGCACAAGAGTCGGAACCCTTGAATTGGTGATTAGGCATATGAAAAGATACGCCAATGATTTTAAAGCTGTTCCGAAAGAAATGAATTTCTTCCATGCGGCTGCTTGCTCTCATTGGGAGAAGTATGTTACGACAACATACGAAGACAGATTCGACATATTGAACAATAAATTATGGTCACAAGCCAACCTTCCAGACGACACCAAATATCCACTGACACTTGCCGACGTCGATCGCATCATTCACTTGCCGAGTTACAATGAACAAATTTTTGTCGTCTTGGACACATCGCTCCGAGTCATCCTGACGAATGCCGGGTACAGTGAAGAACAGCCATACCGCTATCTTGTGGTTTACGACTCCATTACCCATAAGTTTGCTCCTATTTCCATGAAAAACAGAAACGTGAGTTCAAAACTGGGCACTTTATAAATTATTTTTTTCGATTTTTTAGAAAAAATATTTTTGCCGAAAATGCTTCCGTTACGTACCGAAACCTTGTTCCTGCCAGAGCCGATTGTGCCCGATCTGTCTGCGCACAGGAGACGACTTCAAGTGCTTGTCCTCAGCAGTGACAATTGTTGGGCTTAAGCCATCCCATTTCCTAATCTGTCCAAAATGCAATGCTCACTGTCAAACCTACGACTGCTTCCGAGCTCATAAGAAAGTTTGCCCTCGTCCTGTTTCTGGGCTTCATGACGACATTGTTGAATTTTTACGCAGCATCGCAGTTTAAATTTAGGTAATTTTCAGTTTCAAAAATTTTTACCTTGCTGTAATCAATGTTCTGTATGACTAATTTTTACAATTTACAATTTTTACAATTTACAATTTATATCTCTTACTCGTACACACGGGATAACAAAGTATCACTGGGATATCGTACGAAGAGGGGCACATCAAAGGAAAATCACTCGTCTATAGTCAAAGTCTTTTGCCGGGGCCTTGTAATACTCGTTGGCGAGGGCGTCGGTCCAGCGCATACGAGGTCGTCCAGGCGGTCGCTTGGCTTTGTCGTAGTCGTCGGTAGGGCGCCAGTCTGACAGTCGAACTGCCCAGTTGTCGTCGTCGGTCGTCGCGAGCGATTTGGCGAACTTCAGCTTCCGGAGTCGAGCGCTTTCGAACCAGTCCTTGAGCTTGGTGCGCTTCCGAATGGATTCGGATGGGACTTTGTCGCTCAAACGCACCTCTAAGATAGCACGTTCGAGGCGACGTTGTCCCCGCTGGAGGGTTTCGATTCCGGCGTCGGTGAGTGCCCAGGTTTCGCAGCCGTAGAGGACTGCTGGCTTTATGCACTGCTCGATGAGTCGCCGTTTCAGCCCCATTTTGACTTGGCGTGAGCGCAGGAAGTCGCGGTACTTGAAATACGCTTTTCGTCCTGCCGAAATTCGTTTGACGATTTCCTTCTTGTGGTCTCTTGGCCATGAGAAAAGCTGTCCAAGGTAGACAAACTCCGTAACTCTCTCGACCGGTAGACCGTTCAGGATAATCGCTGCGTCGTCTTGTGAGTTGCTCATCCACTTAGTCTTGCCGACATTGATTTCCAAACCGACTAAGAGAGCTTCGTCGGCCAGGTCCTGCAACATGGCTTGAGCGGTGGGAGCGTCTGGGGCCAGGAGCGCAATGTCGTCGGCGTACGCAAGGTAGCTGAGTCGGTGCCTGCCGATTTTGAAACTGAAAATTAAATTTAGGTAATTTTCAGTTTCAAAAATTTTTACCTTGCTGTAATCAATGTTCTGTATGACTAATAAAAATCATGAACGCTCTTGTGCTACCTTCTCTAAACGGATGCCAGTCGATGAAGAATAATTGACAGATCATCTTTTGTTTCATCATGCTTTCTATATTTTTCCCAGAAAGTCGATCTTTATCATCGGGAATGTTGATGCTCGTTTTCTTTCCTGTGCTCTTGTCCTCAGCAGTGACCGTGAGGATATTGTTGGTATCGATATCAAAAGTAACCTTAATTTGGGGCACACCACTGGGAGCTGGGGGAATGCCGCTGAGCTCGAATTTTCAAAGAAAATTAGCGGAGGCGACGGAGAACGCAGGGGATCGTGGCGAGGTTCTTCTTGTGCATGCGTTGAAACTTGGCGATAAAATAGTTGATCATGCGATTGTCAAAGTCTGCACCACCAAGATGAGTATCGCCAGCCGCAGCCTTAACTTCAAAGGTGCCGTTTTCAATGGCCAGGACAGACACATTGAAATTACCGCCGCCTAGGTCAAAAACGAGAACTTTGCGTTCATCAAAACCCGTTTTGTCCATGCCAAATGCAACAGCCGCAGCATCTGAGTCGCTCAAAATACGCAGAACATTGAATCCGGCTCTGCGGGCTGCAGAAGTGACTGTCTGACGCTGCACATAGTTAAACTGGGCTGGTACCGTGATGACAGCATTCTCAACATGGGCATCCAAATACGATTCAGCTATTTTTTTTAAATATTGAAAAAACCTTGCAGTAATTTTTTCTGCATTGTAGGTTCTCGACTCGCCATTGTAATCGACTTGAACTTTGAGATCATTTTGATCGGCATTGACAACCCTTAACCATATATTTATATTGATTATGATACAGGCGTCACAATGTCGTACAACAAAAAAAAACTTGGGCGATGGTGATAAGCATTCGCTAACGTACAAACGTTCACATTTTTGAAGCAGAAAGTGCGTGAAATATATTTATCAGTATTGGGACAAACGTTACCTTTGTTTTGGAAGACAGATGTTCGGCGTAGAGCGAATAAAAATCAGTGTACCTAACTGATTTTTCACGAGAGTGGTGTGTTCGCTTTTCAATTTATTTTTCTGAATTGTATTTGTTTGAAAGCAACATGGGCAATTCAGCGTCAATTCCGACTTCCGAGGGCGGTAATAACGCGTCACTGGTACGTTTCATCTTATACGACCTCTTTTTTTATCTGGTATAATGATTTTGGAATTACAGAATGCAAACGAAAAAAACTTTAACGCTATCATCGATGAAGTAATAAATAAATCGATTGCTGAACTTCAAGGTTTGAATTTAATTTTTGTTTTTATCATAATTTGAATTTTACAATTACAGATCAACTAGCCAGCGTAGGCCCGCATTCTGAAATTCACGGAATGCTTTTTGCTAGAACGAGTATTTTGATGGAACAAAAAAAACTGTTGGAAAATCTTAGATCAGAATATTTGGCACAGACGAACAAGGTTACCGCCGAAATTAAAGCAAAACTGAAAAAAATGAAAGAGGAATTGGAAGGCGAAAAAAAAGAACGTTTGGCAAACATCAACCACGAATTCGAAGACAAAGCGAAGGAGCTATCTGAATTGCGTACCATAGTTATACATCAAAACAGCATAATTGTAAAGACCCTTGAATTGGTGACTAGGCATATGAAAAGATACGCAAGTGATTTTAAAGATGTTCCGGAAGAAAGGAATTTCTTTCATGCCGCTGCTTGCTCTTTTTGGGCGAAGTATGTTTTAACTGAATTCGAAGGCATTATCAACTATTTGTACTATAATTCATGGAAACAAGACAACCTTCCAAACGACACCAAATATCCACTGACACTTGCTGACGTCGACCGCATTATTCACTTGCCGAGTTACAATGAATGGATTTTTGTCGTATTGGACACATCGCTCCGAGTCATCCTGACGAATGCCGGGTACAGTAAAGAACAGACTTGCCCCGAACTTGTGGTTTACGACTCCATTACCCATAAATTTGCTCCTATTTCATGGAAAAACAAAAACGTGAGTTCAAAACTTGAAACTTTATAAATTATTTTTTCCAATTTTTTAGAACAAACGGTTTTGCGAGAAGTGCTTCCGTTACGGATCGTATACGTGTCCCTGCCAGGGCCGATTGTGCCCGATCTGTCTGAGCACAGGAGACGACGCCAAGTGCTCCAAGCCATCTTCCGAATCCAAGTTCCAAATCTGTCCAAAATGCAATGCTCACTGTTACACCGACGATTGCTTCCAAACTCATCAGAAAGTTTGCCCTCGTCCTGTTTCTGGACTGCATGACGACATTGTTGAACTTTTACACAGCATCGCAGTTTAAATTTATGTAATTTTCAATTTCAAAGATTTTTATTTTGCCGCAATCCATGTTCTGTAGATACTTTTTTGTTTGGTTGCCCGACAGGCTGGAAATCACATCTTGGTCACAATTTTTGACACGTTTTTATTATTTTCGCAATAAAAAAAAATTTACCCCAATAAAAAAATTATCTGGAAGCCGCAAGACCAGCCAATGCCTCCGACCGCGCCAAAGAACAAGCGTCCGCCAGACCCCCCTCCGAGGCGATGGACCGACGACTTTGCGGCCTTCCAGAACGCTCCTGCTAAGGACTACGACGTGACGCAGGTAGCTACGATTGACGGCGCCCTCTTCGTGCAATCTCGATACTCATCACTGTCTCTTTAATTTTGTAATGAGTAATTATGCACGAGTAAGAATAATAAAGTAAAGTAAAGTAAAGTAACATAACCAATATATACATATGTCATATGTACATATATAACATAACACATACTACATATAAATATTCATAGGCGAATCATTCAATCAGTACTTCAATTCAATTTTAGAAAAAAATAAATTCGGCAGTTCATGTAGCAATGCTTATATTTGTTTTGTTTGTTTCAAGTTAATAAATAAAATACAGGATTATAAATATAATACACAAATTATATAATTGTGTTTATGAGATTTTGGGGGTACATAAACACATGTTGTCGCATCTCTTGAGCAACAAAACAGAAAAAACTGCAAATTTTAAGGGAAGCTTAAATCCAACCTTTATGGTATTGATTATGATGCTGGCGTCACACTGTCGTACAACAAAAAAAACTTGGGTGATGGTGATAAGCATTCGCCGACGTACAAACGTTCACATTTTTGAAGCAGAAAGTGCGTGAAATATATTTATCAGTATTGGGGCAAACGTTACCTTTGTTTTGGAAGACAGATGTTCGGCGTAGAGCGAATAAAAATCAGTGTACCTGACTGATTTTTCGCGAGAGTGGTGTGTTCCCTTTTCAATTTATTTTTCTGAATTGTATTTGTTTGAAAGCAACATGGGCAATTCAGCGTCAATTCCGACTTCTCTGGTACTGGTACGTTTCATCTGATACGACCTCTTTTTTTTATCTGGTTTAGTGATTTTGGAATTACAGAATGCAAACGAAAGGAACTTTAACGCATCTCTCGATGCAGTAAAAAAATCGATTGCTGAACTTCATGGTTTGGATTTTATTTTCGTTCTTATTATAATTTGAATTTTACAATTACAGAGCAACTAGCCAGCGCAAGCCCACATTCTGAAATTCACGAAATGCTCATTGCTGAAACGAGTATTTTGATTGAACGAAAAAATCAGTTGGAAAATCTTAGATCAGAATATTTGGCGCAGACGAACAAGGTTACCGCCGAAAATGAAGCAAAACTGAAAAAAATGAAAGAGGAATTGGAAGGCGAAAAAAAAGAACGTTTGGCAAACATCAACCACGAATTCGAAGACAAAGCGAAGAAGCTACTTGAATTAGTTATCCCTCTAATGACACATACATAAATAGTATGTAAGCGAATCATTCGATCAGTACTTCATTTCAATTTTAGAAAAAAATCAATTCGGCAGTTTATGTAGTATATCACAATCTGATAAGTATCACATACAACAACAAAAAAAAGCCAAGAAACAACGTAATAAACTTTAAAAACCGATGAAGAACATAAAAAATAACGCATCAAAGCTTTTCGTATTGATGCATGAGATCGATGAAATCGTGCACGCGATACGTTTTTTGTTCGTTTCTGTAGTTTTTGTCCCCAGAATCCGGGTAAAATGTCGGTTAGTCTCGTCGAAGTGAGATCACGGATGATACATAACTTATAAAAAAGTTCGTGTTTATGCCCGCTAATTGATAATTAATTAGTAATTAGTACTGATTAATCCACGGATTGCTGCCCCTTAGCTGAGCGTCGGGATATCGTTGTCTGGGCAAATCCCGTCGCCGAGACGGATCTGCCGATGCAGATTTTCTCGGTCTCAGAGATCCGGTTTGGTTGTTGTACCCGTTTTGAGGTGGTCGAGGGGCGGTCCAGGTTGTTTTCTGGCGAGGTTGGGGTGGCATGACAAACTCGGGCCCCGGTCCCGCGCCTCCTTCGTAGTAGAGCACGTCTTTGAGCTCGATGTATCGCTGCTCATTGTTGACGTGTGCGTAGTTGGATGCCATGGATGCGACAAACTGCACGAGACCGAGACAGATGATCCACGCGCCGAAGAAGCCTACCACGTTCCAGGAAAATACGGTATTTGTCAGCGCGCAGAATTCTTGAACGTTTCCTCCGCAGAGTTTTAGGGACTGAAAAGATTATAAACATGTTTATTCGTTATTAAAAAATAAAATTTAAAAAAATAGCGAAAAAAAGTTTGAAATTACTGACGCACTTAAAAAAATATTTAAAAAATTTAAATTTAAATTATTTTTTTTAATTTTTTTTTTCTCTGATTCAAAATTTTAATTTTAATTTTTTTTAAATTTTTTTATAAATTGAAAATAAAATAAAATTTTTATTTACAAAAAATTTATCAAAAAACATGAAAACATAATTTAATTAAAATTAGCAAAAATTGTTTGACAAAGTTATTTTTTTGTTTTAAAAAAATTTTTTATTTTGAACAAAATTTAAAAAAAATTAAAAATTACTTAATTTTAAATTTAAATTTATATAAAAAAAAAATCAATTTGAAATCAAAAATTTCAAATTACTTAGAAAAATTTTTTTTATTTAATTCTGAAATAAAAAATGTTGAAAAATTAAATTTCAAAAAAAGAACTGATATTTTTTTTAAATCCATAAATTTTTTATGTGCAAAGTTGAAAAAACCCACCGATGCGGAATACTCAGACACGAGTGGTCTAAAAACTCCGAAATCCAGACAATTCCCGTCAGAGTAGCCATTCAAACTCGAGCAGAGTTCCGAAAATATGAAATACACAAAACTGAGGATTGCCGTAGCGGCCAAAACGAGTGTCCAGATCATGTAAAGCGCGTAGGAAAGCACAATGCCGAGTGCGCAAAAAATGCGACCACCCCTGCGGCTTTCTTTTCTCTTGTAGACCTCTTCTCTCGTTGATCCGGTTGAAAGTACACCGATAAGGAGGAGAAAAAGTGATACAATAACCATGAGAATAGCGACTATGATGAACGCGAGATGGACCCTGCTGAGCCAGGGAATATCGACAATGTCCAGCGCACGTCTCGCCTGCTCGACGGAAGCGTTGAACGACCAGACCATCATGATAGCGAATACGATGACTCCGATGGCACACATGACAAATGCCATCACGGAGGAGTACGGCACCCGAGACAGGCAGTCATCCCGGGAAGGGAAGGCCGGGATGACATCGCTGTCAAACGAGTTGCGCCGGTACATTCGCTACAACTGAAAAAATAAATTTAAAAAACCATAAAAGTATCGTAAATATCGTTTTGTAAAAAAAATCGCGTCGGTCCACATCAAAAAAAGTATGTACAATATTACTAACAAAAAAATCATGAACGTACCGTAAAAAAAGATAGTAACAAGAAAATCGTGGCAGGATAATTTTTTTGAGAAAGGGCAAAAAATTGATAAACGTCGAAAAAATCGTTTCGAGATTGCGTCACTAAAAATAACAAAAAAACTAAAAATTACCGTAAAAAATATCGTAAATGAGTTACCAAACAATCGCGCTAGGAAAAATCATATCGATGAATGAAAAAAAACACAAAAAAAACGAGAAATTGGAAAAACGTCAAAAAAATTCGTGAAAGTACCGTAAAAACTTATATTCATAATTAGCCAAAAATGGCATAAAAAAGTAACAAAAGTGCGAAAAAAAATTACACGGCACCAAAAAAACCGTAAATATACCGTAAAAAATCAAAAGTAATAAAAAAAATCGCGACAGGATAAATCTTATTGATGATGAGTAACAAGAATTTGCAAAAACGCAAAAAAAATAGTTTTACATTCGAAATACCGTAAAAAAATATTGTTTTCATAAGTTATAAAAAATGGCGTTAGGAGAAATCTTTTTGATGAGTAACACAAAAACGCGTCAAAAAGTTACAAAAATGTGAAAGAAATATTATTCTGGACAATATTTTAAAAAATGGTATTAATTTTTTGAGGGGTTCTAAAATAACAACAGTTTATCTGTCTTGAAATAAACGCAAACTTTTTTTATTTTTTATCGATCGGCTATCAAGTGCGAGACGAATACAAGCGCGTCCATCGATGATTCATTCTTCACCTCCTCCGCGGCGCTGACTACTTTTTCTTTTTCCTTCGCTTTTCAATTGTTTGTCGTTTACAAGGCAGGTGCAGCACCGAGAAGGAGGGAAGCATCGATTCCATTTCATTCCATTCCAAGCCTCGAGCAAGCTTGGAACGAACGGAACGTAGTGGACAACCAACCTGCGGTGTCCAGGGAGCGATGCTGCTGATGCGGAGGCATCCTTCATTCATTCATTCATCCGAGAAACCGCGTCGACCTGGGGGTTGAATGAATGCAAAAGCATAGCAGCGAGCAATGTCTGCACGGGTGGACGACGACGACGACGATGTAAACAAACAAACATTGGAAGCACACGTTTATCTATCGCCCAGGTAGGGGGGGGGGGGTGGGAGAAAAGGTGAACGCGCAGTCGACACCAAAAAAGGATTGAATGAATAAATGAATGCCTTCCTGGCTGGCAAGGCAAACACGGGGAAGGAGTGCAAAATCGATCAGACAGACGCCTGGCTGAACTGACCGCTTACTTGTCCGTGCTGTTGCTTCTTCCCCAGGTGAATACGAACACGGTCTTGGCCGCGCGCTGGCAGATGGCTGCCTGAGTGTTTTCAGGGTGAGCCAGGTCACGGTGGGTCAAAAAGCAACTGGTGAGGTCAGTCGTTCATTTTCTAGATCATTATAATTAACAATCGCAAAAAAAATAGAAAAACAACCGTCAACCCAAAATTAAAAATCTAAATTATGCAACTTTCAGTTTACGTAATTTTCTGGGAACGCAAATAATATTTATTTTTATGCATACCCCAAACAAATGACCAGTAGCCAGTAGCAAGTAGCCAGTGGTCATTTGCTACTCATGCATAACCGAAAGCGAACACCTTTGATGGTCAGGGGTCCGTTTGTTGTCATGGCGACACGACGGGTTTGCATAATTGATATGGAGCGTTCATAAGCCGTGAACGAGGGAGCACATAAGCAACACGAATTCTTTTCCAGGTTTTTCAACTGGCCGGACCTACCTGACCCAATTCTTTATGAGAAAAAAAAGGTTTTTGACAACGAAAAATGCAACAAAAATATTTACAAAAATGAGTTAGAAAACCTGCAAAATAATGTAAAAACGTTTTCAAAATGGTTAAAAAAATCCAGTAAATATATTTACCGGATTTACGAAACGATATTTTTAATGATACCGACCAGGGGTGGGCGAACAATTTTTTTTTGTTCTCAAACGAACACGAAAATGTTTTTAATTTTGTTTTAAAAATCGAAAGAACGCGAACATTTTTGTCAATGTTCGCGAACAAACACGAACGAACAACGAACAGATTTTTTGCATATTTTATACAAAATTTTGTCCAAACTGGGCATAAAAACGTAAACTTCGGTACTATGCGTTTTCACGTTTTTTGTGACAGTTTTCCTACACTTTTTATTTTGCCGAATGCAATTGACATTTTTTGCCATTTTTGAAAAAATAACATCAATTTTTATACCATTAAACTGATTTTACCTTAATTTTTTTTCGTTTTATCTGTTCGGAAAATTTATCTTTGTTCGCGAACGAACTTGAACAAAGCAAATCTGTTCTCGAACAAACACGAACGCAAAAATTTAAATTTGTTTGCAAGCAAACTCGGACGAACACGAACGTTCGTCCATCCCTGATACCGACCATCTCGACAAAAATAAAATCAGACAAAAAGTGCATTTATTAATCGTCAAATGTCAAATCGATGTAAATTCAATTTTTTACGGACAGCAAAACAGTTGCGATCTCATTATCAGCGAGTTCTACCGTATTCCATACCGATGATAATACTGTTTCCGTTTTCTCTGCTTTTTTGAGGGTTCAGACGATCCAGACTTGGTCAACTGATTCTCAAGTGTCAAAATAGTTTGGTTAAGTTCATTTTTCTCGAGTTTTGTCATCTCCAGCTTCATCGAGAGTTTGTTCAGTGCCAGTAAATGCTGAAAATTGAATTTTGCCTTGACTACAATTTTTCAAGCAAAAAAAGTATGCCTACCTGTTTGTTCATCTTCCCGATGAGCTTGGTTTTCTGCCGGAGCATTTTTTTCAACTTTTTCATCTTGACACGAAATGGCTGGCCTGCATCGTTCACCGGGAGGACATAGAGCTTGATGGGAGCGCAGCATCGCTTTCGGCAAAGTGGGCACTCTCGTTTCACCTGAAAAGGTACGTACAGCCGGTTTATGCTCTCCAGGTACCCCACGTACCGTGTTAACCTGAAGCCACTGGCTGATACATTCATCGTGATAAACGTGTCCACAGCCGAGGGCCGAGGGGCCGGTCAGTATCGTTTGCAGGCAGATGGCGCAGTTGCCAAAGGTTGTCGCTGTTTCCTGAGCCATGGGTGTTGTACTGGCTGCTTCAGTCGTCGGACTGGGGTACAGACGGGTTTGCCGTTCTTTGATGTGCCGTGGATGTTGGCGAGATTTGCATTGTTGTTATCAGCAGAACTGATGATCAGATCAGCGTGACTGATAAAAAATTTGCATCTTATTTGATTTTTTTCGACCAAAAATTCTAAAACTCGATTTAATTTTTTTTTTTTTTTTTAATTTGCTTTATTTTTTTGTTCCGCTCACCGTTTTTTTAAAGTCGCTCGCTCCGTTCCCGCTTCAATTTTTTTCAAATTTTCAAATTTTCAAAATAGCTACCGCAGAAAAAAATTAGAAAAATTTTAGATTTTTACCACTTTGGTTCATTTCAAATTTGCCGAAAAATTGGTAAAAAGACAAAAAATAAATAACTTAAAATTTTTGAAAAATAAAAATTTGAAAATTTAAAAAACGACAATTTAGAATTTTTTTTGCTCAAAAAAATGGAAAACGTAAGCGTATCGAACGATTTTTTTCAAAAAAACGATGAGCAGAAAAAAGTTTATTTCAATTTTTTTGTTAAAAACATCCTTCCATATTAAAAATTATAGATTCCGAGACACCGGAATCTAATATGTAAAAATATCAATTTTTCAAATTTTCAAATTATCAATTTTTGTTTTTTTGACAAATTTTTTTGGCAAAGTTGTTTGCCATAATTTTTAGCTAACACGTGCCAAAAATCGTCAAAAATTGCAAAAAAAGCAATTTCCTGAAAACGTAACATGCTTCAGCAACAAAATTTTACAAAATTAAAAAAAAAATTTTTGGAACTTTTTTTTTAAATTTCAGGATAATACGATTTATTAGAGTACGTGGTCACAAAATTTCCGAATATGTACATACAAGCATAAGCCTAGTATAATAGTTCTACGTGCATTTAGCGTGGAGGGATAATACAGTAGGCAAGGGTCAAAAGAAGGTCTCACGAGGTAGGGCCACCCGAAGGCGTGCAGGAACACTGTTGAAAGGGGTCTGGGAATTATAATTCATTCATAGAGGGCTCGAGCAGTTGGACGACGACGACAGATGCGCCGAGTTGTACGCAGAATCCGCGCTATAAGGCGATCCAGCCCCGTCGTCAACGGTAGGAGCCGGAGCGTGCCCCGATAGTTACAGGCGTCGGTACCGAGCCGAGTTTTGTGCGAATGATGCGATTGATCGAGCTGACGGATGGCACGTTGTGGGGATGACAGATGCGATCCGCGATGAGGCGATCTCGGATCTCCCAGGAGTACATGGTTGGTCGGCAGTGTTTGTAGATGGCAATGGCAGTCACGACCTGGGGCAGGGATTTTTTTGGCTTGCTGCCGCCGATTTTTCCTGGTTGGATGGATCCGGTGTCTCGGAATCTATAATTTTGCGTTTTAAAACTTGTTTTTAACAAAAAAATTGAAATTAACTTTTTTTATTCTGCTCATCGTTTTTTTTTGAAAAAAATCGTTCATACGCTCCCGCTTCCCATTTTTTTGGGCGAAAAAAATTCAAAATTGTCATCTTTCAAATTTTCAAATTTTCATTTTTCAAAATTTTTAAACTATTGATTTTGTGTTTCTTTGACCAATTTTTTGGCAAAATTGTTTGTTAAAATGAACCAAATTTTCAAAAATCTGAAATTTTTTCAATTTTTTTTCTGCGGTCGCTATTTTCTACATATTTACATATCAAAATTTGCGCTCAATCTTTCTATTTTAAAAAATTGTTTTTTTTTCTCGTTTTTTCGCATGCTTTTGCATATTTTTCAAGTTCTTTTTTTTCATTTAAAAAAATTTTTTTCCGCACGTTTTTTTCATTTTTAAATTTTTTTTGCACGTTTTTTTTCATTTTTTTTTGAAATCGCAGAACAAATTTGCTAAAATCGTACTAATTTTCCATTCTTGAGTCATTGTTGACATAAAAAAAGATCTGTAAACTGCGCCCGCGAAAACAAACAGTTTTCAAGTCACGAGTTTTCTTCCAGCCCCGGCAAATCGCCTCCAGCATCCGTAATTTGCCCACCCGGAAACTCATTCATTCGACTATTATACATACAAACAAACGCCTTACCACGTCATGCCCAATGTTTAAATACAAATGAATTGCGCAATGATGACCAAAGCGAAAGCAAAACATCCAAAGCGACGACAAAACCGGCTGCGAGAAAGTGTAGGCGACCGACCCCAAATGCGCCTCAGGGCATGACAAAAAAAAGATCTGACGAACGAACGAGCGAGGTATGCATATGTAAGCAAAAGATGAGGGAAGATGTCCTGCCAGCCAGAAAAGAAGATGGAAAGTGCTGGGAGATTTGATTTCTAATTGTCCCAACTGACAACTGACATCCCAAAAAAAAAGCAGAAGCAATGCCCGGAGGGGATGGACGCTTCTGGCCTGGCCGGCCTTGAAGCACAAAGCACGTGTAGGTGAGTACGCAGGTAAACAAAGTCGGCTCAACCCCTCTGATCTGCAGCTGGTCAACTCAACTCAATTCAATCAACTCAAACCTGATTTCTTCCATCTTTGGCGAGTGAAAAAAAGGTCGAAATTAGATACTTCGCAAAAATGAAAACCTGTATGAACTACGCAATAAAGATCCACCCACGAAAAAACAGAAAAAAAACAATAAAAAATGTACTTTTCGAACTTTTCGAGCTAAAAAAACTATTTATTTTGATTTTTGGGTCGAAAAGTTCGAAAAATTCACAATTTTCTAAAAATTCGAACTTTTCGAACTTTTCGGCTAATTTTTTTAAAATTCGTACTTTTTGAACTTTTTCGGCTATTTTTCGAAAATTCGTACTTTTCAAACTTTTTGGCTAATTTTTGAAAATTCGAACATTTCGAACTTCTCAGCCAAAAAAAAACCTACTTGGACAAAATCTTGGAAACACAACCGTGCGAAACGCGAAGTTCTCGCGAAATCTGACATGGCTTGATTCCCCGGTTCGCGTAATCGATGATTTTTTCACGCAGATGTCCCGGAAGTGGTCTTCCGTTTGCATACATTCCGCCGAGCTGGTTTGTACCAATCCGGGCTAAAAACATTTTTAGAAGCATTTTATCCATTTTTTTTTCAGAAAGCAACTTACGTTGATGATCATCATCAAAGCTGATATCAGTCATATTACTGTTCGGCGAAGGCCAGGTGAGCTCCGCGGATTCTGTTTTTGGTGGCGGCAAAACAGAATCTGGGGGGATGCCTCCAAAATAAGTCGCCGGAGGTGCCACGTATCCAGGAGGATTTAAAAAATCGTATTCAAAAGAATCGGAAGCGGAATTTGAAGCCGGAATGTGAGGGGTATCGACCGACTAAAAATCAAAAATCAAAAATTAAAATCCATCGAAAACAAAAAATCAAGCAAAATACCAAAAATGCTAAAAATGTCCAAAAAAAACTCACTCTGAGCCATTCTTCAAATTTCTGCTCAAATTCGGCATCCTTGACCCCTTCCCTGGACCCTATCGTAGGATGTGGTGGTGGTTGCGATTGCGGTGGTCCCATGCCAACCACAGCAGCCCCTGCGATGCCATCGTCTTCGGGGGCAAACCACATGGCGCAACCCAGAAGAATACGAAGAAGAAAAAAGAGATAAATTTGTTGTTATGTCAGGTGAAAGAAAGGAGAGAGAGCGCCACGAGGATGACGAGGGGTTGGTTGGTGATTGTTTGTGATTGCGCAAGTCATCCTTCGTCCTTCGTCCTTCCTTCTTCCTTTTTTGCCGCCAGCAGGATTTGCGTTGCCCGAGGGCTTACTTTGTCGATGTCGCTGCCCGCCTTCTGCTTTCTGATTTGGAAGAGGGACAGCCTGGCCACAAAGCATGCGTGATTTGTGTGGGTGTGTTTTTTTTCGGCCGAAGGTGCTATTTACAAAGATAATTGGTTTTTTTTTGTGTTTTGATGCTGATTAGGAAACTTTTTGAACATTTGTGTTTTTTTGGATCTATGAACCTAAAAATGAGTTCTAATTTGAAATGAAAACCTTCGAAAGTTGCTTTCTGAAAATTTTATCCAATCAAACTTGAAATCTGATTTCAATTCGCGCTCAACTCATGTCAATTATAAACATCATATCTGCAAAAAAAGTTGCACGGCTATCAAATCTCCGCCTTCCATTTTTGCTCCAAAAATCCCAAAAAAAACATGCTTTCAATTTTTGTTTCCGTCAGCTTTCTCCTTCGAACGGTACAAATGTGATGTTGACGGCTCCGCAGATGTCTCTGTGCAAAAAAATCGCCTCAGGCGAATTGGTTGTCTTTTCACATATCCGCTGTCTGTCCTGCGATAAAGTGAAAACACCAAAGTGTACGCAAATAAAAATATATGTAAAGTGCATCATCGTCGTCCAAGCCTTTCTTTTTTTTTTTTGGCTTGCTGGTGACAGTGAGGATGAGTGAGGCGAATGATCCCATCTTTCTCCCCCATCCCCCCACTAATGTCCTCTGACAGCCACAGGCTAAACAAAACTCGCTTTATTTCGTTTTTATCCTTGACGATGGATGACATCTGACGGCGATGAAATCTTCTTTCTCTCTTTTTTTTTGTGTTCTCATGAAACCATTAGAAGCGGCCTTTTTTTTGTTGTTCACAATGTATGCAATGGAGGGGGGTCGGGGTGAGGGTCGGGGTCGGGGTCACGAACGATCTCGGAAAAAAAAATGTGGAAGATGCGAAGGTAGACGTGGACTGACGCGTGCTAATGGACTTTTTAGACTTATTATAAACAAAATCACGCTAAAAACAGTTTTAAAAATGACGAGCATGTTGGTAATGTTTGTAGTAGTGTGTGACAGGTCAAAAACATGGAGACCAGTGGTTGACGTGAATTACGAGTTTTTTTCGAAACAAACGTAATCAACCAAACCGACGACGGCATTGCGTTACGCGAATGCCGAGTAGCCCCGCTTGGCGAACGCAAACGACCGGTAGGGGGAACGCTTGGCGAAGGCGAATCGCGATGGGTACCTCTTTTCAGTCTCGATCGCCTCATCTGGCTCCGCGGCAGAGCGCTTCGCGAACGCGAATGCTCTGGAGGGGCCGTTAAAGGCAAATCGCTTGGCGAAGGCGAATTGTCGGTAGCGCTTGTCCAGGGGTCCGGTGATGTCATCCGAGAGCTGAAAAAAAATTGAAATAAACTTTTCTAATTTTTTTTTTGTTTCAATCATTTTTTTGTTTTTTTCGTTTTTTTTTTAATTTCTTTAATTTATTTCGTTTCTTTCATTTTTTAAAATTTTTTTCTTTTTTTTTCCATTTTTTTTTCTTTTTTTTTCTTTTTTTCTTTTTTTTTCCTTTTTTACTTTTTTTTCTTTTTTTTTTCCTTTTTTTTCTTTTTTTTTCTTTTTTTTTTAATTTTGTGGGGAGTACAAAAAAAATTAAAAAACTTACTTCTTGGGTCAGAACCAGGGCAGCCAAAGCACAGAGCAGCAGGGAGTAGACCGTAGCGTTCATCGTGTACCACAGCGTCTAGGGATCAAGCGGCGTCAATTCCTGAAAAACAGTCAGTCATTCATTCATTCATTCATTCACCTGTGAGCAGTTTCACGTCAGAGAATCCCATTGGGAACAACAACAAAAAAAAAAGGAAATCATTTCACGAATCACAAATTTTGCAAGCACAGAGCAGCCCAGCCCTTTCGACTGGCATAGCGCCATAGTTTGCTATGTATTTGTACGGTCTCGACACCGGCCTGAGGGCAAAATAGGCGGGCAGCGACCTTCGATGTAGTCAGGAATGTCGGAACGAGGGCTGGAGGCCTAATATATCTGTGTATATACCCGGGTTGTTTGTTGGTGACGACGGAATGGCGCCGAAGGTCGTTGGTTGCGTTGTGCCGTCTCTCAAACATTCAAAAGACGAAGTGTTAACAATCAAATTACTTGCTATGTTAGCACCCCGTCCATATCACCGAGTTGCAGAGGAGGGGTAAGCTTTTAGCATCCACGTAATGATAAAAGATGCAAATTGAGATTGATGCCTGACACCCACACGCAGGGATTGTGCCGTGCCATGGCATTCGGAGTACAGAGGCACCGAACCGCTTGTTGACGACATTTTTTTTTCTCTGTCGTCGTCTCGGTCGTTGATTTCCCCGATTCTTACAAATTTTCTCCCCGACAAAAGCTGGTGCCAATTATTTTTCGAGCGCAGAAATAAAATAAACACAGACAGACACCTTCCTGCCGGGAATTATTCATTCTAGAGCATTTATCCACTTTTTTTAGCATCAAAACAAATTTTTACACCGAGTTCCCAGAATTGATCCTTTGACCCGCAAAAGTACACCAGGGATTTCAAAAATTGACAGTTTCGATGTTTAGCTCCTTCAAGTCCGTTTTAGTCCCTTTTTTTGAACCTGTCACCTATAAAGTGACGTACACCCTCACTCGCACCATCTGCCATGACCATGGTTGACGTGATTACGAGTCACTTTGCTCCGCATGACATCGAACAAAAATAACAAATTAGAACGAGGCTTTATCTAATAACCTGAATTTAGAGTTTGGTCGAATGTGAAAAGTGACAAACATGATTGTATAAATATAACCAAAAATCATAAATATCTATTTTTATCTAAAAATACATACATACTACGTTCTACCGTAATTTTTTGAGCAAAACAAAAATTTTTTCACATCGGCAAAAAAAGCTAAAAATCAGCAGTTAAAACAAAAAAAAATGTGGTCCTCGGCAAAATGAGGATTTTAAATACGACAAAGCTCGATAAATCGTTGGTTGTCCTCTTCCCGACCTCGGCAGGCTATTAATGACTTTTATAGCCCCAATTGCTTAACCCGGAGACCCGGAGAAAGACCCGGGTGTGGAGAGCACGGACAACAATGTTGTGTCGCTACCGGAAAAGACAATGACATTGAGGGTGAATAGGCGCTTCCTGGGGGGAAAGATGAGACAAGGAGACGGCACGCAGCCAAGCGGAAGTCTGAGAAGTTGTCCAAAAATTTCCCCAGGAAACGGTGATTCTTGGACAACTCGGAAGAAATCGTGGACGAACCCCAGACAAGACAAGAGCGCCATTGGCTGAAAAGTGCAACTGTGCAAATGTGAAAAGAATGAATGCAGCGCTTTTTTACACCCCAGCCAGTCGTCAAAACGACAAGGAGGTGGTGGTCGTGGTCGTGGTCTTAATTGAATTTTTAAGCGAAATACATTCATTCAATTAATCACACACACGAACAAACTACCGTGTTTTACTCGCGCTTCAAACTTTTTTTGTTTCAAAATTTAAAATTGTTGGAAGTAAGAAGCATATTTACAAATGCCATTTTTTGAACAAAAATCGTCGCAAACCGCCGGTTTTTTTTGTTCTCAAACGAACACGAACATTTTGTTAATTTTGTTCGAAAAACCGAACGAACGCGAACATTTTTGTCAGTGTTCGCGAACGAACACGAACGAACAACGAACAGATTTTTTGCATATTTTATACAAAATTTTGTCCAAACTGGGCATAAAAACGTAAACTTCGGTACTATGCGTTTTCACGTTTTTGGTGACAGTTTTCCTACACTTTTTATTGCCGAAGGCAATTGACACTATTTGCCATTTTTGGAAAAATAACATCAATTTCGGCACCATTAAACTGATTTTACCTAATTTTTGTTCACTTTATCGGTCGGAAAATTTATCTGTGTTCGCGAACAAACTCGAACAAACGCAAACGCAATAATTTGAATTTGTTCGCGAAGCGAACTCGAACGAACACGAGCGTTCACCCATCCCTGCTGCCGACCATGACCTTCAAAATTTGGCCAAATGACCAAAAAAAATTATTCTTCGAGGTCATTTGAATGAACAATCAGTAGTCCCCCCCTCGGGACGATGTTTATCCCCTCTCCTAAATTTTTTTGACAGGAGCTACATAAATATATATGCATAATTCATGCGCTAAACTCACGCACCACCGCTGCTAAAAGGAACTCGGAACTCATCAAATCGCGTTCCCAGAATACAAGCTACCTACTGGCTAATTAAGGCGTGTTCGGTGCATTTATCTGATACTCATGCTTAACGAAACGGAAAAATTTTAATTTTAACAAATATAAAAAATTATGACGTTCAAGATGGTCATTTTTTTGTCGAGATCAAAGACTTCCGCCTACTTTTTTATTTTATTTAAAAGGAAGGAAGTAGACTGGCACATAAAAATCCTAAATAATTTTTTAGACATTTGAAGACGAAATTTTTGATCAGCATGACACAATCATTTTTTTGTGCCGTCATAGAAACCCAAAACACAATGAAAATAAATTCAACTTCAAAAACGGCAACCTTTTTGAAAAAAAAATGCCGAATGCCGATTAAAAATCGTGGCATCATTTATTTATTCATCTGCCCACAAATAAATGAAACACGACATTGTTGCCACGACGATATACATACATACGCCAGCGCAAACCACAAGATTAACTATAAAAGCTTCTGCAAAACTATTCAACTTTTTTTACACATACATAGATTAGGATTAGACCGCCTCTTCCCTTTGACGAATGAAAATTAGGACCAGAAGTTGGAAGAAAACACAGCTGCACTGTTTTATACCAAAAAAAAACGTAAGATGTTTGTTTGCCCGTTTGCCGTTCATCTAGATAATTGTCACCTGCAGTTTTCTTAAGCAAGGCACGCAAACAAAAAGCAATTGTGCAAAAAAAATATGGGCGCAGCATGTGTAATTTTGGTTACACATGGTTTTAATTTAAAACAAAATCGTAAAACTAAATTTTAGCCCGGTCAAAAATTAAAAAAAAAGGCAATAGATCGGCTTCCAAGTTTTCAAGATGCAAAGCACCGTGCAAACCAGGAATGGGCGAACAACAGTTTTTTTTGTTCACAAACAAACACGAACATTTTGTTAATTTTGTTCGAAAAATCGAACAAACGCAAACATTTTTGTCAGTGTTCGCGAACGAACGCGAACGAACAACGAATAGATTTTTAGCATATTTTATACAAAATTTTGTCCAAACTGGGCATAAAAACGTAAACTTCGGTATTATGCGTTTTCACGTTTTTGGTGACAGTTTTCCTACACTTTTTATTGCCGAAGGCAATTGACACTATTTGTCATTTTTGGAAAAATAACATCAATTTCGGCACCATTAAACTGATTTTACATAAATTTTTGTTCGTTTTATCTGTTTGGAAAATTTATCTTTGTTCGCGAACAAACTCGAACAAAGCAAATCTGTTTGCGAACGAACACGAATGCAAAAATTTGAATTTGTTCGCAAACGAACACAAACGTTTGTCTATCCCTGATGCAAACCCCAAAAAAAAATTGAAAAAAACCAGAAAACTTTAATTTTCAACTTTTGGATAAACTTGTTTGTCGAAATTTTCCCAACCAGACACAAATCACAGACATTTCCTCCCCTCTCGGTTTTCTGTTTGTTTTTCGTTTCGTTCGACTTCCGGCGGATCCTGTAAGACGTACCACAAAACCAAACCCGGATACACAAAATCCAATGTCTGCAAAATTTGCACTCCAGTGAACGCCAGGTTCGCTGGCTCGAATCATCTTATTTCCTTGCAGAGCAGAAAAAAATATTGTCTGCTTCTGGGCAGGAAAAAATAACGCCAAAAAGACAAAGAAAATGTAAAACAGACAGAAAAAAAGAAAAAAAAAGTTTGCCATAGCAAGAAACGCGCATCGAAACTTTGTACCCAACCCAGTTCGTTGAAGAAATATTTTTTAAAATTACTGACGGCATTGACAAATTAGCAGATGAAGAAGTTGTGACAATGTTGCTAATTTGTTACGTCAACTTCCGAACCAGGACTTCGAAACAAGGGATGCAAAATGTTTTCTAGGGTCCGATGTGGAATGTTGCCAGAAAATCATTTCGCATTCACAAAGGAATGTGTCAGGGAATATTTAAAAAATTATGAAATTTTTTTGACAATTTTTAGCATGCAGCTAAAAACCCACGGTATTTCCAAAAAATCCTAGAAAAGTAAATATTTAACCAAATTTAAAAAATTTTTGAAAATTGCTTTCCAAAAAATTTCATTGACAACATTTGTTTCAACATTTTTTTTCAATAATGGCAACCCCAATTTTTTTTTATTATGTTTACAAAATTATTAATCACGTCGCTCAATTAATATCAACTTTGGCTTTGGAAATACCGTAGCTAAATAGAGTTCCAAAAATCGTCCAAAACATAAAAAAACGATTTCCTACATTTTACAGTACAAAATTTTCGTTCTAAAACCCACATGAAAAAAAAAAAAAAATTTCAGAACATTTCCTAATACAAAACCCTTGTCAGATACGTTCAATTCTTATTTAGGTGTCCATTTTTTATTGAATAAAGTTCTGCGAAGTGTTATGTATTTATAAATCTGTAATGCAATTATGCCGCCTTCAAGTTGTGTGTGTTCCACATTACATCATTGCCGTCCAACTTTCTAAGAATAATTCATTCTGCTTTAATATGTATGATAATAATCTCAAAAATAGGCGCGCCGTTCCCAATTTGTTTAAATTTGTTTCTTATCACACATTTATTTGTATGTTTCAGTGCCAAATCTATTTTTCATCATCTAAAAGATCTCTGTATGCAAAAACAAGTGCCTGAATAAATATTTTAGCAAAAAACGACGGTACAAGAGTTGACCGATGTCCCAGGGGTTCTGTAGATCTGCAAGCCGGAGGGAAATTTATTTAACTTGCAAATGAGGATAAAAATGTATGTATGTACCCGTGAACTTCACGCAGACAGCACGCCGAAGACGTCGACGATGAAAAAGAAAAGGAGATAAACAAGATAATAGCACACATGTGCGTAATTGTAGTCAACCAAGCTCGCGAACTGTGAAACTCTAAACGTTTATAGTTTTCGAGTCTGCAAACAACACCCAGCCGATAAGTAGCGTCATTTGGGTGCAATCGTCCAGATTTGGAGGCGTTCGATGCCAAAATAAGAATTATTTTGATGTTGATGAACTTGAGCTTGGAGAAGAACAGACATCAAAAAAAAGTCCTATGAGTGCCAGAAAACAATCGGAAAACAAATCTCAAACCATGGATTTATTGTTATTTATTATTTTTTTCTACTTTTTTGTTCTAAAATTTTTACCATTGTAAAAAAATTTGTAAATTTAAGAGGCAGTCCACGACAGGATTTCGGACGGCCGACAAGGCTTTTTTACAACTTCAAATGTTTTAAGCCAGAATTGTTCCCCATCCCTAAAAACCTCTAAATCACCGATGCACAGATTTTTAAACACATCGGATTCTGTAGTTTTGGCTTCTGAAAGGTTTTGACAAAAATCGATGCCACGAGCTTCGCTATAGAGGAAAAACGCTGAAAATTTTATGAGAGGGGTTTTGAGGGACAGGGAACACGAAGTCGTACTCAGATATTTTTTATCGTTACAGTAAATGCTGATTACCGTATAAAATGTGTGGTTTTTTGGTCACCACTGGCGGGGTTCTCCGAGGGGAGTACATTGTGATAGCATATATTGTAGCCCGTGTTTCGGCGCTTCGAATGACGTAACACACGAAAAAAAGGAGTGACCGGAAAACGGTCATCCATGGGCTTTTATGGCGCGCACTCAAGAAAACGCGCACAATTTCGCTTCAAGTGACAAAAAAAGAGCGTGCGCGCGCATTCACGGTGTCATGTTCAAAAAAAGGCCCTGAAGCCAATTTCTGTTTTTTATGCTCGCGGTCACTTTGGTAGACTTTAGCATGTCCCAAAGATTGATTCTAGCTTTTCAGGCTTTTTATCTGACAATATTGGGCATCGCCACAGGCATTGAAAAAAACATGAAACTTTCAAACGTTGTAACTTTGTGCAAAATGATCCGATAAAAGGTGCACGTGGCTTAAAGTTATATCTGGGACATGCCAAAGCCTACCAAAGTGACCGTGGATGTACAAAACAAAAACTGGCTTCAGGGCCTTTTTTTGAACATGACTCCTTTTTTGCGCGCGCAAGCTTGTTTGAAGAGAAAAAGAAGCTGATCGCGCGCGTTTTCTTGAGTGCGCGCCATAAAAGCCCATGGATGACCGCTTTCCGGTCACTCCTTTTTCTCGTGTGTTACGTCATTCGAAGCGCCGAAACACGGGCTACAAGATGTGCTATCACAATGTACTCCCCTCGGAGAACCCCGCCAGTGGTGACCAAAAAACCACACATTTTATACGGTAATCAGCAATTACCGTAACGATAAAAATTATCTGAGTACGACTTCGTGTTCCCCGTCCCTCAAAACCCCTCTCATAAAATTTTCAGCATTTTTCCACTATAGCGAAGCTCGTGGCATCGATTTTTGTCAAAAACTTCCAGAAGCCAAAACTACAGAATCCGATGTGTTTAAAAATCTGTGCATCGGTGATTTAGAGGTTTTTAGGGGTGGGGAACAATTCTGGCTTAAAACATTTGAAGTTGTAAAAAAGCCTTGTCGGGCTCTCCCCCTTATTCCGAAATCCTGTCGTGGACTGTCTCTTAATAAGAATAGGTAAATTTACGGAAAATAAAATTTTAAAAATGTAAAAATGACATTTTTTGAAGTAAAATACACTTTTTTTCTCGTGGATTTTTTTTATCATAAACTAACAAAACTCAGGACTAAAGATATTCGAGATTTCAGTGATACCCCCTTTCATTCAAACTTTTAATTAAAATTGTTTTACCTTGTTTTCATCATCGCAGGCTTCACATGTATTTATTTATTTTAGCTTTTTTAAAATCAGGCAAACGAATTACGCAACACAAGTTCTTGGGGATAAGCAAGAAGGTTTTTACTTGAGAGGACAAACCACACCAAAAACTATTTATTTATTAAGAATCATTAAAATTGCACCCCAACTTTTACAATAAAGCGAAACTTGAAGCCCCGGGGGCAAACCTCAAAAGAAATAATCACTTCCTTTTACTTTTCTTAAATTTATTGGGTGTTTCCCGGGGAATTTTGCGGGAAATTTGGCAGAAGTTGGGGGAATCCCCGAGGATTCCCGGTAATATTCCCCTGGAAATCTCTCGGGGAATCCCATCCGGTAATATTCACCTGGAAATCACTCGGGGAATCCCATCCGGTAATATTCACCTGGAAATCTTTCGGGGAATCCCGCCCGGTAATATTCACCTGGAAATCACTCGGGGAATCCAATCCGGTAATATTCCCCTGGAAATCTCTCGGGGAATCCAATCCGGTAATATTCACCTGGAAGTCACTCGGGGAATCCCGCCCGGTAATATTCACCTGGAAATCACTCGGGGAATCCAATCCGGTAATATTCCCCTGGAAATCACTCGGGGAATCCAATCCGGTAATATTCCCCTGGAAATCTCTCGGGGAATCCAATCCGGTAATATTCACCTGGAAGTCACTCGGGGAATCCCGCCCGGTAATATTCACCTGGAAATCTCTCGGGGAATCCCATCCGGTAATATTCCCCTGGAAATCACTCGGGGAATCCAATCCGGTAATATTCCCCTGGAAATCTCTCGGGGAATCCAATCCGGTAATATTCACCTGGAAGTCACTCGGGGAATCCCGCCCGGTAATATTCACCTGAAAATCACTCGGGGAATCCAATCCGGTAATATTCCCCTGGAAATCTCTCGGGGAATCCCGCCCGGTAATATTCACCTGGAAATCTCTCGGGGAATCCCATCTCCGCAACACTGGACACACGCACAATAAAATAACACAAACACAATTTTCGTCACAGTCATTATTATTACTGCATGCCGTACAGGTGTTGACCAGGCACAAGAAGAAGGCCAAAAGGAGAAGGTAGCTGAGTACCGGATTCATTGTTGTTGGAACGATCGGTTTGGTGGTTGATTGAGGACGCTGCTGGATTCAATGCAGGTTATGATTTTGTGGGGCAATGCGTGTGTGCTTATATGCCCCGGAGTTTAGGCGGGGCAACAACGCCAAAACTGTCAACGACGTCAAATCTGCCACACACACACACCCCTAAATTCTATTTTTTCATTGTGCGGAATCTAAAAATTTTTTCTGCTCTTAAAAATTCTGTTGACTCACGTTTTTTTTCATTTATCACAAAAACAATAGAAAAATCAGCGTTATCGTAAAAAATGTAAAAAAATGCATTCACCAATATCATAACAGCCATACACTTTTTTAATATCAAATTCAAATAAAATAGTTTTTTTTAAACTCAGAACTAACTTTTGTCCCGAATCAGTAGAAAAAATTTTTCGACACCAAAGATCTGAAAAATTACTAAATATTATACTTTTGATGTTTTTCTAAAACAAAAAGTATTAATTGTATTAAAAAAATACCAAATTAACTGTCTTTTTGCGTTTTTTAAAAATAAATTTTGCACTTTTCGGTCTAAAAAAATTTTTTTTTATTTTTTTTATATTTTTTCTAAAAATCTTTTTTTTCCATTTTTTGCCCCAAAAAAAATCCTGCGTCCTAATAAATCATTTATTTATATTAACCATTCAATACAAAAAATCAACAAATCTACAGTACACCTCTACCGACGAGACTTGTAATTTTGTCGCCTTCGCTGGTTCTGTTTCATCTGTCGATCGTCGTATCCCGGAGTCCATCGAGGCTTCAGTGTTTTGTACTGTGAAGTGCCCGAAATCCTCTGTCCCCGGGTTTCATTTGCAAACGGCAAGATTGGCTCCCGCATTGTCACTCCTCGGCCTCCAGGCGTCGAGACAGTCAGTGACACCTTTTCCGAGCCCGTCGTAAGAGTGACCCATCCGACAGACGATACCACAACGTCCGCTGCAGCTCGATCGTAGGCTCCAGCGACGACAACAAAATCACGGGATTCAAGTTTTGGAAAATCTTCGAGTCTTGTCGGTCCACCAAATGGCACTGCTGTGACTTTCGTGCCGAGAAACTCCGAAAAATGGGTCTCAACACGATTACTCTTGAGCACGGTCACCGGTAGACGATCGCTGCAGAAGGCTGTCAAAAAGACTGGTTGAGGATCTCCTTCGATGGAATTCAGAGAAACAACTGCGATGCCACCGAGGAGAAGAGATTCGCCGGGACGAATGAGAAACGTCCTCGGCTGCAGCATTGTCCGGGGTAGAAGCGTGATGAGTTCATCGAGGGTGAATAAGTCCAAAAGCTGGTCCTGGCTCACCGTACCGGGTGTATCGTAACACCAATAACCCGCAGTGAAGACATCGTCGGTCAGACGGAGACCCTTCACCCGGGATTCCGGATCAGAAGGCGCGGAATCAGCGTTCACGCCGTGTGAAACGGTAGCGTCGATTTCGGCGTCGGAAATTGGTTGTCCTGCTTCGACGCTTTCCTAAAAGTCGATTTTTCAATTATTTGAGAATGAAAACAGACACGCTGCCATTTTTTCAAAAAATAACGCGTTCTTAGAACGAAATATTTATATTTTTTTATAAAAATTGTGTGCACTCAAAAAAATACATAAACCAAAGTAATCTGCGATTTTTTGTAGGATTAAGGTTATTCTTTAATTTTTCATGGCTAAAAATTAAAAGTTTGATCGAAAATGGTCAAAAAAAAGTGTGTAGTCAAAAGTAACATTTTCGTGCTGGGAAACGTTACTTGTATTACGGTATCTTTGATTCCAAGTTGTTACTTTAGTGACTTTGTCAAGTACGGTATTTTTTTCAAAGTGTTACTTTTTACCCTATACTTAGGCTTTGAAAAACGTTTTTTTGGCCATTTTTTGTCAAATAGCCTCGATTTCGACAAGGTTGCCATAAAACTGGCAAATCGTATTTGTCAGAGAATTACGGTTTTCCTATTTACAAATTTTCATAACTTAAAAAGTAACATTTTTGTTAAAAATAACATTTTCGTGCTGGGAAACGTTACATGAATTACGGTACTTTCAAATCTATTGAAACTGTTACTTTTAAAAAAACGAGAACTACGGTACATTTTTCTTCAAATTTACGATATTTTTAGAATTTTTTAGCTTTTCAAACCGAATTGGGGTAAATTTAATAGAAAAAATAGATTTTAATTTAAAAAAAATTTTATTTTTAAATTAAAAAAAAATGATTTCAAAAAAACAAAAAAAAATTTTTTTTTGATTAAAAAAAATTGAAATTCATTTTTTTATTTTTTTTATTTAAAAAAAATTGAAATCCATTTTTTTATTTTTTTTATTTAAATAAAAATTAAACTTTTTGAAAAATTAAAATCCTTTTTTTCTATTAAATTTACCCCCATTCGATTTGAAAATCGCTAATTTTGACCTTTACCCCAAATTCATTCCGAATTCAATGCACTAACCTTGAAGGTGTTCTCCACGACGCCGGAAAGCGTAAGATACTTCTTATCCCCAGTTCTATCGTAGAGCGCTCTCCGCGCATCCGCCTCTCTCAGCGCCCACGCTTGCTGCGAGACGAGTCTTCGACGACGGAGCTCCAGTCTGTATGCTGTCGGATTCATCAACGGGAATTTGAGCAGTGAAAGCGTCGTTCCCGGCCAAACCGAAGTCGTGACTCTCTCGACGAGATCGAGTGCCCGAACTTTGCAGAGATCCGACTGAATAAAGGCGTTGAAAAGTGTCGATTTACCCGCATTCGTGCATCCAACGACGTAGATATCGCTTCGTAGACGACCCTTTGCACTCAGACAATTTGTATAAACCTTCGTAACGAGATTCTCAATACCGTAACCTGTTTTTGCACTCGCAAGACAGATATTTAGGACGTTGAATCGCTGTGACAATCCGGAATCTTCGATTGCGTGTTGTAGGACGTGTTTGAAGTGCTTGAGGTAGCCGGGACGGGTACCGGGTGGGAGGAGGTCGACTTTGTTGCCGATCACGATCATCGGTTTCGCTTCACCGATGATTTGGGGAAGCTGGCGGTAGATTGAGCCGGGGAGATCGGTCATGTCGACGACCAGGAGGATGAGCGCTTCCTGGACTAGTCGGAGATGACCCATCAACTTGTCGTAGTCCACGTTGCAGACGTTTACGTTCAGCTGAAACGCAAAAAAACTCAAAATTCGTTTTCAACCGGAATTTTTGAAAATTATAATCAAAAAATTGTAAAAATTTTCAACTTTACAAAAAAAACAAAAAAAAATTTATTTAAAAAATAAAAACAGCATAGAAAAAAAACGCGACTTTTCATTTATTTTACCGTAATTTTTTTCTTAAAAAGTTATCATCATAAATAGATTAATGAGACCAGATAAAAAATAAAAAAAATTTAATAAAAATCTTCAAAAATAAAAATTACAAAAATTTCGTGGTAAAAAACGGTAAATAATTTTACAACAATAAAAAATCAGTAAATTTCGTTGCGAAACAATCGGCGATCGAGAAATAACGTTTTTTGATTGCATTTTATTACTTTTTTACGATATTATTTATTATTTCCCAACAAAACTTTTTTGTCCTTTTTTTGGGCTTTCTTGGATTTTCCGATTAACAAAAATTGAAAAAAGTTGTCATATTTTTTAAAACTGATAAAAAACGTTCAAAAACTGATTTTTGGAAAAAATAACAGTGAATAATTTTGAAAAAATCCAAAAAAAAAATTAGGAACGTGGATAACAAAAAGAAACAAAATCATTCTGCAGTCCGTCTCAAAATTTTCGAAACCGACGATCTGAAAAAAATTTCAAACGCCGCATCTCAAAAAAGGTTAACAGTTTTTTTGTTTGTCATGTATCTAAAACGACGTGGTGCAGCCAACGCTGCACCAATTTTTGGATGCAATATTGTTTGTTTGAAACAAAGCATAAATATTTATTTTTTGATTGTATGGCTGTTATGGTATTGGTGAACGCATTTTTTACATTTTTTACGATAACGCTGATTTTTCTATTGTTTTTGTGATAAATGAAAAAAAACGTGAGTCAACAGAATTTTTAAGAGCAGAAAAAATTTTTAGATTCCGCACAATGAAAAAATAGAATTTAGGGGTGTGTGTGTGTGGCAGATTTGACGTCGTTGACAGTTTTGGCGTTGTTGCCCCGCCTAAACTCCGGGGCATATAAGCACACACGCATTGCCCCACAAAATCATAACCTGCGTTGAATCCAGCAGCGTCCTCAATCAACCACCAAACCGATCGTTCCAACAACAATGAATCCGGTACTCAGCTACCTTCTCCTTTTGGCCTTCTTCTTGTGCCTGGTCAACACCTGTACGGCATGCAGTAATAATAATGACTGTGACGAAAATTGTGTTTGTGTTATTTTATTGTGCGTGTGTCCAGTGTTGCGGAGATGGGATTCCCCGAGTGATTTCCAGATGAATATTACCGGATGGGATTCCCCGAGTGATTTCCAGGGGAATATTACCGGGAATCCTCGGGGATTCCCCCAACTTCTGCCAAACTCCCCGCAAAATTCCCCGAGAGATTTCCAGGTGAATATTACCGGATGGGATTCCCCGAGAGATTTCCAGGGGAATATTACCGGATTGGATTCCCCGAGAGATTTCCAGGTGAATATTACCGGGCGGGATTCCCCAAGAGACTTCCAGGTGAATATTACCGGATTGGATTCCCCGAGTGATTTCCAGGTGAATATTACCGGATGGGATTCCCCGAAAGATTTCCAGGTGAATATTACCGGGCGGGATTCCCCGAAAGATTTCCAGGTGAATATTACCGGATGGGATTCCCCGAAAGATTTCCAGGTGAATATTACCGGATTGGATTCCCCGAGAGATTTCCAGGTGAATATTACCGGGCGGGATTCCCCGAGTGATTTCCAGGGGAATATTACCGGGAATGCCCGAGGATTCCCCCAACTTCTGCCAAATTCCCCGCAAAATTCCCCGGGAAACACCCAAAAAATTTAAGAACAGTAAAAGGAAGTGATTATTTCTTTTGAAGTTTGCCCCCGGGGCTTCAAGTTTCGCTTTATTGTAAAAGTTGGGCTGCAATCATTAAAATGATTTTTAATAAATAAATAGTTTTTGGTGTGGTTTGTCCTCCGAAGTAAAAACCTTCTTGCCCTAACCCAAAAACTTGTGTTGCGTAATTCATTTGCCTGATTTTAAAAAAGCTAAAATAAATAAATACATGTGAAGCCTGCGATGTGATGAAAACAAGGTATAATAAAATAATTGACTTTGAAGGGAAAACTGATTTTTGGGAAAAATAACGTGAATACATAATTTTGAAAAAAAAAAAAAAAACTATCAGGAACGCGGATAACAAAAATGCCAAAATCAATTTAAAAACGTTTTTCTTTGTTAATTTTTGCCAAAAAAAATTTTTTTTTTAATTTTCAATTTTTTTTTGCAAGACACTCACCAAAAAATCATGCTTCTTGAGCATGTAACACCTCCTACAGAGCTCCTCGACAAAGATTGCCTTCTTGAGACGTCTGCTTCGTGCTTCCCGGGCCGCAATCGATGATAGCAGATCCACCGGAACAAATCCCGGAAGCGCAGTGTCGTTGCAGTGCAAATGGGCGCCACAACCGATGCACGACGATTCAACGATGATTTTGGATTCCGGATCAGCTTGTGAATAATTTGCACGCCAGTCTTCGTCGCCTTCGCCATCACTGATTTCATTTTCATTTTCTACGTCCAGAGCATCTTTGGCATCGACACTTTTTTTTTTGTTCTTATTTGCCATCTGATACGGTAGCTGGAAATCAATGGTCTCTATGACCCTGGAAGAACTCTCCACGAGTCGGTACGGTAGTTCGTTCATTTCATCCTCCGGTAAATCAGCGGCGGTCGCGGCAACGTAATCATCGCAGTAAGCGTCGCCCCGGACAAAAAATCCCTTGTCAGGGATGACTTTTTCGTCGTTCTCATTTTCAGCATCAGCATCAGTCACAGTCAAAAAACCGACACTCCCGGGCGTGGTTTCAAAAAGTTTAGAATCCTTGTCAAGTTTGAAGGGAAAATTCGTTGGAGGAAGTTCGTCAGCGGCAGCCTTTTCAAATTCAGCTTTTTGAGCGTCTTCAAGCCTCTTTTGGGCTCTTTGGATGGATGGAAAGTCGTCAGAGTTCCTGGAAATTATTTCAAAACAGAGTAAATAAAATTCACCAGATCGACGCAATTTTTAATAAAAAAATTTTCTTACAACGATATTTTATGCGTAAAAAGTAAATAAAACACAAAATTTTTGTCTTGTTTAGAGAATTGAGAATTTTTTAGGCTAAAAAATGTATTTTCACAAAAAAAATTTTATCAATTTTTGACTACAGGTTTTTTTTCGCTTTTTGTGTAGAATTTTTCGAAATTGAAAAAAAAATACGATGAAATACAGATTCTTTAGGGTAAAAAAACAATAAATAATTTTAATTCCGATGAAATGCAGATTTTTAGGTAAGAAACGATAAATATCACAATTTTTCAAATGTCACCTTTCGAAAAGAAAGTAACAATCGTTTTGAAATTTTCGTTGCGAAACCGTCAGCTGTGAAGTAACATTTTTTGCTTGGATTTTGTTACTTTTTTACGACGCACAACTTTTACGATACTTTTTCCTAAAAACTATATTTTTGTCGTTTTTTGGGTAAAAAACGGTGAATAATTATGTTTTTTTCCCATTCCCCCCCCCCCCAACAAAAACCCACTGAATAAGCCGCTGTGCCAACAACGAGTCAGGCTCAGGCAATGTCTCCTTCCCGGGTGCGTTTTCTTCGTCTTGCCGTCTTTGAAGTTGGGCCAGACGCTCGTAAATCTTGTTCTTCGTCTCCGCAGAGCTCACGTTCACGTTCAGGTTCGCAGGTATCTGCGGTCGGAATCGGCGACTTCGGGACGTCGTCGAGAAAGTCGTTATCCAGTGTGCCAACGTTCGCGAAGATGCCAGTAAACGCGATGACATTGTAAGTATACGTTACGGCTATGAAGATGACAATTAGAACCGGAAATGTGAGTGGAACAACGACGGCCCAGTATTTGCTGGGGAGAAATGTTAGTTGAAGGTCTTTGATGTATCGGTCAGGTACTAGGGCCCAAAAAAGGTAGGCTACGAACAGGAGCCACGAGATGACGTAGAGCGCGAAGCCGTAGACTCCACGAGATGGCGATGGGCTGGGCGAGCAGACAGAAGGCCGGGGTTGAGTCGAGAACGGCTGGGCAGGTGCGGCGGTTGTGGGGGCGTCGGCTGTCTCGTCAGGCATTGACTGACGCCAGACCGTTCAAAATCCTGGAAGATAGGTAAAATTCTTTTCGTCCCGAAAAATCGAGCGTAATATCAAAGACATTTTTTTTTAACTTTTGCATTGTTTTCTTATTCAAAAATGTAAACACGGAAAAAATTGATAAAAACGAAGCAAAAGTAAGAAAAGCATACTCTCGCAACGAAAATTTTTTTCAATAAATGTGCCAAGGTTTATTTTGGAATTTCTAGAAGAAAGTTTTTACTGTAAAATTTAGGTGTCTCAGACATGATCTGGCCGAGTTACGATTGCCTAAAATTGTGTTTTTGCCATTTTTGACGATTTTTGGCACGTTGTAGCTAAAAAAAATACGTCATTTCTAAAGCTGGGGTACATTTTGATCGACGTGATTTTTGATGCAGATCTCGAGAAAAATGTAAAAATATAGGGTTATCACCTTGAAAAATACCGAAACGAATGTTGCCATTGTGACAGTTTTTTAAATGCAATGTTCGGCATTTTCAAGGTAACAACCCCACATTTTTATATTTTTCTCGGATTTTCCATCAAAAATCGCGTCGACCAATTTGTACCCTTGCTTTGAAAATTCCGTAGTTTTTTAGCTACAACGTGCCAAAAATCGTCAAAAATGGCAAAAACGCAATTTACAGCAACCGTCGCCTCAGACAGCTACATTTTACGGTAAAAACTTTACGCAGTAATAGCAACCCCTTGACAAAATTTCATAAAGAAATTCCAAAACGAACAGTGTCAGTTTCTTATTTTTTAAACACAAAAAAAGCAAATATTAGGTTCAAACCGGTCTCGAAGCGAAAAACCCCCAAAAAAACTTTTTATTCATACAAAACATAATAAATAAAAATCTGCAAAAATTATAAATAAATATACCGTAACAGAACCCTCACTTCCACTCCTCATCGGAATCAGAATCCGCGTGTCGCCTGTCCGCCTTCCGACCAGCGACTCCGCGTCGACGCTGTTCCAAAGCCCGCATCAGTGACGTCATGAGATCGTCTCCTGAATCCGGTGGAATCTTACTCGACGTCGCCGTAGGACCAGTTTTCGTCTCAGAACCCTCGGCATTTTTTTCAGGACTTGTCACATTTTTTAGTCCAGCCTTTTTCGCGCCTCCAGCAGCTCGGATGGCTTCCATGAGATCCGAGCGACCTTTTCCCGCGTCGGGTAATTTTGGAAGCTGTATGTCAGCCAATTTTGGTGGGGGTGGAGGTGGGGGCGGAGGCGGAGGCGGTGGGGGTGGAGGAGGTGGAGAAATCGTGGTAGGAGCCACCGGGGGTACCGTAACCACTGGTGTTACGATCGGTGAAGGAGCAGGGATAGGCAGTGTTCCGGGAAGCTCCAAAACTGGTGAAACAGCAATTTGAGTTTGTTGAACAGGAATTTGTCCTCCAGATTCCTCCTCCAACGGAGCAGGTGGCTTTTTAGTCCGAATTCTGGGAATTGGCTTGTCAAAAGCCGCGGTGGGAGTCAAAACTGAGAAATTCGAGATTTCGGTGTCGTCCAGCGTTGATAGGTCTCGAGACGACGGTGCAATTGACGGAAATTCGGATAAACTCGACGCAACAGGGGTAAAAACACCTGAAAATTCATTTTTTCATAAAACCCACCAAAAATCACCAAAAATCACCCCAAAAACCAACCAGGAATGTTCAACTGTGGCAAAACATCCGGAAAATCAAAAGTTGACAGCGATCCAAGTTCCGGACGATAGGCAAAAGGATCCGCGTCGAAAGCACAGCTGCTAGATCCGTAGATCAGCAGGGATTCGTTGCCGAGGTCAAAAGCTTCGCCTTCCATCGAACGACGATTTTTCTCAGAATATATGAAATCCCCGTCGACGAGTTCGAGTGAATCTGACTCCTGTTGGCTCTATAAAAATATTTTTAGTGCCTTCAGGCCGAAAAAACTGTTTTTTTACGTTCTTGATTAGTTGCGGAAAGTATAAAAATTTTGCAACAAATTTATGGTCCCAACCGGATCGAAAAAACCAGAAAAGCCCAAAAAACGACAAAAAAAATATCGTTTTAGGACAAAAAATATCGTAAAACAAAAGTATCGTAAAAAAGTAACAAAATTCAAGCAGCAAAAACGTTACTTCCAGATCGGTAAAATTTTGCAATAATCGTTACTTTTTTGTTGTACGAAAAGATTTTTATACTTCTATTCCCTATTTTTGACCTAAAAATGAGTTTTTTTGTCTTTTTTGGTAAATTTGACCATTTTTTTACATTTCACGCACTTTTTTTAAGTTAAAAAAACCCACAGATCGAAGCTTCGCCGCATCCAGATGTTTTCCCTTGTCAAATGCGTAGGCAAAATCCTTCTTCCTCCCGATAGCCTGCTTCAGCACCTGTCCGGATATCAGTCCGCTTTTCTTCAGCTGACATCCGCCAACGGCAGTTCCAGCGTTTGCGCTGGAAAAAGTCGTCGACGGGATCATCGCTGGGAGTGGCGGTGGCTCGGAGAGTGGATATCTCGTCGCGTACGTCAGACATGCGTCTTCGCTCTAAAAAAAATATCCCGACCTCTACAAATGCTGTTTGCGTTTTCAAAAAAACACCTACACCGTCAAACTGATGAATACGTCGCTGAACAGCTTCGATGCGATCGTGGATCTTTGCAGCGCGAGTTTTGCAGTCAACAAGACGAGTCTCGACGTCATTGAAAAAGTGCTCGATCGATCGATGAATTTCGAGCAAAGATGAAGCGAGGCAGATTGCTGCTTCTTGCTCGTCGCAATCCGGAGCAACAAGCACTGGATGAATCATAATACAGGTGACATGAACAAAAAAAAATACGTAAAAATAAAACCGTAAAATTTTATGCTCAACAATAGAGAAGAAAAATTTTCGCGTCGAGAACCCTGTTTTTTTCGTTCCACGCAAAAATGACAATCTTCTCTCGAATTCAATACAATTGCCATTGAGTAATTTGCATGCATCAATGGCAATGTGTTTCTCACAATCAATCGTCCGATCAATTGTCAGTATCAGCGAGTGGCTGACTGACGACGGGTTAGACGCCAGCCATGCTTGCCGTCGTAATTCTAGTGATCGCGATTATTATCGCCTTCCTGCTTTGGAAAAAGGTATGGTTTTTTCGGGAGTTTTTCATCCCCCGACGGTGTCGCCATCTTTTTTTTTTTTCCTCCTTTTCTAGCAACAAGGAGAACTCGCAGGAGGAGCAGCGCCGCCGGCACCGTCTTCAACGAGAACAGCGCGCCCTTCCGCACCGGAGCCGGCCCCAGAGCCAGAGCCGGAGAAGAAGGCCCCGGAGCCAGAGCCGGAAAAGCCCCTCCGTGTCGTTACCATCGCTGTCGGTGAAAATGCCGAGCCTGGTGAAGCGAAGGTCGCTACGGTTCCTGCACCTGAGCCGACGCCTGAACCTCCAGCGGCTCCGCCTCCAGAACCACCTGCTCCAGCCCCCGAAGCCCCTCCTCCGCCTCCTCCGGCCCCAGAAGCCCCGCCGCCGCCACCGGCCGCGGAAGCCCCGCCCCCGGCACCAGCGGATTCTGGAGAGAACAAAACAGCGTCCGAGCCTTCGCAAGATGTCACCACGGCAAGGATTCCCGCACCTGACGAAATCAGCGCTGAAACACACACTGCTCGCATTCCCGGACCTGGTGTAAGTTTTTTTTGTCTTACAACGAAAAAAATTACGGTTTTCTAAAAATGTTTTTGTCTTGCAACGAAAAAATTACGGTATCCTAAAAACTATTTTTTGTCTTACAACGAACGAAATTACGGTATCCTAATAAATTTGTCTTACAACAAAAAAATTACCGTATTTAAAAAAAATTGTTTTTAGGAAGACCCAGCCACAGGCCCAGCTCCTGATGGCGCCGCGGCACCTCCCGCCCCGCCACCTCCCGCCGAAGCTGCACCCCCTCCTCCCGCCGAGCCTGCACCCCCCGCTCCTCCGGTAACCGTGACTGATCCTGCTACGGCTACCGCCAGCAGCGGTGGCGAAAGCGTCGAAGGTGGTGGAACGGGATCGAAAAAGAAGAAGGAGAAGAAACCCAAATCCAAGAGCAAGCACAAGCATAAGCACAAGTCAGGCGAAAAGAAGAGATCGAAGCGTAACAAGGGCAAGAAATGATTTTTTTGATACTGTACGGAATCTTCAACTGATACCATAAACAATCGTTGACCAATAAATACTGGTTGGTCTTGAGACGAAAAGAGTGGATGATTTTTTTTTTCGCTGTTGGAGCCGAAAATGCGCACGCACGGGATTTTTTTGGTAGATCAGATCACTTTTCGGATCAGATCAGATCATGGATGATCCGGATTTAAAAATTTTTTGATAGCCACGTGGATGTCATTCCTTTCGTGGGATTTACGGTGGCTACGGTATCTGGAGAGAACAAAACCGCGTCTGAGCCTTCGCGAGACGATGTTTTTTTGTCTTACAACGAAAATAAATACGATATCTTAAAAAATGGTGTCTTACAACGAAAATAATGACGATATCTTAAAAAAAATGGTGTCTTAGAACGAAAATAATTACGATAAGAATTTCGTTTCGGCACTAATCGAAAATATGTTATCAAAAATTGCAATTTTCATCGACTTTCACGGCTTGTCAACTCGGCAAGACATGCCCAAAATGTGCTTATTCTTTGTGGGAATAATCAGAATTAGCAATGTCGTAACAAGAGCGTAGCATGCCGACAAATGCACAACGCTCTTATACCGTCGCGAAACAAAGCGTGCTCATTTTCGTTGTGGTAGCATCAGAGCGTAGTGTAATTACGGTATCCTAAAAATATCTGTTGTCTTACAGCGAATAACAATGACGGTATGTATAAAATGTTTTTTGTTTTACGGAATTCTAAACAAGTTTTTTTTCCAAATATTTTAGGAAAACTCATCTGAAGCGAACAAAGCCGCATCCGAGCCTTCGACAGACGTCATCACGGCAAAGAATCCCGCACCTGACGAAATCAGCGCTGACACAAACACTTCTCGCGAACCAGGACCTGGTGTAAGTTTTTTTGTCTTACAACGAAAAAAATTATGGCTTTATAAAAAATGTTTCTGTAACCTAAAAATTTCTTTTGTCTTACAACGAAAAAAAATGACGGTATGTAAAGAGTGTTTTTGGTCTTACAATATCCTTAAAAAAAATATTTTTCTTTAGGAAGACCCCTCTGGAGAGAACAAAGCCGCGCCCGCGTCCGGGCCTTCGACAGACGTCATCACGGCAAAGGATCCCGCACCTGACGAAATCAGCGCTGACACACACACTGCTCGCATTCCAGGACCTGGTGTAAGTGTTTTTGTCTTACAACGAAAAAATTACGGTGTCTTAAAAAAATTTGTCTTACTACCAAAAAAATGACGGAGTATAAAAAATTTTTTTTTTGTCTTACGGTATTCTAAAAAAATTGTTTTCTTCAGGAAGACTCATCCGATGCCGGCGCGGCAGAGGTTCAAGCGTAACAAGGCCAAGAAATGGTTTTTTTCTGAATCTGCACGGAATCTTCAACTGATACCATAATAAATTATTGACCAATAAACACTGATTGGTCTTGAAACGAAGAAATTGGATTTTTTTTGTTAGAATTGTTCGATTTGATATTTTTTTCAATTTTCGGTCATGGTCTTGAAACGAATTTTCAAGGGAAAAGGAATTTTTTCGCTGTTGGAGCCAAAAATGCGCACGCACAAGTGCTTATTCATTTTTCATTCGCGTTGTTTTTTTACCTAATGTAAATTTTTTTGGTGGCCACGTGGGTGTCATTCTTTCTCGTGGGAATTCCTGCGCATTTGCATACACGCTGGCTATGGAATAATATAAAAGAAGCTCTACTAATTCTGTGGTTCCTTATTTTCTTGCAAAAAAAAAAAGATGGTGTCTCGCTCGCCACCCAAGAGTAAGGTTACCGTCGCTTGTCAGGTATACAATGCGTGTTCCGACATCTACGAATCCCGTATGCGTCTCGATGACGATGTATACCTTATTGAATGTTGGAAACGGCGTAGCACGACTTGGAGATGTGTAAAATCGTGAGTTTTTTTAGGCCTAAAAAACTTTTGAATAATTTTTAGGTAAAAAATTGACATTTTGAATAATTTCAGAGGTTGCCCCGCCCGCGTGGTCACAAATTACCCTCACATCTCACCGGTTTACATCCAGGCTACCCATGGAGATCACGATCATCCCATCTTTAAAATCTGCGATCTTCCCCTGCCAAATCACAAAACAGCAGGCATCAACATGACCGCTCGGGTACCTGTCGAAGTCGCTTCGGGACCACCTCATACTCCTACCGGTGAGCCTGAAAGGTAAGCAAAACACTCAAATAACTCAAAAAACAACTGGCCTAAAATTATAACAATTTTTTCCAGAAAACGCCAAAGACTGGCTGATAATACCGAAATCCTTCGTCGTAGCCGATCCCGTTCGGTTCAATTCTTCGATCTGGCATCCCAGGACAACTCTGCTGCTGCTTCACCATCCACGACGGAATCCAAGTTCCAGGAAGTCAGTACGGGAGTTTTTGGCAAGGAAGAGCCCACTCGGTACACCCAGAAAAATCCCTTCTACCCTGCTCGTCTGGGAGAAGTTCTCTCCGACAATCGCTACGTCGTCCTGCGTAAACTGGGGTCTGGAAACTTCAGCGTGTCTTACCTCGTTTTCGACAAGGCAGATCGGAGTTTTGCCGTTACCAAGATTCTGCAGGCTGGTAGCGATGAAATGAGTCTCGTCGAGATCAAGGTGAGTGGTTTCATTATCAAAAAAATACGATAAATGATCAAAATTAATGAAAATAGGACTAAAAATAATTTCGATACTTTTTTACGGTACAACTTCAAAAAAAGTGAGTAAAAAGAAAAAACAATTTTTTACGGTGGATTACGGTATTACTTCAAAAAAGAGTAACAAGAACGAAAACTGGCAGAAAAACGATTACGATAATCGAAAAATAGTATCGTAATCGTTTTTAGGCCTCTTTTTGTTCTTTTACTCTTTTTTTAAAGTAGTACCGTAATTCGTTGCAAAAAGGTACCTTTGTTGACCATTTTTTTACTCCGTTTTTCAAAGTGTACCATAAAAAAAGTATCGTAATTTTTTTGGGCATTTGTTGTTCTTTTTAGCCAGTTTTCCTCTTTTTGACCCTTTTTTCCCCTTTTTTTGACGTTTTCCGTTCCATTTTCCAGCTTCACGACCGAGTCAACAAGCAACTTGCCAAACGCGGCGCGAACCGTCCTTCGCCCCTGGTCGTGCGCATGCTGGACAGTTTCCGAATCCGGGAACACCATGTCATCGTCATGGAACCTCTGGGATGCACGCTACTGGATATCCTCTCCCAATCACCCTCCGGCATCGGTCTTTCGTCGATCAGACGCTGCACCCAGCAGATGATGACTGCGCTCCAGTTTCTCCATAACGATGTCGGCATCGTTCATACCGATCTCAAACCCGAGAATATCCTCATCAACGTCAGCGTTGCGGCTCTGCGCGCGGGTGTTGCGGATGTCAAGAAAAAGCGATACACCGGTCTGATCGCTGCAAATCTCCCCGAAAGCATGACGCATCCCGTCGACGCGGCAAAACTCGACGAGATCTACGATGGCATCCTGGATGGCGTTATCAATGGCCACGATTCTGCAGCACTGGATCAGGGACCTCCTACGAGCTATTCTCTGTCGTCGAAGGCGACTGGAAGAATCCGGGAGGACGCTGAGGCCCGTGAAATCGTGACGAGACACCTTTTGCGAGAGGATGTTGTTTTCAAACTCATCGATTTCGGAAATGCCATGAACAAACGCGACAAGGCGAGCAACATTTGTGGCACCGTTGAATATCGTCCTCCTGAGTCAACGCTTGGATTCCCGATCAGGCCTGTTGCAGACATTTGGGCTGCTGGATGCACGGTTGGTTATTTTGCACCTTTTGTATATTGTCGAGTGACAAATAACGATAAATTACATTACTTTTCGCAATTTGAACGTAAAAGTCTTCAAATGTAAGATTTTTATGTACCAAATTGCAAAACGTAACGTAATACGTTTAAATCGCAAAAAGTAACGTTATGCGTATAAAATACCGTAATACGAGTAACGATTTGAACGTAGCATTTTTGTTATCTTTATATTACTTTTTTGAAACGTTTGTATTACGTTACTTTTCACAATTCGAAAGTAATACTTTTCAAACGTATAATATTACGTTCAAATTGCAAAAAGTAACGTCAGACGTACAAAATGAATGTTATTCGTCGTATTTATTTTATGTACGTTCGTTTTTACGATTCAAACGATTATTTTTTCTTTTTACAATTTTTTTTCAATTTCCCCCATTTTTTTCAGATCTACGAACTCGCGACGAATAACGTCTTGTTTGGCATCAACCCACCCCATAACGATGTCCACTACGTTCAGGGGTCGGACTACCACGAGAGCAATGCCAGCCTCGCAGCCATCGATCGCGTGCTGCCATTTGCAGAGCACGGTTTCAACCCATTGACCATGCCTCTCGACGAACAGCGCCAGGCTTTCTTCGACGCCAACGGAGCTATCATCTACGACGAAGCCTGGGGCTATGACGTAAAAGCGCCCGCTACCATCCTCGATCGTCTGCTGGAATTTGGGTATCCCAATCCTGAGGCCGTTGAATTTGCACGATTCATCGAAAAAATGCTGGTTCTTCAGTACGAAACTCGTCCTACTGCGGCGACTGTCCTCAAACAGCCATGGATGAAGTCCAATTCTGATTATTAGTTCTTACTAGTGTCGTAATTATTTGTAGTTGTTTTTTCCCCAGAGATTTCTAGAGTATTGTTTTTCCTGCAAAATGCCTATATAGTAATGATAGATCCCCAAAACAAATGATTATGTGTATTATTTATAAATCAGGAAAAAAAATCATGCGACATTGAAAACGGTACTATTTATTTTTGATGAATAATCTGAGAAAATTTTAAAAACATTGGGTTTCACATTGAAAAACGCCGAAATCCGCATTTAAAAAATGGTAACAATGACATCATTTTTTTCGGCATTTTTCAAGGTGATGTTATGTTACATACTTACATGTTATGTTACACATAACTTATGTAGTCGCTCGATATTTACAACGGTTTATTCGTGACACAAGACAACTAGACAGATTGATTAAGCAACTACCTCTCTCTTTTATTCCAGGCTGGGCGACAGGTAGTTTCCCTTAAGTAGGTGGCGAGGTGATTTCGTACCAGCTGACGTAATTTTGGCTGCAGATTGTAGTGTTTCTTTTATTTATGAGCGTTTCTTTCCAATTTGCCTTTAGCTCATCCGGTATTTGATCCCACGCGGCTAATGGTGAGTCGCGTAGGTAAATTGGAAAAATCTCAAGAAGTTCTTCGGGTTCAAATATATGTATATATCATACATGTCACATATTATGTGACATGAAAATTAAAAACTAACTGTCTCTCTTGCAAAAAGGTGTTTGTCGTGACATCCAAAAATCACTAGTGATCTGGGTGATAAAGGTGCGTAAAGACAGATAACGCCATTGAACGTATCTCGTAAAAGTGGTCCGTGTAGTGTGTTTTTTCGCTCCTGAAAGGTGTTTAAAATTTAAAAAAAAATTAAAAACTAACTGTCTCTCTTGCAAAAAGGTATTTGTCGTGACATTAAAAAAAATCACTAGTGAAAAAAGTATGATATATATTTGATCCTACTTTTTATGTATAAGTATGTATGTATATGATGTTAGCTACGAATGAAGTCTGTAACCTAATAATGAATTACACGATTGTTTCGTAGTATCACAACGCGATGTGAATACGGCTAAATGCAAAGCCTTGAATAACATTTGTCCAGTTCGTCGAATGTCATTAGATATATATAGTCATTAGATAGATAGATAATATTTATATATAATTCCATTGTAAAAAATAACTAACCACTCAGTAATAGTGAAATCAATAAAATAAATACATAAATATCACATTGTGACTGTCGCTATCGATTTTTATTTTACCCATTTGTTTTGCTCCGCCTGGCGTTGGCATGAGACAACTGACTATTGCCCATGTTCGGTGTTTGATCGATTGTTTTCCGTTTGGGAGTACTTATTCTTGCTTGCTTTCAGTTTGTGTGAGTTTTCTGCTGCCTTTGGTTTTTTTTAGATTTTTTAAAATTAAAATATCTTTTTTAAGAGAAGATTTTAATTTTAATCTTAAAAGATTAAAATCGCATTTCAAAGCAGGCTGCTTTGTAATTGATAACTTTCCGGGCCGAAGTTTTTCAAATCTTCGCACTCACAAGGAAAATTTTAGGCAGCATTTTGGAAATTCTTCACGAAACTTTGCCAAAATGTTGCTTTTCCTATGAAAAGTTTGAACCGTAAAATTCATCTGCCTGAGGCATCTACAGGCGGAGTTACGATCGCCTGAAACCCGGTTTTTGCCATTTTTGACGATTTTTGGCACGTTGTAGCTAAAAAACTACGGCATTTCAAAAGTCGAGGTACATATTGATCGACGTAGTTTTTGATGGAGAATCCGATAAAAATATAATAATGTAGGTTGCCACCTCGAAAAATGCCGAAATCAATGTTGTCATTGTGACCCCTTTTTAAATGCAAATTTCGGCATTTTCCAAAGTGGCAAACCTTTATTCTTATATTTTTATCAGATTCTGCATAAAAAACTACGTCGATCAATATGTACCTCGGCCTTTGAAATGCCGTAGTTTTTTTAGCTACAACGTGCCAAATTTCAATTTCAATTTCAATTTATATCTCTTACTCGTACACACGGGATAACAAAGTATCACTGGGATATCGTACGAAGAGGGGCACATCAAAGGAAAATCACTCGTCTATAGTCAAAGTCTTTTGCCGGGGCCTTGTAATACTCGTTGGCGAGGGCGTCGGTCCAGCGCATACGAGGTCGTCCAGGCGGTCGCTTGGCTTTGTCGTAGTCGTCAGTAGGGCGCCAGTCTGACAGTCGAACTGCCCAGTTGTCGTCGTCGGTCGTCGCGAGCGATTTGGCGAACTTCAGCTTCCGGAGTCGAGCGCTTTCGAACCAGTCCTTGAGCTTGGTGCGCTTTCGGATGGCCGCGGAGGGGATCTCGTCGCTCAAACGCACCTCGAGGATGGCACGTTCAAGACGACGTTGACCCCTTTGAAGGGTTTCGGCGGCGGCGTCGGTGAGTGCCCAGGTTTCGCAGCCGTAGAGGACTGCTGGCTTGATGCACTGCTCGATGAGTCGCCGTTTCAGCCCCATTTTGACTTGGCGTGAACGCAGGAAGTCGCGGTACTTGAAATACGCTTTTCGTCCTGCCGAAATTCGTTTGACGATTTCCTTCTTGTGGTCTCTTGGCCATGAGAAAAGCTGTCCAAGGTAGACGAACTCCGTAACTCTCTCGACCGGTAGACCGTTCAGGATAATCGCTGCGTCGTCCTTTGAGTTGCTCATCCACTTAGTCTTGCCGACATTGATTTCCAAACCGACTAAGAGAGCTTCGTCGGCCAGGTCCTGCAACATGGCTTGAGCAGTGGGAGCGTCTGGGGCCAGGAGCGCAATGTCGTCGGCGTACGCAAGGTAGCTGAGTCGGTGCCTGCCGATTTTGAATCCTCGATTTGACCAGTCAATGTTATTGAGCACGGACTGGAGGACGAGGATGAAGAGGAGCGGAGAGAGCGAGTCTCCCTGGCGAACACCTCTTTGAGTGGCAAAGCAGGCAGCGATGTCCCCGACACGTACAGCAGAGCTGCTGTTGGCGTAGAGGAGCTGGATGAACTGGACTACTGGCTCTTCGACACCAATTCCACGCAGTGCACGCCAGATGGCGTTGTACGAGATGGTGTCGAAGGCCTTGCGGAAGTCGACGAATACGGCGTAGAGCGGGAGTTGATATTCTCCGCACTTTTCGGCCATCATGTTGAGCGCGTGGATCTGCGTGGTCGTCGATAGTTTTTTTCGAAACCCTGCTTGCTCCGGTGGGATGGCGATGGCTTCGTCGCATTGCCGTTGCACGCGGTTCTTGAGGACCTTGGTAGCAGCTTTGTACAGCGACGACAGCAGGGAAATCGGGCGGTAATTCTCGATCTTTGCTGCGTCTCCCTTCTTGAACAGCAAAATGGTGTCTGAGAAGGCAAACTTCTCAGGAACGACCCCTGTTGTGGCGATGGAATTTAGAAGGTGTTGTACTGGACCTGCCAGGGAGTTGGCGATTGGGCGAATAGAGGAGCCACGGACGCCGTCTGCTCCTGGAGCGGCCCTTGCCTTACAGGTCCTCAGCGCGATTGCTACTTCTTCCTTCTCGAAATGGATGGCGATTGGCGGTGCCGGTGGTTGCAGCGGTCCTTCGGCAGAGTGGTAGAGCTCTGAGTAGAAGTCGCCGATGCGCTGAGCTGATTTCTCTACTACATCCTGGCCTGCGAATTCTTCGCCTGCCAAGAGTAGTGCCTTCTTTGCGTACAGCGCGTTCTGACGTCCCTGACGGAGGCGCCCGGATTGCACTGCATTTTCCACGATCATCAGATGACGGCGGTGGAGATCTTCTTTGAAGGAGATGCGCACTAGCTTGCACACCTGCACGTACTCAAGATTGGCGCGGGGAGACGTTGATTTTGTCGACTCAAAGTGCCTGCGCAGAGCAAGAAGCAGTCTTGTCTTTGCAGACACTCGAGGAGGGAGGTTTTCGTACGTCGTTGCCGCTGAGGTCGCTCGGTTGATGATGTCGGTGATCTTGTCGTAGTCCGCTTCCGTCGAGCCAGAGCTTTGAAAGGACAGAAACTCTGGTGACGCATTGGCGGCCAGGAGATGCAGGCCAACGACTGGCGCTCCGCGCTTTGGTATCACCTTCTTGGGTAACCATTTCAGGTGGAGCCGACAGCGCAAGAGGCGGTGGTCGCTGTTGATGTTGAAAGCGTTGAGAACCGACACATCCTGAACGGTTTTAATGTTCCGCACAAGAACGTAGTCGATCTCTTTCTTGAAACCGAGGTTACATCTCAACGTCCATTTCCTTCCCGCTCGCTTTTTGAAGTACGTGTTGGCGGCGTGCAATCGAGACTCTTCGCAGAACGCAGCCAACTGGCTGCCGTGGTCGTTCCTTTCTTGTCCCTTCGCATGCTGACCGATAAACTGCTCGCCCTCTTCTTTGCTGCCGATGGTCGCGTTGAAGTCGCCGAGTATGACGAGTTGCCGGTTCGGGCGGTCGGAGATGACTCGGCCGAGCAGCGCGAGAAAGTTCTCATACTGTTCGTCGCCGAGCCCTGACTGAGGCGCATACACTTGCAAGAGACGCAGCGTATGGCCGAGCGGCAGGCGGATGATGAGCTCCAATATTCGATCGGAGTGGAAAAAGGGGCGAATGCGAGGGACAAGGCTGGTGGGGACGTAGAAACCAACACCGCCATGCGTTCGGCCATCAGAGTTTCCACAGTAGTACAAGGAGTAGCCGGATTGAAGATCCATCCGCCCCTGTCCTGACCGCTTTACCTCTGAGACGCCTATGATGTCGGATTTGATCTTCGACGCTGCTGATTCAAATTCTGCCAGACGCGCATCAGATGCCAGGGACCTGGCATTGACGGTGGCTAGGAGCAAGCGTTTCCTTCGATGTCGCATCAGCTACGCTCACGTCCGCAACGACTTCTGTGAGCGGAGCCTTTGCCCTCCCCTCGCTTCTCCCGTTAAAACGATGTCAGCTCGGTTGCACTAGTGAGAGCGGCGTAAAAGCAGCCACCCATCACTAGGCAGAGAGTAAAGACTGACAACGTGCCAAAACTGGTCAAAAATGGCAAAAACGCGATTTTAGGCGATCGTAACTCCGCCTGTAGATGCCTCAGGCAGGTGAATTTTACGGTACAAACTCTTCATAGTAAAAGCAACGTTTTGGCAAAATTTCGTAAAGAATTTCCAAAACGCTGCCTAACATTTTCCTTGTCAGTTATTGATTATTGATTGCAATGTTTACGTCAGATCCAGCGAGTTTACTGCAAACTACTGCAGTCTGTTGTTTGATGTTTTGGCAGTCTTTATTTCAGCAGCGCAGTTGTTTTGTCTGTGAGCATGAGAGGAAAAGCGAAAAATGCTAATGAGTCTTTTTTTGGATGTTTGCCTCTGTGCATATTGTTTCGGATCTATTGTCGGCGCAGAGACAAACACAGCACATACTCATTTTACGGCCATTGACCTGGCTGGCCGTAAAATTGTTGTTGATGAATTGCGCATAGAATTTTTTGTCATCCGCTTGATTTTCGTCCAGTGAGTTTGATCGCCATGACTACCGTTGAAAACACTGCCATTCTCAAATGCGTGGTTTTGCACCACGGTGATTTCCAAAGAATTCAAAAAACTGATTGCCGCCGAGCGATTCCAATCTCCTGTGATTATACAAAAAATTTATGGGTGATTACATGTTTTCAGAAACAACAATTGAATGTCAAGACAATATTTTATTTTATAACATGGATACACATTTTAATGTTATAAAATAAAATAAAAAAATCGTAAATAAATATGTAAAAGTTCGTATTTATAAACTACAAATTTGATGCAATTCCAAAATCAAAGTGCATAAAGAACACTTCTCCGATTATTCATCAATACTTTTGATTAACTCGAGAACTTTGTTGTGGATTCGCTGAACCGGCAGAGGGCAGATTCGGCGGTGGGCGTCGAAGCAGGCAGTCGTCTGACAAAAAGCGTTGCACTTGGAGCAAATGAATGGTTTGGATTCCGGAAATGGCTTGAAACACAAAGAAGGTTCACCTTTGCGCAGGCAGATGGGGCAGTGTTGTTGCTGGCACTTGTGTCGAAATGGTTCAAACCCAAAGCATTTGTAGCAAACCCAGTTCTGAAGTAACAAGTACAGGGAAAAAACCAGAAGTGTAAAACTTACGTCATTTTTAGAACAACGAGAAACAGGAAAAAATTGTTGGGATACCGAATCGTAAATTAACAAACAGCGGCTGTAACATGATGGTGTAACCTCAGGAAGATTGGTTAAAATGACGCGAAGCGATGTGTCCAGAATTACAAAAATCCAATCTTTCTTAAAAGAATGAATAATCCTGTCAACATCGGTAAGCGCCAATGGATACTGCGTGGTTGTTGGCAACTTTGCTTCGGACAATAAATTATTTTTCCATAAATCAATAGTAGCATCAGATGGTGTCCAAACGTATTTTCTCCATATAGAACTCGCAGCTGCGTGAAATAAATTGTGCTGATCAGGAATATGTTTATATTCGTCAAAATACTTTTCGGCGTACTTTTTGACAGTTTGAACAGTGCTGCTATCAATTTCAGCCGGCGGGAGGGGTGCTTCAGGCTCAACTTCCTCTTCCACGACCACTTCGACGTCAGCGATCGCAGGTAAATCAGCGGTCTTTTCTTCGTATTCGTGGATTATGTTGGCAATGCGCTCCTTCCGTTCACCTTCCAAGGTATCGATTTTCTCATCTATTTCGACGTTGACGCCTTCGATGCGTCCGGCCATTTCCTCGGTGTACGTTGACAGTAGTTTTAGACGTTGTACTAATTCATGCATTTGGTCAGCGAGCGTGATATAAGCATCGGAACCTACTGCGACCTTCGACATTTGTTCTGAAAAAATGGAAATTTTTATAAATATCGTTACAGACGTAAAAAAATCACTCACTATTTATTTTTGCAAGAGCAGCATTTATGGCTTTGATTGTGGAAGGCAGCAACGACATGATAAGAGGACGTCGACGACTCAGAGGTGAAATGCAGGTATCACTGACACAAATATCGAAAATCGCTTCTATTTATGCTATCACGGAAAAAATACAGGCCGTACTATACCAGACAGACGCTGCAGTGTGAAGAAATATAGCACACACGCGTATGCATACGCATTGTGATTTGCTTTCTAATTTCGATATTCCGTCTATTTCGTTTCGTATTTTCGATATCAGGCAGTATGTTTAAATTTTTTGCACCAGAAGAAGAAAGAAAAAAAGAAAGCACTGATATAGACTTTTGATTCGTCTCGTATACATATTTCATGCTGTGTAATAAATTGAAACTGAAATAAGAAGGATCGAGATGAGGACATCTGAGTAGAACCAGGTATCTACTATTTGAGCGCCCGGCTTTTGCCGGGTGCCCCCCGATGAAACAGCTAAATATACATTTTACGGTAAAAACGTTTCATTTTGTAAAAGTTGCATGACAAATTTTTCAAATGTTTCCTGACACATTTTCGTCGTTTCAGTCAGTTCATGTGAGATCGGTCGTTCCAGTCCATCGGTTTGAGCGATTGCAATTTACCGGGCCTGGCGCGCCTGGCCAGATTTGTGACCTCGTCAAGACAACTGTGTGACCCAGTTGTCCATTCAATCCCCATCAGTTGCATCGATCGTCTCGACGCGTTCCGTTTGTCGTTCCATTTCGTTGCCGACCTTGCGCATTTACATATCTACATATGCCATCGATTTTTAGCCCCGGTTGTAAATAAAACGGGGTTTGTTCTCGTTCTTGATTTCTCCAAATAATATTTTTAATCATAGAAATGTTTTTTTATATCACGCATGCATTCTCAAATTTTTACTTGTATGTACGAATCATATTTATATTTATCTTCTTTCAGATCTGATATGTATCCTTTCAACTTGTCTGCCGGATCAGAATCAAAGCAAAGGTTCGTTTATTTTTTTTTTGATAATAATTTTAATTTAGACTTAAAAATTATAATTAATTAATTTAAAATCAATTAAACAATTAATATGAATTTGTTTCAGTGAAATTCGTAATTTTGAGAAACTGACTCTGCACGCGGCCGGCAGCTTCAAAAAATCCAGCCCCACCAAAATGGGAAAAAGCAGAATTGGATTCAGAAACTTTTGAATTTCTAAAAAAAGAACTCGGGGAGGGTGGAGAAGTTATTGCACTTCTGAACCACAAACCGGGTTTTTTGAACCAGCAAAACTACGAAGCCAAAAACCAAGTCATTCGTGATGCTTTGATCAGCCAAGGCGCCACCTACGTTCGAGACGACGCTGTGAAATTCAGCGGCTGGACGCCGATGGTGACCGCAAAAGACAAAATCCGATATCTTCTGCGTTGGGCATTTTACCATCCGGACGAAGAATTTGCTCAGCTTGTCCGTGTTGAACAGGAACCGACAATCAATACCATCGTCGCGGCATATTTTCCAGAAAAAGAAGAAAGCTACCAGATTTCTTCGTTCCAGTTCTTTGAATTTTAAATAATTGCCTAATTGTCAGGGTAAATATTTCAATCAGATTGAATCAATCTCGCCAAATTTTTTTGCTGTTTTATGGTTTTTCATAGGATCCAAAAAGTTGTGCTCGTTTTGTAATTTTTTTGATAAATAGTTCTGTTTTTTTGTTCTTGCGTTTTTTTCGGGCTCCGATCAGAAGCAAGAATTTTTAGAACAAAACTATGATAAATAATTTTTTAAATTACTAATTCATTGGTTAACAGAAAACCAAAAAAACGACAAAAAAGTAACATTTAGGAAAAAATATCGTAAAACTGAAGTATCGTAAAAAAAGTAACAAAATCAAAGCAAAGAATGTTATTTTTGTGTTCATGGTTTCGCAACGAAAATTTCAAAACAATCGTAACCTTCTTATCGGAAGATAAGAAGAACCAGAGAGGGGCGAACAGCAGTTTTTTTGTTTTCGAACGAACACGAACATTTTTTTTGTCAGTGTTCGCGAACGAACAACGAACAGATTTTTAGCATATTTTTTACAAAATTTTGTCCAAACCGGGCATAAAAACGTAAACTTTGGTACTATGCGTTTTCACGTTTTCGGTGACAGTTTTCCGACATTTTTTATTGTCGAAGGCAATTGACACTATTCGTCATTTTTGAAAAAAATAACATTAATTTCGGCACCACTGAACTGATTTTACCTAAATTTTTGTTTGTTTTATCTGTTTGGAAAATTTATTTTTGTTCGCGAGCGAACACGAATGTTCTTCTGTTTTTTTACCATTTTCGGGATATTTTACCTTTTTTCGACGTTTTATGAGTAATTTTTTTGTACGGCATTGAACAAAATTCGACATAAACACGTAAAATCGTCCAAAAAACGCGTTTTTTGTATGTTTTTCGTTTCGAGACCCTTGAAACAACATTTTGTTTTAGATTCCTCACAGTAACGATCCAAAAATAGTTTTTTTATTCATCACCCAGAAAAAAAAATCATGTAACATTGGAAACAGCGAGGCGTGCACTCATTGCTTGTTTGAGGTACACAAAGACGTCAGCAGCGGCGTTGCTTCCCGCGTGGACAGCCTGAGCGTAGAAATCCGGGGTAAAGGATCCCCTCGAGCGGAAACCCATCGGCACGACGCCATCTGGATCGGCTTTGTAGACAACCAACGCCTGGGCTGTCGCTGTGCTTTCCATTTCGGTATTTGGGCCGACAATTGTGGTGCCATCCGGGAGTAGTGCGACGTCGACACCGACGAAGAGGTCGTGAAGTGGAACTCCCGCGTCAAGTAGAGCCAGACTGACCGCATTGAAGGCAGCAGAAGTCGACGATCCACTGTCGTGAAGGGTGTGGATGGTGACGACGAGACCAGCCCGGGGATAGAGGGTCGTGTCGATCATTCGGGTGATAAAAGAATCGATATCGTGAAGAGTCGCTTTTACACCGTTTCCTTTGGTATAGTGAACGGTTATGCGAAGTGCGTGGGGTAGGCGCTTGGCCATTGGCTGCTCCGCGGGGCCGTCGATGCACGCGAGGACACGGGTGTCGTTTTGCGCAAGCACAATCGACGAATCGGCATCTGAGAAGTCGAATTCTGCGTGTAGCAAAAGTGTCGGCTTCGTGTCTAGCACTTCCATGGCCTAAAAATTGAAAAAAAAACTAAAAAAATTTCTCGACACGAAAAAAAGTTTTACAACAAAAAAAAACGTTCACAAAAAAAATCCATGACCCAAAAATTAAAAAAAAACATGTTTTTTGTCCCTTGAAAAGTCCCTGGAGAAAGAAAAATGAATTCGAACAAAGAAAATATAAAAAAATATATAAAATTCTTCCACGTAGGCCAAAGCTTCAATTGAGCCATTGTTTACGTCAAAAGATGTCGAGTGCCCTCGAGGGAGCCGAGGTGAAAGAACAAAGCAACGCCATGGAAGATAAAGCCAAATCCAGGCTCTCGGAGGAACAAAAAAAACAAAACAAAGCAGGCTGAAAATTTCCGGGCGCGACCGTCAAAGATTGTTCAGCACACTTTGCCAAACGTGACTTGAAGAGAATTTTTGTTGTTTCGTCTTGTTTTTTTTGTTAGCTCGTCACAATTTTTTTTGTGTTCTCGTTGGTCTTTGTTCATTGTTCTCGTTTTTTTTGCCGTCCGGGACTTGCAGTGATATCCCGTCATCGGTCAAGGGATAGCTTCTGACGTCACAGAAGAAGGATCCGCCCGCGTACGTTTGTTTTTTTGCATTTATATATTTTCTAGCGCGCTAACACATCCATGCAGTCAGTCATGGGTCTCTTCGGCAAGACCAAGGACCCCAAAGAGCAGGTTCGCGAGATGAGCCGAAAGATGCGAGGCGAAATTGGCAAAATCGATCGCCAGATCAGGCAGATTGAGCGCAAGCAGGAACAGGTGAGGTTTCTACCTGTGTGGGTTTTTATTGACTGACGTGAATCATTTTTTTCAGATCAAGCGCGAAATCCAGACTGAGGCCAAGAAGGGCAACAAGGAGTCTTGCACGATTCTCGCCAAGAGTCTCATCGAGTCCAGAAAAGTAGGCTTGGTTTACGATTTTTTGGGATAGGCATTAATGCCTATCCCAAAAAATCGTAAACATTGAAAAAAAAAAGTTTACGATTGATTTTTTTGTTGGCCGGGGAGTGCTTTCGTAATCATGAAAACGCACTTGCAAAGAATGCGTCAGGGGACGTTTCGGAAATTTTTCATGCAATTGAAAATTTTTACTGTAAAATTTAGCAGAGTTACGGTTGCTAAAAAACATGTTTTTGCCATTTTTGACGATTTTTGGCATGTTGTAGCTAAAAAATTACGGCATTTCCAAAGCTAAGGTACAAATTGATCCACGTGATTTTTGATGGAGGCTCCAAGAAAAATAGAAAAATTTTGGGTTATCACTTTGAAAAATGCCAAAACAAATGTTGTCATTGCGATTTTCGGCATTTTTCAATGGGATCTCGAAAAATATCGCGTCGATCAATTTGTACCCTAGTTGTGGAAATTCCGTAGTTTTTTTTACCAAAAAAGTGCCAAAAATCGTCAAAAATGTGGTTTCTGGCATTTTTTGGACCTTTCAATTTTTTTGAGATAGAACACAACATTTTTTTTATCAAAAACATTTCTCGACACGAAAAAACTTTTTTACCACAAAAAATTGCTGTTTTGTCATAAAAAATGGTTTTGCAGCGAAAAAAATGGTTTTGCCACGAAAAAAACGGTTTTACCACGATAAAAAGTGGTTTTGAGACAAAAAATCTATATTTCCACATTTCAGGCGGTAAACAAGATGCACCTGACGACAACACAGATAAATTCCGCGATCATGGGCCTCCAACACCAGCTAGCAACAATCCGGATGGCAGGAGCGATGCAATCCTCGAACGAAGTCATGCAGGCGATGCAAAAACTCGTCAAGGTCCCGGAAATCATGCAAACGATGCGCGAGCTATCAAAGGAAATGATGAAGGCGGGAATTATCAGCGAGATGATCGAGGAAACGATGGAATCCCTCGAGCCGGAAGATCTCGAAGACAAGGCCGCCGAGGAGGTCGAACGCGTTCTCTGGGAAGTCACTGCCGGCGAACTCGGAAAAGCACCCGTCGCTGCGAGTGGAGCCCTCGATCACGACGAAGATCTCGTACGCCAGGCCGATCAGCTCGTTGCTCAGCTGGAAGCTGCAAAAAACTGACACGATACCCAACTTACACAGAACACTGCACACACACTCGACTGTTTTTTTATAATTGATAACTGTACGGATTCATTCAGGAGTCACTGATACATAAATGCGATCTACTGGGTGCATGCCGGCGTGGATTTAGTCGTTGTTTCTTACGATTGTATTTTTTTGGGAAGAAAAACTATGATTTTTGGACCTAAAAAATAGATGATTTTATTTTTGACAAAATTTTTGTCTCGACGCGAAAAAATGGTTTTGTAACAAAAAAACCGGTCTTGCAACGAAAAAATTGTTTTAGCTTAAAAAAACAATTTTATAAATATTAAAAAACGGTCTTGCAACGAAAAATCTGGTTTTTGACGCGAAAATTTTTTTTTTGTATTTTTAGGAAGAAAACTATATTTTTTTAACAAAATTTTAGGCATAAAATGAGTAAAATTAGATTTTCTTTTTTTCGTCAACATTTTGTTCTTGACACGAAAAAATCAGCGAAAAAAAAAAAGTTGGGCACAGGAAAATTGGTTTCACCACGAAAAAAATGTTTTGTATTTCTTGCATTTTCGTTTTTGGCCAAAAAATTTTTCCGACACGAAAAAACGGTTTTTCGCTCCGGACCTCCTGCAACGTCGTTCCTGCGTCTCTCCGTTGCCGTCGTTCCTACGCGAAAAACTTCTTTTTCGCTCCGCTTGCTCCCCTCCGCTCCGAGTCGTCCCTCCTCTAGGGATGCGAGGGGTTTATCCGGTCGTCGCTGGCTGTGTTATTATACATGGGGTAAACCGTACAACAAAGGGGACACTTGGAAGAAGTATTGAGGGAAGTATGGGGGAAACATCCGAGCTTTGGGGGCATGATCTGTACAGGGTGAAGAGCATTTTCTGGAAGTGCTGCTATCTGTGCTATCCCTGCGGGACATCGTAGTCAGTGAGAGGGAAGGCGTCACCTCGGTTACCGTAGACCGCTCGCTGCTCGACCATGTGCTGTGCCGTAGTAGAATGCTTTTCAAACGCACATTATGACCGGGATCACTTCGGGTGGAATGTCCCTTGGAGTCTTTGTACGTCGGTACTTGGCGCGCCCGTCTCCGGTGTCTTGCGTCTCTGAGACGCCCGGCGTTAGTCGGCTTCCCTCCCTGGCCTGTTGGGAGGTCCAGATCGCCCTTCATACTCGGGATTCCGCCGCAGCTCGTCGTACGTTGTTGCCTTGTTCGTTGCTCCTTGTAGAGCGATCCCAAAAAAAAACGAGGCTCTATATCGAGTCCGTGGGTCTTCACCGCTTGATCCGTACCTGTAATAAAAACCGGCAAGTGCCGTAAAACCAACCATTTTACCGTCTTCTGATCGGGCTTCCTTGATCCGCTGGGGCTGCTGTCGCCCCTCTTCTTCCATGCCTTTCGCCTAGACGTGGGTAGCTCTTCTTTCGTAGCCGGGTATTACGGTGGGAGCCCGTGTTGCGTCGTAGTAATTTCTCGCTTCGTGTCTGGACAGTCTATCGACCTTTCGACTTAGACATCTCCCGGTCGTCTGACTTCGACTTCGGTTCTGATGTCCGGCGTGTGTCTAGCCTCGCTCTCGCCCGGCGAGCCCTAACAAATAGCATCTACGCCGCTATCCGTCCACCGCATTCCGCTTGTAACGGCACTCGCCTGTCTTCGTGTCCCTCGGTTCTTTTCCATTTTCTTCTGGCTCTCCTGAGTGATCTTACCTTTTCTTGTTTCGCTAAAACTCCTTCTGAAATAGTGATTGGGTGGGAGGGTGGGTGACTACCGAAAAACAACCGCAGATAAAGAGAAAACTCGCTTTTCTCTCTCTCGATCGCGAATTTGGATTCGCGTCGGGAGTTCCCCAAGCGCACGCTTCGGGACTCCTCTCTGCTCCGTTCCGCTTACGCTACGCGAAAAATTACGATTTTCGCTCCGGACCTCCTGCAACGTCGTTCCTGCGTCTCTCCGTTGCCGTCGTTCCTACGCGAAAAACTTCTTTTTCGCTCCGCTTGCTCCCCTCCGCTCCGAGTCGTCCCTCCTCTAGGGATGCGAGGGGTTTATCCGGTCGTCGCTGGCAGACAATGTGGAGAATAAGCGAATTGAGGGTGTCAGGCTTGTCTCGAGTGTCCATGTCTGAAAATAACACCCAGCAAAAGATTTGCCTACCTTTCACTTGTGCCCCATGCGGTCCTGCTTTTTCCCACAATTAACCGTCCTCCGTCTCGTCCGATGCGAGTTCTGTGATTGTCTTTTCGTGCTCATCACTGAGTTCGTAGTCGTCTGTGACCCCGAGTCTGGCGTTTTCTGAAGACGAGTGAAAATCTGGCTCGGACATGTGTTTCGCGCTGTTGCTCCGGCTCGGACGCCGCCTTTCTGCAGTTCAGGCGCTGCGAAGTCGTGGTGACGCCTTTTGGATCACCGCAGACGCCTGCCGGTGTGCATATATTCATTTTATACTTCTCCGATGCCTGCCTTGCCTTGGCCCGTCGCCTGCGGTCCTGTTTTGCTTACATAACCTCGACCTTTGATCCTTCTTTGATATTGGGTGCACCAGGCGACGCACACAATATTGCTGAAAATTCCGTAGTTTTGTCCAGTCTCGCCGGTCTTTGGTGGCTCGTGTAGCCTCGGCCTTAGTCGGTTGTGGCCGCTCTCTCGGGTCGCCTGCCACGGCCTCTTTAGCCTCCAGATCTGATTCCTGCCGTTCGTCTTTTGGTCAGCGTAGCCTCGGCTCTGAGCCTTTTCGGCCACTCTTTTGAGACAATCCTCCTGACTGCGGGAGTTTACCTTTTCTTCTGGGGGCTGCCCCCCTTCGTTCACCGACGCCAGGCTCCGGGCCGCGTTTTTTCTTCCTCTACAGAGGTATACCTGGTCGTGCCCGACTGAACGCTCTCATCGACATATTGACCTCGATACTTCGGGTTCGTACTTTTATCCCTGACTGTCAGACCGCTCTGCCTTACATGCCTCTATCCCTGCTGGTCGTTGAATCTGATGCCGGTTGCTCGACGTAGATTTCTTTTCTGCCTGCAAATCGGGCTCCGGGGCCCCTTATAAAAACACTCACCGAATCGCGTTGTTGACTTCGAGTTTGATTCTTGAAGACCTGAGGTGACTTGATGCGGTGATGATAATGCTCTCGGAGAACCGCAATATTCCGCGCACGCTCCGTCTTTCGTCTTCGAGACTGTCTTGGTGCGTTTGTGTTTCATCGCCCTTCCTGCGATCTGGGTTCTGTTGTTATCTGGTAGCCGTGTCAGAAGTCGTACCTTACTCCCTACCTCTGTTAGGCCTTATATCATCTTTTGGTAGCGCCATTCTCCTTTGTTTTGGCTTTCCACCGTTCCTGCGTATGCTTGCTTTGCCTTGGTCTGAGGCCTCTTACGTCCCCTCTGGGGTTCCACAGCCGTGTCTGGCTTCCTTGGACTTCTGATTTTCGCCATTTGCTCCGCTTAGCCTCTGCCCTGGGCGATTTAGGTTACTTTCTCGACGATTCTGGACGTTTTCTGTCTCCCGTCTGACCTTTCCCACCTGGATTCTGTTGGTCTCCACCGTCTTTTCACACCTTTTCAGCCTAAAACTGCCCCCGGTTGTCCCGGATCTCTTACTCTTCCGCCAGTAACACTTGCCCCGGCTCACCAGAACCTCGGTTAAATTCGAACTTCACCGGACTCTCCAGTTTTCTTTTCCGAAAACTTTCCGTTTTTATCACTCCGATAGTCTCCCGTCGTTGACAATCATCCTGGGCCTTCTGCCTGTTACCGCTTAGCCCGCTTAGCCTCGTCCCTGACCCTTCAGGTCTCTCTCTCTCCGGGGCCACATACCCCCACCGCTCCTTCGGTGCCGCGTCTCGGCGTCCTACCTGCCACTGCTTGACCGTTATGTCTCGAACATGCTTTCGGTTACCCTCCTGGGGCCTGTCCCCTTTCAGAACACGACGTCTGATACTCAGTCTTGACCTTCTTCCGGTCACCGTCTTCCTCTGACTCGTACAGAGTCTGCTTCGTTACGTTACCGTCCGTCTTCTGAATCATCCAAAAACTTCTCCCGACTTTCTGTCCTTGGTCAATTTCGGGCCTCCGACTCTGTTCATCATGATGACACATGCTGTCCTCCGTAAGTAAATTTCCTCTTTCTGCTGGAATGTACTGATAATCACCAAAATATCCGGAACTGACAAACAAAAGAACCGCAATCCACCGAAAAACCCCGATATCCAGGTCATCCTTCCTTTCTCCGGACCTCCTTGGCCATAAAAAATTGGCTGACCGTCAGCCTCGGCCTTCTGCAAGTTACTGCGTCCTCTCGCTCGGACAGTCACGACCTTGGTCGTTTCGGCCTTCCCCCGTTTCCTCCGAAAACTTTCGCCGGCTATACTATACCTTCGACCAATTTAAGTCTTCGGTCCGGTTCCCTACCTCTCTCGCGAACTCACCGATGTTCGTGCTGCTGACCCGCCTGCTGTAATGCAGTGTGGCCCATGCCCTGCCGGTTTCTGGAGAGACTGCTGTCTTGAGATGAAGGAGGGCATGCTTCCGCGATCTACCGCTTGCTCTTCTCTGGGCAGCCGCTTCCTGGTTCCTTGCTGCCTCCCTGGTATCCACTCTCGTGTTGGACTGGTTTTCGCCCTCGTGCCGCTTTTAGCACAGGAATTGAGCTACCTACATTCTGAGGAACTCCGTTCTGTGTTGCGGTTGCTGTTCCGCGCGACATTTGTTCTCCGCAAACCCAATGCCTTCGTTGTATGCTAGACATACGTATTCGTTTATCTAAATGCTGAAAATAGGATTACGCGTGCTGAAATTAGGCTCGCCGGTGATAAAACAACATAAATGGTTATATGAATTAGACAAGGGAATAAAATAATATTGAGAAAGAATTAACATCAGCCATTGACTACCGAAAAACAACCGCAGATAAAGAGAAAACTCGCTTTTCTCTCTCTCGATCGCGAATTTGGATTCGCGTCGGGAGTTCCCCAAGCGCACGCTTCGGGACTCCTCTCTGCTCCGTTCCGCTTACGCTACGCGAAAAATTACGATTTGCGGCAAAAAAAGTCTTGCAACGAAAAAAAACGGTTTTGTGATGAAAAAACGGTCCTGACACGAAAAAATACAGTTTTGCAGCCCCCGATGCTGCGATTTGCCGGCCTATCACGGGCACTTCGCCGATTGGGGTCATCGTCATCATCATCATCCACCACCTCCCCTCCCCAGACCACCCCCATCATCGTCTACACAGACGGCTCGTGCAGATTCAACGGCGACCGTGACAAGGCCGTCGCCGCTGCTGCTATTTTCTGGGGCTCCAAACACCCCTGGAACAGATGCCGGACCCTCAAACGCGTCCATACAAACAGTCGTGCCGAGAATGCCGCCGTCATCATGGCCCTAAAAACGGCAAAAGAACACGGAATCCGGGATTTTGTCATTGCTACGGATTCTCACGTTCTCGTACGCTCTGTCAATGAATGGATAACGCAGTGGATTGCAAATGGCTTCAAGACGTACAACGGCAAACAGGTCAAAAATATGGATCAATTTATCGAGATGAAAGCCCTCATCGATGAACTCGGGGCACAGGTCGTCCATGTTGCCGGGCATTCTACCGTCGAGGGCAACAACAGGGTCGACGACATGGCTCGATACGCTACCAAACTACTCCTAGAAAAAAAACTCGAGAAAGCTGGTCAGAAAAAAGTTGAATAATGAGGTTAGGCATAACATATTGTGTATTATAAATTACGAGTTTTACAGTAGGAAATGAACGTAACTGCTTTGATTTTCGTTTCAAAACCACAAAAAAAAAGTTTTTGAGTTTAGGATACAAAAAAACGGTCTTGCAACGAAAAATGGTTTCGACACGAAAAACAATTTTGTTGTGCAACGGTTTTGCAACGAAAAATGCAGTTTTGACACGAAAAATTACGGTTTTACATTTTTTTGGGGAGAAAAACGATTTTTTATTCCTAAAAAATTTGTGAAACGGGTTTTGTGTTTTTTGGTCCAATTTTTTTGTCGACGCGAAAAAAAGGATCTTGCAACGAAAAAATGGTTTCCCCTCGGTTTTGTATTTTTTTGGGAAAAAAATATTGTTTTGGCCTAAAGAATAAGTGAAACGGGTAATTTTTGACCTCCATGTTTTCTCGAGACGAAAAGAACGGTTTTGCGGTGGAAAAAATTTTATAATTACGATGAAAAAAAAGATAACGTAAATTATGTATTTTTTTTCGTTTCAAAAACCACAAAAATGAACTTTACGTTCAGTGTGTGCATTTTTTAATCAATCTCGACGCGAAAACAGTCAGCTTGAAAAAAAATTGCATAATTTCCCAGTGCCCGGGAGTCACTCTGCGCTGCCTTCCCAACCATGACGTTTGTTTTTTCGACACATTTGAGTCGGACGGTACGTATCCCTCACATCTGCGGCCTTGTGCGCAGGCGTGCCAGTGATAGCTCCCGGTCAACGCCCATCCCTCCCCAGCTATTGCTGTTTCTCTTTGATTTCGTCGATTTTCCGCAAGAATCGATCGAGAAAAATCAATCATGCATTTTGTCTACACGGCAGGTGTCGTTCTCAACGAGTGCGACGAGTCGTCGTCTTCTGCCGCGACGGCGGTTGTTGCTTCGTCGGCGGAAGTATCCGCTGGGGCTGAAGCTGATGCTGCACCCGCTTTGCCAGCGTCCGTCAAAGCCGGATTCGGCGTATACTGGAACAAGAGCAGTCGTCTCAACGTCGGCGCTCCCCTCCTCTTTGGTCCAGCGACGGCGAATCGCGTTCACCTCGCGGCGACAAATCACGCGCTGCAGTGCGCTCTGAGTTACGACATGAGACAGGTCGTCATCAAGACTCCGTCAGACTACGTCCTGGACTGCTTCCACGGCGTTCTTCCTCGCTACAAGGCTGTCAAATTTCGGCGCGAGGACAAGACACCGCTCGCGAACCGGGATTTGCTCATCCAGATGGACAGCCTCGTCCAGGCGATTCGATCTGCCGGTCATGAGGTAATTTTTACTCCCAAAACAAAGAAAATAATTTTTTTCGTGCCGGGAGTTCTAAAAACCCCTTTTTTTATAAACTCACTTTTTTTCAGGTGACGGTTCGTAAAATTCATCCCGGCAGAAGCGGCGACATGCCGAATGCCTTTCACGCTGCTCACAAACTCGCCGAAGAAGGATCTACGGCGTATACCTTTCCCCGTTGAATAAATATGCTTTTCTGATTTGTGAAAGCCCGCATAAATCAATTTATAAATAGTTTTTCGTGCGTTGTGTGTTTTTGTTGGGTTATTCGGTCGTTATTTGCGCCACCTAGATTATCTACGGAAGTTTTTGTATCGGTCCGTGATCGTAATTTGAGAAATGTTTTTTCGTGTCAAGACACGGATTTTTGTACTTACAAGGAACGTGGCTAGGGATGTTTTTGATTTTTTTCATGAAAATTTGCTGAAATGTAGCCTTTACGACGAAAAATTTATACGGTAAAAATTAGATGCATGAGGCATGATCTGGTTACGGTAGTCAGAAATCGCGTTTTTGCCATTTTTGACTATTTTTGAAACGTTTTAGCTAAACAAATTACGGCATTTCCGAAGCAAAGGTACGAATTTATCGATGTGATTTTTGATGGAGAATCCGAGAAAAATATAAAAATATTGAGGTATACCTTGAAAAATGCCGAAAAAATGTTGTCATCATGACCATTTTTTAATTGCGTTTTTCGACATTTTTCAATGGGATAACCCAATATTTTTATATTTTTCTCGGATTCGCCATCAAAAATCACGTCGATCAATTTGTACACTGGCTTTGGAAATGCCGTAATTTTTTACCTACGACGTGCCAAAAATTGTCAAAAGTGGCAAAAACACAATTTTTAGCAACCGTTTTTCAGTAAAAACTTTTCATCGTAAATGCATTTTTTGGCCCAATTTCATAAAAAAAATTTTCTATTTCGGCCGACAAGAAAAATCGTAACTTGTGCAAACGCTTCAGATGGCAGTCTACTATGCGGTTGCCAAGGGTGGCTGCCGAGGCGTCTACCACAACAAAACCGATTTCGAGCTCGCGATGTCCCCCGAATATACCTCCAACGCCGTGACAAAGGAATGCAAAACTAAGGCCGAAGCCGAAGAATTCCTATCCAAAAACCGTAATTATTTTATTTTTTATTTTAAACGTCTATGATAACCTTTTTTTCAGCGGACAAATCAGCAAAAACAGACGTCGTCTACGCGGTCGGCACGGCGGGTCCTGAGCGGAAGCATGCCGTCTTCGATCACTGGGACAAGTGCAAAAAGTTCCTCGACGCAGAAACCGGCTTCAAAAAGTTCAAAAAGTTTCCCAATCTTCGTGAAGCTTTGGATTTTGTCTGGGAGGTACAAAGTGAACGACCGGCCACCAAGCGCAAGGCAGATGATGCCAAGATTCCGGATTCGGAATCGCCTTTAAAGTGTGTATCAAAAATTACGATTTTTTATTCAAAATTTTTTTATTTGTGACAAAAAAATTTTTTTTGGGTAATTTAAAAAAAAATTTGAAAAAAAATGAAAATAATTTTTTTCTAACTTTAGAAAACGAAAAAAAATTTTTTTGCTTAAAAAATATTTTTGAAAAAAAACTAAAATAATTTTTTTTAACTTTTGAATCAAGTTTTTTTTTAGTAAAAATATTTTTTATAATAAAATATTTTTTTTTGGTCACGAAAACTTTGTATTAGAATATTTGTAATGGAAATTATTTTAAAAACAAGCAAATTTTTTAGAATTTCTGAGGTAAAACATTTTTTTTACGAAAATTTTCTTTGACATTTTTCGAGAAAAAAATTTCGGTAATAATTTTTTTTGAAACAGTCATTTTTCTTTTCTATTTTTGGAAACGAACAAATTTGTCTTTGAAGTTTACGAAATTTTTTTATAACAGAATTTTTGGACACAAAACATTTTTTTTTGAATTTTTGAAAAAATAGTAATTTTTGACTTTTTTACACATTTTTTCATTCCAGGAAGCCCAAAACCACGAATTCTACCCTCGCAAATCCGCCCCCGCAATCTATTCTCGACGGCATGCCAACAGTCTACACAGACGGTGCGTGTTCCAACAACGGTCGCTCCGGCGCGAAGGCCGGCTACGGCATCTACTGGGGCGACAATCACCCCGACAACCGGTCTGCTCCGATCTCCAGCGGTCGCCCAACTAACAACCGCGGCGAGTACGAAGCTGTCAACGTCGCTCTCGAGCAGGCGATAAGCAAGGGCCTACCCGCGATTCGGATTGCCACGGATTCCCAGCTGCTCGTCAATTCGATGGACTGGATCAAGGGTTGGGAGCGCAAAGGCTGGAAGACGTCCGCCAACAAGGACGTAGCCAATCGCGATCTTCTTGAGAGCATTCAGGCTCATCGCAAGAAGATTCACGTCGAGTTCCAGCACGTTCGGGGGCACGCTGGGGTGCATGGCAATGAAATGGCCGATCGCCTGGCTGTTCAGGGCGCTGAACGTTATACCGGTGATCACGGTGGGAATTCGGGCAGCAAGAAATAATGAAAAAAAAATTTTTGTTTTGCTGCTGTTTTTTGACTATTTTTTTTTAAATTTACGATCAATTGGCAAAAGTACCTGCTTTAATTTTTGAAATTTGTTTTGTATAATTGTTTTGCAAATTTTATACAAAATAAAACGGATTATTGTTGGACGGATTTTTCGAAATAAACAGCGTTATTGACAAACTCCTGGCACGAAAACTTTAAAAAGTGCGCACGCGCTTTCGTGTCGAGAAATTCAAAAAGTTCAAAAAGATTTTTCCTTGTTTGTAAAAAATATTTTTGTTTTGAATTTTGGAAACAATTTTTTTCCGAATTAAAAAAAAATTGTTATTTATTTACATTTTTGGTTCCAAGTTGCAGCTATTTTGAGATATCTCCCATTTTGAAATGTTGGCCAAATTCGCGTACAAAACGGAGATCGCTCCTCCCCTGACCTAGATATTTTGTTGTCTCTCGGAGAGAATTTTTCTCTGGCAAACTTTCTTTGCCGCGGCTTTCGAAACGAAAAAAAATTCTTTCGTTTGGACTGTTTTCTTGTCGTCAGTCGTTTGTTTTTGCCTGGCTCGGTGCTGGTTGCTCTTTCTTTTGTTGATCATTGCGCCGTTTTTATTTTTATTTATTTTTCCGAGCTTTCTTTTTTTTTGCGTTTGCGGATCTTGTGTTCAAGCGTATATTTTTTTTAGGAAACCAAGAATTGTTATACTGACGCTTTCTTTCCCCAATCCTTCAATCCACGTCTGAAAAAAATGCCAGCGCCGGCGACGGTCTACACCGATGGCGCCTGCACGAATAACGGTCGCTCCAACGCAAAAGCCGGCTACGGCGTTTACTGGGGCGACAACCATCCCGACAATCGGTCTGCTCCGGTCTCCAGCGGTCGCCCGACGAACAACCGCGCCGAATACGAAGCCGTCGATGTCGCGCTGAAGCAGGCAAGCGACAGGGGCCTCTCTGCGGTCCGCGTTCGCACTGATTCCGAGCTTCTGGTCAAGTCTATGGACTGGGTCAATCGCTGGGAACGCAATGGCTGGAAGACGGCTGCCAACACGAATGTCGCCAACCGCGACCTCCTTGAGAGCATCCAGTCTCATCGCCAGAACATGCACGTCGAGTTCGAGCACGTTCGTGGTCACGCTGGAGTCCGTGGAAACGAAATGGCCGATCGTCTCGCTGTTCAGGGCGCTGAGCGTTATTCTGGTGACCGCGGTGGAAGCTCAAACTACGGTAACAACTCGGGTTACGGTGGCCGCTCCAACTACGGTGGCAACTCGTACTACGGTGGCAACTCGTACTACGGCGGCGGCAGGAAGTATTACTGATTTCGGCATCTGTCCGTTTTCTTTTGTTCTGTTACCTTTCTTTGTACCCCTTTTTTTAATTTTCGCTTCTGATCTGGTGTGACTGGCACGATAAGCTCCGAAGTGTGTTTTTGTATAATCTTTTTTTTTGTAAACTGCATGCACTGCGTAACGATAAAACGGATTGTCGTTGAGTTGAATTCAAATTAAGTTAAGGTGACATTTTTTTGTATTATACAATGTAATGTATTGAGCGATCTGTTTATTTACAACAGATCGTTAATGCATGGGATTCTGTGAACCGTCATGACGATTTTTAAAATAAAAAATTTGTCGTAGTTCGTTGATGTGGTCCGCAAAGATGACGCCGTTGAGATTCTGCATCGTTCTGACAAGTTATATTTTATGGTTGTTTTTAGTTTGTTGGGTTTAGAATTTTTTGGGGTAACTCCACAAAAACCCGGACTCAAAAACGAATTTTTTTGGATTCAGTTAAAATTTTTTTTTCGACGCTTTTCAAAAAACAGATTCGTATCACCGTGCGCAAAAAAATTGGTTTATCAATTATTATTTATAGAAAATGTACTATTTTACGATTGGTCAAAATTTTCAATTTCAAGCTGTACATTTTTTAAATTTTATCTTGAAATTCTAAAACTCTTGACATAGACGAATTTCAGAGCAAAACTTAGAATTTTTTACTCCATAAATATTTTGAAAACCCAATGAATAAATAAAAATTAACGATGGGGTGCATTTTTTGACAGAAAGAAACCTGGGTGAATAATTTCTTGGATCTCGTCATCATCGTCCCCTGTCACGGTCTGGTCTGCGTATGTATGTATATACGCCGGCGCGCGTACGCGTACCAGTTGAAACATCGCCTATCTCCGGTGGGAGAAATGGTAGCGTCAATCCACGGAACAAATACAGACAACTCTCCTGACCTGGTACCCCTTTGTCTATTTCCTGGACCCCGTTGATATGATTTGTGCTGCAGGAGAAAAGAGCATCCCCCGTTACTACCTGCAGCATCTACCGAGCTCCCGGGTCACGTTCGCATTCCGCCAAACCAATCACCATCAGGTGCACTACCAGCACAGCAAGCACGGTGATCGGGTGTCAATCTGGGTCACTGACACACTCACTGCGCGTCGTCCGACTGACTGACTGATTCTTCGCGGCCTGTGTACCTACCTCGTTCAGGTGTGTCTTCTTCTTTTCCATCACACCGCTCCCGCTCCAAGAACCGTCAACAAAATCAGCTACTACCTGTCGCAGTCGATTGCTTCTAGTATCCGGCTGCTTGATCCGATAAATCCCAAATTACTTTTTTTACCCGAAGACCATGAAGGTCGTCGACACCGCCAAGAGGCGCAAGGGCGACGATCACGAGATTCTCATCATCGATGATCGTCGCGAGACGCTCTATCAGGTTGCCATCGGCGTCAGCTCTGTCATCAGCATCTGCAGTCTCCTCAGCTTGTGTCTCGTCGTTCCGAGCATGTACAACTTTGTCAATACAATTTCTGAGTTTGGACGTAACGACTTTGCCTACTGCGAGGTGAGATTAAAATTTTTACCTGCCTTTTGAATGTATAAAAAAAATTGGGATACTGTAATTTTCGTGTCAAAACCTAAAAACCCGCGAAATCAATTTTTTGCTTTTACCAAATAATTTTTTTTCGTGATTTCAGAGCGCAACGCTAGACATGCAACTCGAAATGGACTCCATGACCAGACTCGCCAACAACAGAACAAAACGCCAAGCAGGTGGCTCCGAGCAGTACGGCGCGTACAATCCATCCCTGCTCGCGCAAGATGCCCCCCAGTTCCAAGAATGCCCGGCGTGCTGCGTTCCCGGTGACCGAGGACCGCCAGGTGACTCCGGTCTACCTGGCCTTCCCGGTTCCCCCGGTCCCGACGGAGCCCCCGGCCGTGCCGGATCCACGCCCAACGCTTCCTGCATTCCTGAACGCGTCTTCGAGCCTCCTCCATGCCTTCCCTGCCCCCAGGGACCTCGTGGACCTGCAGGTCATCCAGGATTTCCAGGTAAGCAAATATTTACCTGCTTTTGAAAAAAATTGAAAAAAAAATTTTTAGGCGACCCAGGAGATCCAGGTATCGCTGGTGCCCCCGGTCGCGACGGAGATCCCGGAAAACAGGGCGAACCCGGTCCCCCCGGCTTCCCAGGCCCTCCCGGCCCCGTCGGGCCCCCCGGCGATAAAGGCGTCACCCCCGAAGCCCGCGTCATACCCGGTCCACCCGGCGACGCAGGCGAAAACGGACCCTGGGGCCCACCCGGTCACCAGGGCATGGCAGGCGAAGACGGCTACCCCGGAGCTCCCGGTGAAAAAGGTTGGCCCGGACCCCCGGGACGCCCCGGGCCTCCAGGTGAGCCAGGTGCACCCGGACAACTCGGCGAACAGGGCCCCGTCGGTACGCCTGGCACCTGCGTTTGCCAGGATACGGAAGTCGTCGTCGCAGACACCGTCGGTCAGATCCCAGCTTCCCGGGGCTACGATGCAAGCGCGGACAGTCCTCCGTCGATCAGCCTCGAGCCTCACTCTCAGGGCGGCTACTATTCAAAGTAGTCTGTTTGTTGTCTGTCTGGCAGTTGTTACCAGTATACTTTACGATACGGCGACCCTTTTTTTCCTGTTTTGTCTGTGCCCTACCACTCATCTCAGTGCCCGAAATTATTTACATAACTGAATCATGTTTTATTACACGTTGAATTAATTATTAATTAATTAATAAAATAAAGGTTTATAGATGAAGCTTAAATTTACAAACAAACAAATGCGCGGGTTACGATTAAAAAAAAACAACACTCGATTGTAAAAAACGGTCTCGCGCGGATTTTTCTTATCTAAAGCAGATTTCACCGGTCTCGTGTGGAATATTTGATTTCATTGGTCCCAAGCGGATTTTTTTCTAGAAAAGTTTGTTTGTTTTCAAATTTGCAGAAAATGACGCAATTAACCGACCGACCGAAAATTGAAAATTCTCGAACATTCCAATGAGTGCTAATGCAAGGTGTGGCGTCGGCGCAATCTGCACAATTTTACGACCCGCGTCTTCGAAAATGGAGAAAAAATTTGATTGCGCAACCACAACCATCACAACCATGGGTCAGCGAGCGCTGGAGGGCATTTTCGAAGTGAAGTGATATATCCGAGGCGGAGTGGTGGGGTGGAGGACTCCGTCATTCTTTTATTCATTTGTCACACCACATTTGGCTAGGATTCGGTCGGCATATAGGACTTTTACTTCGACAAAACTTGGATTATCGTTTTTTGCCGTGTCTCACCACGAAAACTAAAAACTAAAACGTGATTGATTAATCGTTAACGATGGCGATTTAGGACAATTGACTGAAACACTTTTGTTCTGTTTTTTTTTGGGAGAAGTGAAGATTCGGATTTTTTCTGCCTCTGGCGAAGATAATATCTACTTATGTACAAAAACAGAAAGGTGATCATCGCTCAGCTCACCTTTAAAATTTTTCTTTTTGAATTTTTTCTTCTCGAATTAGCACATGTTTATCGGTTGATTTTTGGATATCTAACGACGCGTCATCGACGTCATCAAGAATCTGTAAATTTTTTTGATCGTTTCTGGAATGTATGGTTTCTGGAATGGATCAGAAAAAGCAAAGTGTGCGCGTGTCTTTTTTTTCGCGCAACACCGGATGGATGAATGGATGGATGGATAACGTTATTGATACATTTCTCTCCGATTTCAGTCCCGTCGATTGACCTTGCCTACCTACCTACCTACCTACTCTCGATCGACAACGACGAGACGACGACCCGGTTCAGTTTATCATCAGTAAGAAGAGAGAGCGAGTGTGTCTTCCTATCTGGACCAGCACCTGCAACAGCACAAACAGCAACTAGGTGACCTCAATCCCCCCTACCTGTTAACAACAACGATTGCTCTCGCTCTCATCTAACCGTTGCGCAAATCAGAGACAGACGCCAACGGTTTGACCAAGATTTTTAGTATCTTCTCACAAAGACACACACACACACAGCACACACTCTCGCGTCGGCTAGGTGGTGTCATCGGTGTTTCGTACGCCGTCGCTGACCCCCCTCATCATCGTCGACGTCGACGTCGTTTTTGGTACTGATGCCCATTCCGGCTTGCGGTCCTCACGCTGATAGCCCCCCACCCCTGCCTAAGACCGCTCCGCCGCCGTTGGATCAAGCGCAAATCGACGCGATCCAGGGCTTTATCAAGGTGCGTGTTGGGTTCGATTTTTATCGTAGAACTATCATTTTTTTCAAAAATTTCCTTTTTTTTGTTTTTTTGTTTTTTTTGCGTGAATCAGAATCCAGAATTATGCGTGTACGAAGTTTTTTGGCATCTGAAACCCTCGTTTTTTTTCAGGAAAACCCCGAACCGTCGATTGAGCTCGACGAAAACGCCAACGAACTTCCCTGTCCCCCGACTCCCATCCCAGTCCTTCCCCCGACCGCCTCGCCTACCCCCGTGCCTTCCCCCACCAAGGAGGACCCCGTATCACCGCTCCACCGCATCCGTAACCTTCTCAAATCCCTGTTTCGGCGTCGAAGCGCGTCGTACCACCTAGCAAGCGTCCACACCCCTCAGGACAGCGCTCCGTCAACGTTTTCGTGTTCGGCAGGGCTCCTGCATCGGGTGCGAAGGCCCTCTGTTATCCCCGAAGGCAGTCAGGTAGAAACCCCTACCAACGACCAAAAAAATGTCAAACCAACAATGGAATCGGGAACGGATATACCGGTACGTTACCGGACTACAGATTGCTTTTAGCGGATGTTCGTTGCTTATTTTGTGCCTTGCGCTTCCGGTCATGTACAACAGCGTCCAGACGACAATTGACTACGCACAGAGCGAGATGGCTTTCTGCGAGCGATCTAATGAACAGGCACTCTACGAACTCGCGTTGGGACGTGAACTGGTAACCAATGGCACGAGGAAGCGACGAGCAGGCGGCTACGGTGGATACGCGGCTTCTGGCTCCCATCCCTACGGTCCGGGACAACGCGGAGGCTATGGCCCCTCAGCCGGAGTTAATGCCAACTTTGAATCGGGTTACGGATCTGTTTCGGATTCCACAGGGTCCCCTCTACAGACTGAGTGCCCTGGATGCTGTATCCCGGGTCCTCCTGGCCCACGTGGACCTTCGGGAACACCTGGAAAGCCAGGTACTCCCGGATCAGCCGGAAAACCTGGATTCCCGGGAACTTCGCCGAATCAGACTTGCCCGATTTTGAAACAACGGGAACCCCCTCCGTGCAGGCCTTGTCCCAAGGGACCACCCGGCATCAAGGGTTGGCCCGGATTTCCAGGTGATGTTGGACCACCTGGACCACATGGCAACAAGGGTAAGTACTTTTTTTCCAGGTGATGTCGTAAAACAAATTTATGGGGAATCTTTTGGACAATTAGGTTTTTTTTGAAAAACCCTGTCAGACGCTAAAAGTCACGTAAAACCGTTGAAAAGACGCGTGTTGTTCGCTTACACGCATGAAAGGGCGTAAAAATTAACAAAAAAATAATGAGTAATTACGGTTACAATCGTTTTGTTTTTTGCTCTTTTGACGCTCAAAAACAAATTTTTTGGCAACCTAAAAAAAATCAAATTAAACATTTTTCCAGGCGAAGACGGCGCAGACGGCGAACCAGGTGAACCAGGCCCGGTCGGGCCACCTGGCTTCCGCGGATCTCCGGGTGTACCCGGCGATAAGGGCCCTACCCCGGCGGGCGACATCAAGGAAGGCCCACCTGGCGATTCCGGAGTGCCAGGCCCCATCGGTCCCCCCGGTGTACCCGGTCTTCCCGGACGCAACGGCATCACCGGTCCCCAGGGCGATCGTGGATGGCCTGGACAACCAGGTGAGCCCGGAGAACCCGGCTACCCGGGTCCCGAAGGCCCAGGCGGTGCCATCGGACCCCCCGGCGAGCCCGGTACCTGTGTATGCGAAAATGTGGATAGCGTTATCCTCGTTTCACCGAGCGCCCAACAACCCCTCCTACCCGAGCAGGCCGACGTCGGTTCCTACTCTCAATCATCATCATCCGGCGGCTATGGCGGATACGGTCGATAAAATTATAATTACTATAATAAATATTTTTCACCTCATAATAATGTTAATAATCACTTACACTTATATTTATACGTTCCCCAACAAAAAAAGTTGTACTACGATGTCGTCGTTATCTTTGCGGTTCTCACTTTGTTTTTTTTTTCATTTTTATTTTTTTGCAATTTTTTTGATGATTTGAGTTTTTCTGCTCATGTCAAAGTCTAATAAAAATTACACCATGTCAACAACGCCGACGCCGACAGGCTACGCGTACGTGTCAACCCGAGTGTTCGATTGGCTTTTTACGACCCAAGCTTCAGGAAAGAAGAATTCCACACGTTTTAGGCACCCAAAACGAGCGTTTTTTATATCCATCGGAAAAAAAAAATTCGAGAGAGTGAACTTTTGCTCGTTCAAAGTTCAGTCATACTGTAACTTTTGCCCGGGCCAAAAAAGGCAAAGGGTTTTTTCCATCACCTCGACCTTCGGTTTAACGCAGCGCAGCTATCAATTCTGATTTATTTTTTTGCTTTTTTATTTATTATGCATGCACGCAAGTTTCCGACCGTGTGATGATTTCCGGCTTCTTTGCGCTAATTTTAACGCGTTCTTTGTCTTCGAACGCTAATGCGAAGAACGATCATAACAGACATCTGCCATTTTGCTTGTGATAACGATGCATCAGTGTCCTGTACTATTTTTAAAGATCGGTGAATAATCGTGAGGAGAAAGAAAAAGAAGAAGCGGTGTGACTCGTCTTTTGTGTTGTATTTTTTTTTGTTTGCAGCATTGCGAAATTTTTTATCAATGAGTTTTTAGTTAGTCAGAACGATGAAAAAAATTGTGAAAGCAATCGTATGATTTTTTTTAGAGATTCATAAATAAATTTGGAAAACTTGTTTATATTCTTTTACCAATTTTTTTTCAATTAAAAATTAGTAAATACAATATTTTTTTGCAAACAAAAAAATTCAACTGAAAATTTGTATTCAACTAAAAAATTTGTACAATAATTTTTTTCGCAAAACTTATAAAATTGTTTTGTAATTCAAAAATGTAAAAACATTTTTTACAAAAATGCTGACAAATTTTTTTTAAAGTTTTTTAAAATTTAATAATGTATTTTCTTTAAAAAAAATTTATTTGCAGTTCAAAAAGGTTTTTTTTAATTTTTATTTCGTAATGAGTGTTTTTCGCTTTTATATTTATCAGCAAACAGATTTTTTTTAGGACGTAATAAATTTATTTTTATTTATTTTACCGGTGATTTTTTAATCGGCGTTTGATACGTTTTTTAAATTTTTTTGAAATTAGTCATCGAATTTTTCAAACAATAGCATAAAGTTTTTTTTCTAAAGATTTTTACGATACCCTAATTCGTAAAGAATTTCCCCATGTTTTCGTGATGACTTTCCCAAATGTGCTTTATATTTATTTTTTTCTGCATCACGATGTCTCATTTGTTTGTGCATAGGGAAAAAAATTGGGTGTTCACCCAACCCGGTCCTCTTCACAAAAATATGTACATCCCTGCAAGATCATTGCTGCCACCAATCCAATCTTGCACCACAATTTTTTTTCGTCTTCGATAAAGGAGTATTTTGAACTCTTAGTAGGGAGTTTGTGACTTTTATGAGCTCTTCAGGGCATACATACATAGTACGCGCTTTGCACGTTTTTTGTTTGTTTTTCCCAAAAATAGATCTGTTGATGGGTAAAAGCTTGCGCGTAGAACCTAAAATAGAACTGTGTATATAACTGCGCGAGATGTATCCCACACGGCATCAAACCTGCCGACCTGCGTCATCAGCAAGTTTTTGTTCGTTCGCGATCGCGATCGCCTAAATGGTCGATTGTTTTGTTTACGCGTTGATTTTTTTTTCTTGTGCATGCATGTGAATGTACAAATATGTACAACGTCCCCTGGGGACACTATGGTACGCTCCTGGCCTTTCCCTGTCCCTGTCCGTTGCCTGGCAGGACGCCAGTTGATCAATTCATCTCCATCATCATCATCATCACGGGGCACGCAGACTGGCCAGGGAGTCCTTAGCGAACCGAACCGGGGCTGCCTCCAGACACACGTCTCTCTTTTTTTGTTGTTGACAGATGAGTCGATCAGTGGTCATCTGAACGTGTACCTGTACTTACTTCAGTGATCAGTAACTTACTACATATGTATAATATTTACTTCTTCAACGACAAAAAAATTGTGTTTGCACAGACTACCGCAAGGAAACAAAAATTAAATATTTAAACATTTTAAGCACAATTTTTCAAATTTCTGACATTCTCGACGTTGTTCGTTAACTTTGTTCCGTCGATAATCGCCTCGTCAAACAGTGCGCCAGCCTGCGCGAGAATCCCGCGCGAACGAACACAAACGCCCCCGGCTTGAAAAAGCTTTTTTTTCACGAGGAAAAAAAGCTGTTTTCCCCCGGCTGCGTGTCGTCATTAGACGCATTGTCAACAAAAAAATACTGACCAATAACAAGACTTTCTATCAAATCACGAGGCCTCGGAAGCCAACCCAGGCCGGATTGAGCGCGAACCAGCTGTCACATAAATAAAAGAATCCAAATCCAAATCAATCCAGTCAAAAAGTTAAAAAAAAAACGTTGACTTTGTCACGGCGAATGTTTATGCATTCATTTATTTCCTCCTTCGACCGAGACCGAGACCGAGATTTTGTTCTTTCTGGTCGGCCTGGGTCAAACAGCCGCGGGTGTTCGTTCGGTACTCTCCAGTGTAACATCGCCTTCGCCTTCATCGCCCCCGGAGGCGTCTTCAGATCGCCTTCGCCTCCGGAGGCGAAGGCGAAGGCGAAGGCAAAAAATTGATCGCCTCCAATTGCCTTCGCCTCCATCGCCTTCAGACCTTTACAATTTTGAACAAAAAATCTGAATGGCTTTAAATTCTAACCACAAATAGTCAAAAAACAGTTTTACCACTTTATTTAATAGAATTAAAAGCCTTCTATTATCATAATTTCGCTTTCTGCTATGATTTTGTAAGAGAAAATTTGAGATTTGACACCAAAGGCGCCTCTGATCGCCTCCGTCTCTGGAGGCGCCTTCATCGCCTTCGCCTTCGCCTCCGGAGGCGAAGGCGAAGGCGAAGGCAATAATTTTGGTTTGCGTTACACTGGTACTCTCCCGGGGTCCAACGCGGCCTCATTTATTTTTTTCCTTTCTTCTTCGTTTTTCGTTCGTTCATTCATTCGACTCTTCATTAGCCAATGAGCCCGGAACTGGTGTCGCAAGGGAATTTGACAACGACGGACGGATGACAACAGCAGACGTTTTTGCAGCTATCCGGCTGGTTGTGCCATAAAAAACAACCGGATTACCCTCGGTGCTGCCGGCAGTGACGGGATGGGGTGTAATCAAGTCGAGCCATTAGAATTATATTTAGAATTAGCCCAACTGCGTTATTTTAGGCCCAAATGGCCCACGCCGCTGTCAATTTGGGGGCTACCTACTACCGTCTTTGTCTGCTGCAAGAAAAACGTGAGTGTGCTATTTTTGTCTTATCACTCGGAATTTTATTCATTGTTCAATCGACGTCAGATTATGTCTTGTCATGTTTTAAATTTTCCTTTGTTAATGATGGTTCTAGAAAACATACACGTTGAATGTTGCAACCAGGGTTGAGTCCGTTTTTTGTTCGCGAACAAACACGAACATTTTGTTAATTTTGTTCCAAAAATCGAACAAACGCGAACATTTTTGTTAGTGTTCGCGAACGAACAGAAACGAACAACGAACAGATTTTTAGCATAGTTTATACCAAATTTTGTCCAAACTGGGCATAAAAACGTAAACTTTGGTATTTTCAGTTTTCACGTTTTTGGTGACAGTTTTTCTACATTTTTTTTGCCGAAGGCAATTGACACTTTTTGCCTTTTTTGGAAAAATAACATCAATTTCGGCATCTTTAAACCGATTTTACCTAAATTTTTGTTCGTTTTATCTGTTCGGAAAATTTTTCTTTGTTCGCGAACGAACTCGAGCAAAGCAAATCTGTTCTCGAACGAACACGAACAGGAAAAATCGAATCTGTTCGCTAAAAAACACGAACGTTCGCTCAACCCTGGTTGCAACTCGTTCGAATCAACTCAACTCGTGTCCAATCACGCAAACCACGTGGTGCTTGTAAAACAACTCTCGAGTTATTTATTTTTTCCATGTTGCTGCTAGTAAAAATTTAATGATCACTTATCAAGAAATGTCCATTACCGGTAGCAACGTTGAAATTGTCTCCTACATGCTTATTTTTTTTTGTTGAAGAAAATGTCAAAAATCAACACACCAACACTCCTCTGCTTTTCCGGGGGAGCGTCATGCGGCAAAGTCTACCCTACTCCGTACATGCGTAGGACGGGAGAGGACAGGTACAGGACAGGTATCGGTGATAAACTCACCTAACTGCACAGCCCGATGCTTATCACACCGGGCCAACGGCGTCTCGACGGCGCCGGGCGTGAATAGTTTGGATCGTCGCAACTCGCGATAACTCAATCATCCTACCGTATCCCTGACTGAGCATCCGACCCCGGATTCTCTGCGCTTTGAACCCTAACAATCCTTTGGCTAGTTTTAGGCCCAAATTGTCACACTGAACTTATTATAACAATAATCTGCTGAATTGCTTGTCGACGTCGGGAATAGATTGATAGGTTCAAAAATCCCTTTTTTTTAAATACATAGGAGCCGTCGATCAACAGGTGGTATGAACGAGAGGATAAATATGCAAATGAGCCAGGCAGGCGTTGGACTGACTGAGCTCGATTATGATACCTTTTTCGGGCATATACATACATTTTTATGTATTTACAAGAACAACAATCGTTTATTGAAGAGGGATTATGCTATTTTTATTTCACGGGTCCAACGTATTATATCACCTCGTCCACGTCCGGGAAAAAGAGGAACAATCAGGTAGCCCGAGGATTTTTTGGTCACCCCGCCACCTGTGTTTTTTTGTTGTATTTTGACACGTATTTCATGACTAATTTATGTATGTTTTTTTTTCTATACATATCTATTTTTGTCCTAAACACAGAGTTCACGTGTTCAGACATGAAACGATACCCGTTGTTTACCGGGATGCTGCAACATCTTTATAAATGGACCGGGCAATGTCAGATTTTTTGTTCGTTTTTGAAATTTGTGCATCGTTGGTTTTTCGATTCCAAAGATGTTATGTTTTCTTGTCCGAGTCAATTCTTCCACGTGTGTTTGGACATTGATAGTAGGGTCGCCCCCGTAGTAGTCTAGGTAAAGATCACAGTCATGAGCAGACAGGTGAGCAGGTCTAATATTATCGCACAGTCGATCGACCCCGGGCCCGGGTTCATTCGTATTATCGTTGCCCCCCCCCCCCCCGTGATTGTTTGCCAGCGAAACTGACTGACTGACAGACTGACTGTTTGTCAAGTCTTATATAAATCCAAATCCCGCGCACCTTTTATAATATTATCGTATTTTTCCTTCGTAGAAACGTAAAAGCGTAAAACTTGACAGAAATCCTATAAAAGGACTGATACAGACTCCAGGTAAATAAACAAACACAAAATATAGTATGTACCAACAAAAAACCACGCGCATGAGAACGGTGGCGGTGTTTTCCCGATTCTTCGAGCAAGTATCGGTGTCCTTTTTTTCCTATCAGTCAAGTCCCGATGGTGTTTGTTTATTGGCACCCCACGCATAAAAAAAACTATATAAGCACCGACCAATTTTATACATATACTTTTCTTGGTGATAAAAATTTCGCCTCCAAAAAACCCACAGTCAATCCAATCCACAACGCTCGGTTCTTGGTCTGGTTTTTTTTTTGCACTCACTCTTGGTTGACTCGGTGGTGTCACCTGGCGTTATCACGTTTTTTTTTTGACGGCGGTAATGCCTGGGATTTTCTCGACGTGTGTGTGTTGTTTATGTCAGAAAATGTCAGAAACTATCACCTCAGGACACAGGGTTCTTTGGACGACACTTGCACGCAGGTAAGGTAAGAAAAAAAAAAGAAGGAAGTTGCATACACAGAAGAAAGAATTTTCTTTGTTCCCGATTTTCGTGGAAGGCGCCCGGCTTCCGGAAGAAAAGGGGAATTCCCCTCTGACGTGAGTTCTTTTCCGGTTATTACTTGATAGATATTTTTGGAGCAGGCAGGTAAATTGCCGGTAAACACTAAAAACACGTCGGCGCCGGCCGGCGTCAACTAAGGTTTTTTTTTGTGTGGATTCTACAGTATCCTAGAAGATCATAAATCAAGAACAAAATTATTTCAAAAATCACTTTTTTTGATTGTTGTTTTTCTTTGACATGATACACAGATGAGGGACAACGGACAATTTTTTTGTTGTGGCCAATGTCGTGTGCATCACGTCACCGGCTTCAAAATCAGGTGTAAGTATGTATGTAAGTGCTTTGAACAGTTGCGATGTTTTGTTCTTCTCATTCAAAAACAGCAAAACAAAATTATTGCATAACGGTGTGTTCGTTTTTTGTTTTTCATGATAGACCTTACGTTCCAAAATTTTTATAAATAAATTGTAGGCCATTATCCTTTTTTTTCTGCCGTTTTTTTTTATTTTTCCTTCGTTTTTTCTTTTTGTAAGAAAAATATTTATCCCAATACTGAGTTTTCCTGCAAAATCGCAAAATCTTTTTTGTTGTTTTTTTCAAAAAAATGAGTTCAAAGAAGCTGCGAAACATCCATTCTCACAGAAAATAAATCAAATTGAGTTTCTTCCTTCTTTTGCGAGTTGTTGCAACCCAGTTTCATGGGCCCATGAGTATGGGTCGGTTTTGCCATTCAGTCACTTTCCCGGTAACAATTTGAATTCCCCCGCGTATTCAAACCTTTTTTTTTGTACATATGTATGTAGTATGTAAAACTGACACTCCCACTTTTCTATTTACTGGATACTTTTCTTCCAGACAAAGGACAGAGAAAGAGAAAGCTTTTGCCATGGTCGTCGCTTCCCTGGTCCATGGTCTGGATGAGGCCGGTTTGGTTTGGTGGTTTGTTTGGCCGGCCGACCGATTGTCTGCTGCGCTTAGCTAGCGCGCCGCGCCCTGCATGTGCCACCGAAGAGTCAGAACGAGACAAGTCTGTTGTACCATGCATGCCATGCAGCAGCAGCGGCAGTGACGTGTTGAAATCATTTTAGTGTCGTGCCATTGCTATTGTTTCAGTCTTGATTAAAATTGCGCTTTGGTCTCTCTTCGTCGTCTCATTTATTTTCAGCGTCGGAGCAATGCTTCAAAATTAAATATCTAACTTAAACGGCCCACATTCCAGTGCAAGAACAACTTTTAACGACGCCATAACCCATAAAGAATTTGAATTGAATTTTTCATAATTTTCTGAGATCACTAAATTTGGAAAAAATTCTGGGAATTCCTTTACTTCCGGAAAAATTTTGGAATAGCGTAGCGTAAAATGCAGTTTTTGCGCAAAAATTAGATAAATATAAATAATTAGTTTGTCCGTCCTGGAGGCATTCATGCCCAGTTGTATTTGTGGGAGGCCGTTCTTTTTCATACAATCATCACTCGGCGGTGATAAACCATCAGCATCATCTCCTCTCTGCACGCGTCTTCTTTCACGTTTTCCTTCCTTCCACGCATGCAGAACGGGGCAGTCGTTTTGTTGTGTGTGTGTGATAATTTTTGTTGTGCCTGCTAACATATTGTACATAAAAGGAGACAATGGTCTCGCAGTCATTTTGCGCTCGCTCGCTCGTCCCCTGCCGGATCGGTGGGGTCAATCAAGCGCGATTTTCAGAAGTGCACCGCGCCGGCCGAGGTCGAAGGAGGGACCGTATCCCAATATATCTCCTTTCCCCATACCAAAAAGTTATCGGGTTTTTCTTAATTTTCCCGTGTGTACACTTTACTAATCCCCTTTCCTTCCCCCTTTTGCAATTATTAATTTAGTACGTGTTTTGACTGACATTTGATTTTGCGGAGATCTCCGATTTCCTGCCCATCCATTTCATTCCATCGCGGAGGAGTGCCCGGTCCGGTCCGGGCCCGAGATAATCTCTCCGACTGATTTACAAGTTTCCAGCCCGCTTCAGATTGCATCCTTCTCCTTCATCATCTTCTTCGACATGACAGACTCCATCATTTCCACCCCGACGACAGCAACTACGACGACCGGTGCAGCAGCAGCCGCTCGCAATCGTCTCCAACGCTCCGTGGCTGGTCAGTTTGTTTGTTGTGATGATCGTCCTGGTCTTTCATATGTCTGTTTGTCCGTTTTGGTCGTAGTAGTAGTCGTAGTGATCGCGACTCTCACAGGATGCGTCCTTCCTCTCTCTCTCTCTATCTACACCAGTGCTTCCTCCTCTCTTTTCCCTGCAACAAATTTTTCATTTCCATTAAGCTGCTGTGGTCCAGGTCCAAAATAAGTTGCTATTTAAAATGCGCTTTCTGCCGGGTTCGTTTGTGCACCGGTGTGGCGTTATCACCTGTCCAACCTGTGCAACCGGACAATTTAAAAACGTCGCCGGAACTTGGTCTTTTGCGACCACTTACCGTGACGATGAAGATTACGGTAAGTCTGACGATTGTTTGACCTGATAAGATCCGGGTTGACCTGTCTGATAATTCGCCGGAAATCAGGTCCAACCCGTGACTGATCCTCGACCCAGGTCCTCGACCCGGGTTCTAGGACATCATGCTTACTTCCTCACCTTTCCCCTTCCCCCTTTCAACCAGTTAGAAGAAAAAGGATCGTAGTACGGTAACCAGTTCTATGTTCCTTCTGTCGAGCAGGCTGTTACCCCAGGCTTTCATCATGCGCGCACCCATCTCACCTCTCAACAACCAGATGAAGCATCGCTAGGACTGGTAGAAGAGCTTCTAGCCTATACCTGTCACCCACTTAACCCGGTCTCATGACGACCCCCAACTTGCCTCCTCCGTGAACGGCGATTATTTATTTATTTGTTTCTTTTTTTTTTCTCCACTCCCCAGGCTTCAACATCAGAACTCACGTCACGCCACTGATGTGAGTTCTTGAAACTTTACACCCTGCACTGACTGCACCGATCAGTGATCATCAGTCTCTAACTAAACAAAATCGCCCCCAAATTAGGTATCCCAGGTGCTAAGAAGGACGCCAGACAACAGTTTTTGGCCACGTCGTTTACGGTACATACTTACTTAACTTTATGGGAGGGTTCGGGGTAGTAGTAAATATAACAGTTATCGCTGACAAGTGCGCTTGCTCCAAAAAAAAGAGAGAGTGCGTGGTCCATTTTTCAATTGCGTTTCGTTGACACACAAAGTTGACTATTTTTTCTTTTTTTTCCAAAAAAAATCATCTTTTTTTTTCGCATAAAATAATGGCTGAGTGGTAGAGTAGATTGATAACGATAGTTGAGGATGGGATTGGCGAACGAACAAACGAGCGAACAGAGTACTTTCAAACTCCCGATTATTTATAATTTTTTGAATCACGGATTGTACACATGCATGATTTTTAGAAAATTCGAATGAGTATATTTATTCATGTTCTTTCATTTTTCGCTTACCAAAAAAAGTACTCTGAAGCGCTTTGCATAATGCTTTTTGCCCCCGAAACCATCAATCCCGTAACACACACACACACGCCTCCTATGTATGATAGTAGCTGGCTGAACCGTAACCGACTACTATCTGGTATAATAGTATACTGCCTTTAAAAAGTCATCAACCATCGCCTCGAGGCACATACCGCGGCCGTGGCCGTGGCGTTTGTTGTGGTTGTGGTGACGAGCGCGCATTGTCTCTCTCGGCCAGAGTTGTTCAATTCGACAATTTTCAGTGCTCGCTCTGCTCGCGCTCTTTGAGCAACTCAATTTTTCGTGCTCGCTCTGCTCATGCTCTTTGAGTTCCTAAAATTTTCGCGCTCGCTCCGCTCGCGCTCTTTTATTCTCAGATCGTCTGCTCTTGCTCTGCTCACGCTCGTGAGTTGAGCAGGAGCGAGCAATGAGCAAACATGGCTCACACATAAAAATGTGAATTTTGAGCCAAAATTCAGTTCCTCACTAAAAGAAAGACCGTATACTCCTTGGAGATACCCCCAACATCGTGTTTTTGATCGAAATTACCAGTATTTTAGTATTTGTAGCACTAAATTTATAGTGAGCAGTGCTCATTTTAAAAATTTCTCTTGCTCGCTCTGCTCGCGCTCTTTGAGCAATTCAATTTTTCGTGCTCGCTCTGCTCATGCTCATTGAGCACTCCAATTTTTCGCGCTCGCTCCGCTCGCGCTCGTGAGCTGAGCAAGAGCGAGCAGTGAGCAGGAGCAATTTGGTGAGCATCGAACAACTCTGCTCTCGGCCTCCGTTTGGTTGACAGCGTTGACAACATCAGCGTGCAGTATAGCACACCAACTGCTGACTCGGTTGCTTGATCGCTCGCTCGTCTGCTACGTACGTAGGACGCCCTGCCAGCCTGCTCTGCATTTTTCCTGCTCTTGCGCAGGGCAGGCTGGGTGCCGGTGATTACGACTGCTACATAAATACATACTAGGGCGTCGGCTGCTGGATGCGTGGAATTCTATCAATTCAATTTAGAATCTGCAGACAAATGTACAGATACCGATTTAGAAGTCAAATTGATGTTTGTCTGCTTGATCTCGAAATTCCACTTTCCTAACCTTTTTTTCTGAGTTTTGATAAATGTTTATCAACGTTATATATACTTATATACCACGATATATAACGTTATATATACTTATATACCACGATATATAACGTTATATATACTTATATACCACGATATATAACGTATATATATACTTATATACCACGATATATAACGTTGATAAACATTCATCAAAAATCATATATAACGTTGATATATTTATATACAACGATATATAACGTTGATTGGGCTTTTGTGCACCTGGATCTTTCAAAATTCCCATAGACCGGCACAGAATTTGATCCAATCGCGCATGTTTGTTAGCCTCAATGTCTCCAAGATCCCTGTACATATGCATTTTTTTGTCCAGGTCAACGACCAAGATTAGCACCCTCTTAGAACCCCAGAGACCTCCAGAGAAGGCGGGGGAGTGGATTTTGGTAATCTCCGCAGTCGACTGCTTGATCGGGATCGTGTTGAGTCTTTTTTTGGAGTTTCTGACATTGTATGAATGAAACTCCGTTGTCTCCATTGCTCCCTGGAGGCAAAGGCGGGAGAGACGGGAGGGGGGAGAAAGGTCGCCTTGAACCCACAACGAACGTGGCTGGCTGGCGACGGACGACGACGACGACGACCTGGCGTTCATCCCCCCTCTCCCCTGAGGGGGGGCGGGGTTGCGGGCAGCGTCGGTGATGTCGTCGAGATCACACGTTCTCCTCTTCGACGCACGCTTGCTTGCTTTTTGCTTGAGCGAGAGAAAGAAGAAAAATCGGCTGGCGCCTGCGTTGTCGAAAAATTATGTTTGCGATTTAGTTTTTTTTTTCACCGTGACAGCAGCAGCCGGCGTCGTCGTCGTCCGTCCGGCTCCTCCTCTTGACTCAGGTCGGACTCCTTCTCCCTTCTCCTGACGCCATCCGCTCGGCGTCGCTGACGGGATCAGAGACCTCCAACCCCAGCCCCTGTCCCAGCCCGCCCTTGTTGTTTTGTCGCTGTCTTGTCCCAGGCAGCGTGATTCCGTCGTGGTATAAGTATATATAACTCGAGCTCTTTCGTGTTCACTTCGTTATTGTCTGATTAGTACCCCATCAACTCAACTTAGTTCTCTCATCACGGGTGCTATTTTTTTTCAGACAAACGTTTTATGGACTGTCGCCAACAACACAAGATACGCTCAGCATCTGTTACTACCATGTCTTCACCCTCAGGCAGCACACTCGTAGCCAATCCCATTGACCACCACTGGCCCTTGTCGGATAACCGACGCAAGCGAGATTTTCACATCCAGGTGATCCAGGTGCACGAAGGCCCCAAGTGGTACGTGTGGCCCGGACGAACCGATGACCAGGCAAATACCATCTCTCCTGCCAAGAATAATTCCAACCAGGAAAATGACGCTATCTGCTCCACGACTGCAGCCGGGACTCCGGCAAACGATACTGGCATGCTTACGCGAGAGAGGGGACGCCACAGCCGTCGACACCTCCATCACCTGCACCAGTTCTCAACCGTTGACAGCGGAGATGTCATGATGTCTGCCGGCTCCGAGAACTGCCTTCACTCGAAGCCCATTCCCACACCCCACCACGATTCGCAGACTTTCAAGATTCTTTCCGTCGATGCTAAGCATACGGATACCGACGATGAGGATTACGAACACCATCCACTCTGTGGTCAGAAGTCGTATTCACTCGACAACGAACCACACTTTGGCTCACCTGTATCACTTTTCTCGCCGACATTTGTCAACAACAATGCCTTCTAGTTTATTAGAAACCCCCAAGAAATGTATTACACTTAGCCAACCATTTTTCTTCACACATCGCTTCCAAAGCAATCCCCCAACCAAGAATATGAAATATGCTGTTGGCCCGCGAATATTATGTTGTGATCTCCGAGATCGTTCTGGGACAGACAACACCACGCGAGTTGGCACCTTTTGTGCCTTAATCATCACTGCGTATTCTTTCATTCATCCACCATCCATCCATTCATTCATTCATCCATTCATTTTCATTCATTGTGTACATTCAACTACGAGTTTCCACAAAAAACACAACAACACGATTTATTTGCGATTGATTTGCTTTCTGTACATTTGTTACATTACAAATTACATTACACTTATTATTTTATTTTTATTTCTTTTTGAAAATATTTGTATACACACGAGATGACTGATGCTTTTTCGGGTAAATCCTTTTTTGCTGAATATTATCTTTGTGGCTATTTTTGGAAGAGGACAGGGTTGGGCGGATGTTGGGACTCAATTACTATCGTAAACCGCGGGCCACGGTCGCGGCTTTGGTCGTGGTGGTGGTCAGTTGTTTTTCTTCCGGAGCACTGCACTGCTGACTCTCGGAAACGTACAGCTAGCGAGGCTGGCGAAGCATGCGTGGTCGTGGTCATGCAGCTAGCTGACTGCCCAGCGGGAGAAAAAACAACAAAAATAATTTTTTTTGCAACAGCAGTGCAATGCAGTGCAATGCAGCCAGAGGATATTTTGGGAAGCTAACAACTCATCGAGTGATGAGGTGATGACCAATCGACTGACTCATCCCGGCTGGCGCTGCTAACAATTGGCAATCACTGTTTTGTGTTGATCAATGCTGATTTCATATTCCCTCTATTTTTTGTACACCGGGCCAAAAAATAAGGTGACGTGAAGGAAGGTCAGGTGCTTCTTCTCCTCGAAAAGTCGTCGGAGGATGTATTCATCACCGACAGTACTTTTCCTGATGCCCACGCGCTTTCTTTCCCTGCATACTCTTTTCTTCTCCAGGGTAAGAAGATAAAAAAAGGGAATGAATGAATACACTATCGTTGTTTGCTGATAACGATAACGACGACAAATCAGCTCGGTCGACGCATGCATGTATGTATGTTGTCCACGACCCCAAAATGCACATACACATACACATACACCACAACAACCAGGTCTATTTTGAGTAATTGACAAATAGATAAATATATGGGTACTAGGCAGGGGCGCCCGAAAAACACTCACTCGACTGATCACTGCCTGACTGCTTGCTGCACGTATACACGCGTGATCACCACCAATGAATCGATAAACCTGTCAAGCGTTCGGGCCACGCTGCGTGTACTCCGAAGAATCGTCGGTGTCGTCGGTGATGGTGGCGGCGGTAGTCTGAATCTCCTTTCCCACAAAGCAATGAAAAATCACATTGTCAATGTTCTCAATTAAGAACCGTAAAAGTGGAAGACATTTACTATTTTTTTATGGCGTTTGATCTCTTCTGCTCTCGGGTAAACTCTGGCAGTCTCAGTCATTCGATGCGTTGCGTGTCCCCACTTCGTACCCGTGAGAGATTGAATGAATTCCAAATTCCTACGGCAATTGGAGTTAGTTACGCGTGATCGACATTGGTATCGTCGTCGACAGCGTTGCACTATGCGCCCATGGTTCTGACACGAAAACGTTTTCTGACGTATTTTTTAGAATTTTACATATCCAATGTGTCTAAATGTTAGAAACAAGTAGTATTTTTGGGGTTTTCGATGATGGCGGATTTAACGGCGCTATCAAAAATTTTATTTTCGATCAATAAATAGCAAAACAAAATTGTATTTTTTGTCTTTATTAGCGAAAATCACAATAAATTAGCTTATCGTAATCAGCGGTATCGAAAACCCCGGTGTGGAACAAATGAGCAAATTCGGTGCATGAAATAAAAAATAATTTCAATTCCAAATTTTTTTTCATACAAAAAGTGCGCGCTGAAGCATTTCAGTCGAAGGAGAACACAGTGCGCGCATGCAAATGCGCGTAGTGTGTTGCCTTCGGAAGCTTCGTGCCAAGCCGGTTAACCATTCTTATTTATGAACTTTGGCATAATGATCAAGTTCGTCTTGAACTTTGCAATGAACTTTGCCCGGTAAAAAAATATTAATTTTGAGCCGTGAAAATTAATTATTAATATTAATTTTTAATTCGAAATAACTTCTTATTTCATGAACAGAATTTTTTTGTTTTTTGCTTCCGGGGGTTTTCAAGGACGTAGAACATGATGCAATAATTTATTGTGATATCGGCTAATAATTTCGTAAGTTACAGTAATTTTTACCTCAAATTATCGATTTTTCGATCGAATTTTGATTTTTTGATGGCACCATTAAATCTGCCGTAGCCGATTACCCCCAGAACCATCTTTATGTCCGAAATATAGCTACTCTGTGCATGTGAAAATAGCAAAAAAAAAGTTTTCGTGTCAAAACCATGGGCGCATAGTGCGTTGTCCGGAGTCAAAGATTTGCCAACTGAAGAGGAACGAGGGGGCGACTGTCCTTTTTTCAGAAGCCTTTTCAGAAGTCACTTCCGGCGAGTTGTAATCCTCCAACAAAAAAACCGGTGACGTTGTGACGTACAAAAAAGTTCTATGTAAAAAATACTTTTTTTTTGTATTGTTCAACGGACGAAATCCTCTTTTCCGGTGTGGATTGTAGCTCTGTTTTTTTTGCGACTATCAGTCATCCTTAGTCCATCACTCATTGTTTCCCAGGTACTCCAAAAGTTGCCGTTAGTCAGCTCCACTTACTAAGTTCGAGTTTGAGTTTTCACGTCAGCAGTCATTTGCTTACTTGCATTCCAGAGATTTCTATGTTACTCAAAGTTGCGCACAAACATTTTCGACCGATGAGCGAGTCCGGACAAAAAAAAACAAAGATCCCCGGCGCCTGGGGTTCAGAATATCTTTTCGACGTCGACGTCCACGATCGATGCCACATACATACATCACGATAACCAAAATAATTCAATTCGAGTATCCGGGAGCTTTGTAAAATGACGTTATCTAACAAAAAAACAATGCAATGGCCGCGGCGATATCGATATCGATATCAATCTGTCTGCCGTAGGATATCAGTCGTCTAGGATCATCTCAAAGCCGTCACACCCTGCAAAGGACCCTGCAAAGTTGTATCGACGATGACGGCGCCCGCTTGGCGCCAAGCGTTCTTACCGAACGAATAATGAGCAGCAGCGGCTGCGGCTTCATTCAAGTACAAAAATAAACAATCCGTTTCACGTCATCATCATCACCGACGAACGAAGAGCAATGCTGCTTTCTTTTCTTCTCTGTTATTCTTCGAGAATAACAACACGCAGCCATCTTTCCTGCTTTGATCACCTTTTACCCCCAAGGATGCACACTGTGCACTGTGCACTGTTTTTTAGCCTGTATACATATTTGTTTTTTTTTGCAGAAAAATTCGAACTGCGAAACACCGAGCGACGTTCGTTCGTTTGTTTGCTGCTTGCAGTTCGGACAAAAATACTATGTACCTCTGCCACGTTTTTTTTTACCGATGAGTACGTACATATCGTAGACTGTGACGCATGCCGAATAAACAAGTAGCATCGATCTGACCACCGGAGGCTACACGTTCACGTCACAAAGAATCTTTGGCGCGGATAACATTTGTGCAACTTGTTTTATTTTCTTTCCCGACGACAACTGACCACATTGGTCAGATCATCAGCATTCATCCGAGAAACGATCGAACTCGTTACCCCTCCAGCCATCCAACCTGACCTCCAAAAGTTCTGTGACGCAGCACAACTCTGTCACGGATTCACCGATTCACGGATCCGGCATTGCAACCGGAATTGTTGTACATGGAAAAAAACATGGATATCCACCGTGAGATCCGAAAAAAAAAGAAAATGTTTGGTGAACGAACATTCAATCATTCGATCGACGCTGCTCGAACCGAACCATCTTTGCTCTATCGTTTCGTTTTTTTTTCTTCTCCCCAAAAAAAGTAAAGTCAGTCAAGTCAGGCACACATCGTCCGTCCTCTGTAAAGGAATTCATACAACTTCCAACAAATAAACTGGACGAATAAACCCGATTGTCACGAAGAGAGTACCCGGTGGTACAGATGTACCCGGGTGTCGTAAACATCCTACTGTGCACCAATCGAACAATGGCGAATCGCCTGCGCAGAGTCCGATCACGTTCGAGTCTATTCGCGATCACTCATGCCTGCTAAATATTTTTTTTTTATTTTCTATAAAATTTTTTATCGTTCATGTCGGTACAACTTTTCACAAATGTTTCGGTAGCATGACTCAATCAGGGGACGACAAGAAAAATGCATGATGCATCATGATTTGTTCCACTCAAGTACAAAAGTTATCGATAACCGTTGTTTTTGTTTTGATGGATGAATTAAATCAAAAACAAGTTAACCGATGCAGGTATTTATGTATTTTGGTACAAAAATTCAATGAACACTCCTTGGCTTCTGATTTTTTGTCGGTTGCAAAAATAAATGTTGGGGTACACTTTTTTGATAACAATTCTCGAAATTTTGCAGAACTGATATTATAGTTTTTTTCCACGTGAAAGATGGTGGGTGTTTGTTTTGGTCATTCGATCATCAAAAATATTTGATGATTTAGTGAGTTTCGAAATTTAACTCGATTAAGTGTGATTAAATTTCTGTAATCGTTCTGAATCATGTAAGTGATCCGGTTGCCTTTCAGTTTACGATCAACTGTCCGAAATGAGTCAAATACAAAAACTCGTGCGTCACGATGATTTACAACTGGCAAAAAAAAGAGAAAAAAAATTTGAAGCTGGTCATCACTTAAAAAATAAAATTTTTTTAACGTTACAAAAATCAGACACAATCATCAGACATCCAAGCTTGGCGCCAGACATGAGCAGCCAGCAAGCGTAAACATCAGAGGTCTCGTGGCCAGCCAACAGCCAACAGCCAACATCAGAGGTCTGTCTCTTCGAGCCAGGCCACTTCATTCATCATCCATCACCTCTTCGATTTTTTTGTTTTGTTTACACGCAGATGAACTCATTTATTCATTCATTTATTCATTCATCTGTCAGACAAAACCCGACAAAATAGACAGTCATGAAACTCTGTAACCTTTGCCACCACCGCCGCGTGTATTCTGCATATCTGCCAAAAAGCGGCAGCGGAATGCATTCAAAATGAATGGCAAAACACAAAAAAAAAAAGAGAGAACGCACCATTTCACACGAACAACATGGACAACAACGGACGCGACGATACTCCAAACGAAGAAGGCGAAGAAGAAAAGGTGTTTTCCTTCGACGCCGACGACGTCGCAACACCCCGTGAAGCCGGTGAGGGAAACTTTGCCTATGGCAGTTCGTCGTCGATTGGTTCGGAAGGAAGAAGGACCACCGCCACCGCTTCGCCTCCGACCGCGGTCGCGAACAGCAGTTGCCAGACTTCTATCGTCGGTCGACGACTCGAAGGACCCACCGATGTTGTTTTCCAGTGCATCAAGGGTCGAAGCGACACCGCGAGGATCGTCATCATGATCGTCAACAATTCGGAGAAACAACTCAGTTATCGCTTCAAGACAAACTCCAAACCAGATCTTACGGTAGGCAAAAAACGGGTTTTTTATTAGAATACAAACAATTTTGAAATTTTGTTCGAACACGTTTTTTTGTTCAAACGAACGCGAATATTTTTGATCGCGTTTGCAAACGAACACAAAACACAGTCAAATAAAGATTTTTTTGATCAAATGTGCACAATTTTGTTTTTCTGATCAGAAAAACAAACAAATTTGTAGTTTTACGTTTTTTTTTCGTCTTCGACAGAATTTGATAAATTTTATGTATTTGAAATTTTTTTTGTCAAATAAAATCAATTTTGACACTGTTTTCTTAATTTCACATGGATTTTTTTTTTCGTTTTCTGTAAAATTTTAACGTTCGCGAAGAAATAAATTTAAGAAAAATCTGTTCACGAACAAAAACGAACAGGAAGCAAACTTTTGAGCACGAACGAACTCAAAAGATCGCTAAACCATGGTTGAAACCTGTGATTTGGTTTCTGGGGTACAGAATACTCGAACAAAGTACACAGAAGAAGGAATAACACGGGGGCAAAGAAGGAAGAAGGATAATAGTTCGCTTTATGACTAAACTGACTTCTTTTCTTCTGACATGAGAAACAACAAGTATATTTGTCATTTCGCGTGAACTAACGGAATCACAAGTCTGAGCAAACCACGATTTTATGGGTAAACGTAAAAAATTTTTGGGGGGGAAAATTGGGGGACCAGCTGCAACTGCATCAAATTTTTTTTAACCAATAAAGAAAAAATGTGATGATTTAGGCTTTGCCAGCGGCTTCCGGTCGCGTCGATCCTCACTGCAGCACCCGGACAATGCTCACCTGGCATCGACCAACTAACTACGATTCGTGGAATCCCGTGAGCCCGCCAAAGCTATTTCTCGTGACGCAGTATCTCGTGTACAACATCTCTGGTGAACTCGAAGCTGCAACGGCGTACAAGCTGAACGTGGTGCTAAACATGGACATGAAATGCGCAGCTGACAATCCTCCCGTCGATGTCTTTATTCTTGAGTACACGCCACCGATTGACAACTGCGAGATCATCGTTAGAAAGTTTGTAGATTTTGAGCCTGAGAAATCACGTTTTATTTACAATTTATTGCAAAAATGTGAAAAAGCTGTTTTTTTTGCAACAATTAAAAATAATGGCAAATTTTTTAAACCGCATGTAGAAATAGTTCTCGATGCCAAAAAAGGAAAAAAAAACAAGTTTTTTCCGTAGGAGAGGTACGAAATCTTCCTAAACGACGAAGGGAAAAGTTCATCAACAAAAATTCCAAAACGATCGTTACAGCTGTTTTTTTGATAGCCGAACAGCCGTTTTTTTTGCTCTCAAACGAACACGAACCTTTTGTTAAATTTATTCGAGAAATCCAACGAACACGAACATTTTTGTCAGTGTTCGCGAACGAACACGAACGAACAACGAACAGATTTTTAGCATATTTTATACAAAATTTTGTCCGAACTGGGCATAAAAACGTAAACTTCGATACTATGCGTTTTCACTTTTTTGATGAAATTTTTTCTACACTTTTTATTGCCGAACGCAATTGACACTATTTGTCATTTTTTGAAAGATAACATCAATTTCGGCACCATTAAACTGATTTTTCCTAAATTTTTGTTTGTTTTATCCGTTTGAAAAATTTATCTTTGTTCGCGAACGAACTCGAACAAGGCAAATCTGTTTTTAAACGAAAACGAACGCAAACATTTGAATTCGAACGAACACGAACATTCGTCCATCCCTGATCGTTACTTCTTTTTTCATCAGATTTTTTTACGTTTTTACTTGATTTTGGAAAATTTTATGACTTTTTCAATTTACATTTTTTGGCCCAGACACACTTGATTACAACGCGTTTCTCAAGTTTGTAATTTTTTAACGATCTCTTTATTTTCAGTCAAGCTTCGTTACCCGGACCAGCAGGCATTACCGTTCCTCCCCTCACGCTGGAATCGCTGATGCAAAACAACCCGTACCTGTTCTGTCTCATTGTCTTGTTTATTGCCATCATCGCTGCTTTCATACTCGTACCATCCGACCCGTAGAATATTTCTTTTTCTTTTTGTTCTACTTTTTTTTGGTTAATGTCGAGTTGATGAAGGATTAACGTTATTTTTTGATTCAATCCTAATCGAGCCGACAGCGTTGACCGAAGACTGCGAGCCACCCTTGATGACGGCGACCGCGCATTGACGGATTTCGTCGTGTTTGACGAGGCTGATGGCCGTCGTGATGACAGCCTGGATCCCGCTGCTGAGGCCAAGGATGAGCGTGACCATCGCTGTCATGGTCCTTGGAGCGCCGAGAACCAAAAATGAAATATTCATTAGCAGAGGAACGTGCCAGAAGACGAATTGGATGAGCAGGATTAGCGAAATCCAAACAAAGACTTTGTTTTGCATGCGTGAAATCTGTGTACTTCGCTTGATCATGCAGAAGGTAACCGCGTAGGTCGAGATCACGAAAATGGATTGTAGGCCGCCGGCGAGAGCGTAATAATGCATGAAATGCGGCCCTGAAGAGGATCCTATCGAGCAGAGAGACACTCCGGCATCCAAATCCGCGCCGTAGAAAATGGCGAACAAAGCGATGGAATTGTGCGCGACTGCCAGGATCGCTGTGAATATGGTGATGTTCTGAAATTTGAAAAATTGTTATTTTTTTATTTTTTTCTTAAATTTATCTACTCCGGTATTTTTTTCCAGATTTTGATTTCTCAAATATATTTTTTTCCAAAAATCTTCTTTTTCAAACTTTTTTTACAATTTTTTCCAAAGAATCTGCTTGTTCAAATTTTTTTTGTTCCTATGCAAATTAAAATTTTTTCGCTGATGATCGCATCATAATCGAAATTTTAGAACCCACCGCTCCCAAAAAAAATATCGATAATTTCAATCCGAAATTCGGTTTTATAAATAAATTTAAATTAACGATATTTTTTTGTTTCTTTGACCAATTTTTCGGCAAAAATGGGCGTAAAAATGGTCAAAAGTAACAAAAAATCACTAAAATTTATTTTCAAAATTCAAAATTTAAAAAAAAATTTTGTATTGTTTAAAAATATTTTTCCGCAGATTTTGTTATATATCCGTTCAAGCTCCGGAGCAAAGAAATTTCAAAAAGAACAAAACACTAGGAAATTTAGTATTTATTCCCACGAACGAAAGTTCTTGCAAAAACCACGTAGACCGTTCTGGTGATGCAAAAAAGGTTTTCCCATGGTTATGGCACTTATTCTTGGCATTCCAAGAAGTAAAGTGTGTCTGTCTACTATTTAGTTTTAACCGTAATCCTATCACATAAAAGCCCGCACCTGTCCAGGTAACTTCCTGAATGTAATAAAAAGTTTCCCCTTGGCGATGTTTTTTTTTATTACAAAACCACAATAATACATGTTTTGAATTTTGTAGCAACATAGAAACGAATTTACGATCCCATTAACGAGAATGTATAAAAACTATGTGTTCTCATTGCAAAAAAACCTCAAATCCTTCGGGATCATTACGAACACTGTATCTACCTTGCGCCACGTCATATTTATCTATTTGTTTACCTTGCCACCGTTGGAGTATTTCATGGGCTTGTAGACTGCGGAAAAACGGTCGAGAGCAAGGCCAACGACTACCGCCTGGTTCATAAAAATGCCCAATCCGGCGGAAATGTTTGCCAGAAGACAGTATCGAGCCGTGAATCTTTCCCCGTCGTAGCTGGGAAGTGTCATCGCGGCTCGCACTAGCATACCGATACCTGTAATTTTTTTGTTGGTTAAAAATAAAAAAATTTGAAGGCATTTACAAACCCAAAATTAAATTCGAAACATTCAGCATACAAATCAGAGCGCTGCAACTTGCGGTTCGAACTTTTGGAAATCGACAGAAAATGTATAGGTAAAAAACGTTGATCACTACCGCAGCGGTGCCGATTGTAAATCGGCAGGTTGTCGTGAAAATTGATCTATCGAAATTCATGCCTGAGGCTGTTCCCTGGAAAATAGACAATTTTTAACAACTGAAACGTTTACAACTTTGTTTGACGTAAATGAAAAACACATGACAAAATCTCACGCTGTCTGGAATTTTTTATAAATGCATAAATCAACAGGTAAGCAAAGTGCAAAAGAATCTGCGCGCGCGTCGGAGAATTTTTTTTATCAAATTTAAAATCAAAATTAAATTTATCTAATGAAATAATTTTTTGACGTGTTTCAGATTTTGAAAAACGAAACGCGTAGGTTTACTTATTTGACAGACACGGTGTCAACTTTCTGTTTCATGCCTTTGAAAGAATGTCTCAACTCCGCCCCGGAATCGATGGCACATGTTTTGTGTTTAAAAAACAGCTTATCCACGTAATCCGTCGGCATTTTAATAGAAAATGACGAAATGAAAGTATTTAAAAAGCAGTAAAACGTTTTACTAAAATATTCTAATGTAAGACCAAGGTCTAAAATGCAAAATGAGTTGGAGACGCAGTGCCACACAAATTCATGGCAACCTTGAAGAATCAGTTGTTACTCTATCCCTGGAGAATTGAGCATCACAAGGACAGCGAAAGACGCTGTCAGCTCCAATTTGGCAGCGGTTAATGAATTAAGTGACATATTTATTGGAAGGCAAAAAAAAAGAAGAAGAAAAGAAAGATGGGGGTAAAAACTTGTCCTTTTTTTTTGTTCTATGAATTCTGAGCGAGTCGGAAACACTGACAACAAGGGAAAACACAAAGAAGCCAGACGTCTCGTCGCGAGTGTGTGCGATGGTGCCACGGATCGTTCTTTGGGGTGTGCCACCTTCCCTGGGGTAACACCACGTGTAAGGTGTTCAAAGGTATGTACATATAAATAATACAATAATATTAGCTGATTACGACCTCATAACTAGGCCGGAATGTTGCCTCTAAACTTATGTAATATGTAGTACATATGTATTTATTCTGATGAAGGTGACAGTACTGTGAGAATTTGGGTTTTCTGAGTACAGGTATAGTGTTCAGAAACTATTCACAATGACTTCCTATTTTCATGCAACACGCAGCCCTTACCATACTGAGATTCAGAGCCAAATAGAATTTGCGGAATCAAAAACCAAAAATTACATTTTCCCGATTTTTTCACAAAATCGTACTAAATATTTTTCGTGCAAAAATATTCTGGCAAAGTTTAGAAATTTAAAAAAAAATAAAAATAAATTTAAAAATGTTTTTTACGGCAAAATTCATTGAAAATTGCATTTGAAAACTTTCAATTTTGTGAAAAAAAATCTACTTTTTAAAGTTAAAATTTCGGTATTTTTTGGGATTGAAATTGTCATTTTTTTATTTTTTACGGATTCTTTGTCAAAAACTGAGTCAAATGATGGTTTTTTTGACCAAGTTACATAATGCCAAGTTTTTTTGTGCAAAAAAAATGTTAATTACGGTACGCGCAACTTCATCAGATTTTCGGATCTGTTCGGCTGTGTCTCAGAATGACAATAAACTGTACAAAGAACGAGCAAGACCAAAAAAATTGAAAAACAAAAAAAAGTAACAATTCAATCATTGATGGTGTTTTTGCTACGATGATAAAGTGGCTATCGCCCCCTGCTAAGAGTGTTTTTGCAGAGGTAAACCGGGCTAAAGCATGTCTGGTCTCTTCCAACGACAGCTGCCAGAACTGCCAGATGAGTGGTAAAAGCATCCTCAGCCAGCGCCTACTTAGTTAGCTATCGAGCTGTTGGTTCTTCAGTTTTTTTTCAGTTCAAGGTTTATTTTTCTCACAACATTTTTTTTAGTGGATATGTGGCATGGATAAAAAGCAGGGAACGGCAACAAGCCGATAAAATAAAATAAAAAAAACAATAAAAAACGGGTGCGAGGCAAATTCAATTTTCAATGAAGCTTATATGCATAAGAAACCGCGCAGTGTGTGTATGTACATGCCGTAGAATGTAGAATAATAATTTTTAGCTTTTGCTAACTTTTAGTTGTTGTTTTTTTGCTAATAGGACAGAATAGGGTGTACCGTGTCACGTCGACTGCTGGTAGGATTGTGTGCAGGGTGTGACACGTGGGATACGTTGACAGAGACGTGTGACCGACCCTTGATAAGAGAGACAGCGGATTTTCGGACTTCATCGTGTTTCACCAGACTGATGACCGTCGTGATCACAGCCTGCGCGCCTCCGCTAAGGCCTACAAATTGTCCGACCATTGCGGTAGCCGATCGAGGGGCGTTTAAAATAATGAGAGCAATGTTGAGGAGTATTGGGATGTACCAAAAAACAAACTGGATAAGCAGAATAAAGGAAATCCAGACAAAGACTTTGGATTGAATTCTGGAAAGCTGTTTTGATCGCTTGACCATTAGGAAGGTGACTGCATAGGTCGCGATGACGAATATGGATTGTATGCCACCGATGGCGGTGTAGTACGGCATGTAGTAGGCCCCGGCGGCCGGGCCGATGGAACAGACGGTAACGAGAGCGGTAAAGTCGGCTTGGTAGAAGATGAGAAAGCTGGCTACTGCCATCTGGGTGATTGCGTAGGCGGACATTCCGGTTACCAAAGTCTAAAGTTATTTTCGATAAAAATGAACATTCGAACGCCAAAATTTTTTTTTTGATGAAAAAGTGTGTTTTACGTTTGTCAACTTCACGACCGTATTTTTCTTCTTGATTGTATTTGTTAAAAATAAGCATCCGACGCGACGCCAAAAAAAATTTTCAGTTTTTTCACTTTTTTTAAATAATTTTTTTTTGAAAAAAAAATTAAAACCGTATTTTTGATTGAAAAAAATTAAAGTATGCTATATCTTTTGAGTGTGCATTTATCATAAAAGCACTATCGAAAGTACTGTACAGTTGTTTTTCTTTTAACGAATCCCTAATGACATAAAAATTGTTTTTCAGGTAAAAAAATGTGTTTTGCTCTTTTTACAATCGTATTTTTTTGGAAAAGAAAAAATGACCTGCGGACAAGGAACTGAGCCCAGGAGACTTTCCCTCAAACAAGAAAACACAAAATGTGCCAAAACATACCATACTAATATGCTGATAATTCAGAGGCCGATAAACAGCGTAAAAACGATCGAGAGCGACTCCGATGACGGCAGATTGATTTACAAAAATTCCCATGGCAAGCAGGTAGTTGGCAGAAATACAGTAATAAGATTTGAAACTCAAAGGGTTTACTGTAGGAAAGACCATAACGCCTCTAACGATCATGCCGGCACCTGAAATTTATACACAGGTGAAAAAACTTTGGAGCAAAAAAACTCACCCAAAAGAAAATTAGAAATACTCATAAATCCCATGAGAAGGTTAAAATTTGTTAACCTGAGTTTAGGACACCTGTAGTAGAGGTACAGGTGAAACATGTTGATAACGACCGCGGTAGATCCTACAATAAGTCGAAATCCAGTCGTGAAGATCGACTGATCAAATTCCATGGGTTTTAGGCTGAAAAAAAATTATGCTAAAAGATGTTTTCTAAAAATGACGTTTCCCACGAGAAAAATGGCGGCATTCTGTCAAAGGACACTGAACGTGTAAATTCTTCGATGTTTGTTCACCAAGACAATGGCGTGATAACTTCAGCCCCCAAAAAAGGCACAATAATTATCGCAGTGCGTTGGTGCCTTTAAAGACGACGTAAAGACGTAAAGAATAATGACAGGTAATATTGATAGAAAAAAAGTAGCGATTAGCTGACTGGATAAGCTGGAATTTCTAGATGCATGTAGCCTACCGCTTATGTACGCCTGCGGACTAAACTCGATGTGTGTTATATTGCATAATAGCAGCTTGTATTTATTATATTTATTTACTATGGGGGCTTCTGATAATGAGGTTTTCAAAATATCTACGTCTCTATGTAATGTAACAGACGCGGGTAAGGAACGTGCGAAATGTCAAAAGTTCAGGTGCGTGATAAAAAAAATTATGTTTTGGGTGCATTTAAAAATTTTCGTCCCAGAGGAACAAAAAACACTAGGTTTCTGGTAATGAGTTCAGACAATATTTAAAAAAAATGTGAATTACGTGGAAAAGATGGAAACAGACAATCCCTGCAGGACCAACTTTGATTCTCAGTTCGTCCATGTTTAAAAAAATGTTAACAATTTACGATCCCCATGTAAAAAAATAACTGTTTTCAAAAATGCGTTCAGACAGTGGTTAAAAAAAATTAGGAAGTACTTTGAAAACAGGAAGAGACAATCTTTGCAGGACCAACTTACATAAATTTTATGATCGTTTATACAGAGAATGCAAATCAAATTACGGTTTACAAAAAACATCCGATCATGAACCACTGTAACAAATGCCAAGAACCTCCAAAAGCAATGTCCTTAATGCAATAAGGATAAAGGTGACAAGGAACGGCTATTTATTCCCAGGTAAGGAGACACCGGCAGAACTTTGAGCTCTTTCTAAAAGTTTACAAATCCGGTAACTACATACATACCAAACAAAGCACAATGCACTTATCCGTCGTGTCTCTTGCTCTTTCCTCCACTCCGCCAGGTAAGCAGGTAGTAGTCACGCATTTTGCTAAACTCACGTGGTTGGCGTTACTTTTTATGACTACATATTACATAATACAGTACATTCCCTGATCTTACATGCAATGGTGTAGACAATTCTCACGGTGTAGTACAATGCACAGGTGCCCTTTTGCAGGATGACCATAATGGGACCAGTTAAGTTACCTGTGATAAGGTACACAGGTGTACATATGTATTCTTTGTTTGTTTGTAAACGATGATTAACAACATGTATTCCCACCGTAACCCCCGTCTTATTGACGGTAGTTCCATTGATATCAATTCTCAGAACATGCTGTCATGCTGACTGACTACAGGTACAGACAACAAGTTGAAATGCATAATACATAACAGGTGCCCATAAAAAACATGAACCCATTAATTCATGCATTTGCCGAGAAAATGTGCCGTTCCACTTACTACGTAGTATGTATGTTTTTCCTTGCATGCAACACACCAAAAATCCATGTAGTGCACCCAAGGTGTACGTGCTCAAAAGTTGGGTACAAAAGTTGGCAATGAGGAACAACGCCAGACAATGACTTGAAAGTTGTTGTCATGATGCAACTAAGGTGCCAATACATATTTACCCTAGACATAGCACTTTTAAAATTCTCTGACTGCATTGTACCCTACGTAGCCCACAGATTAAAAACCTAGCAATTCTTGGCTCCTGGGTGGTACGCTGGTGCCGACAAATTTTACCGGAGAATATAATGGAATTGTATTGTACTTTTCAAATTTTTGAGTTTTTGTAACTCAAAAACTACAAAACTTTCAGGGATGTGCAATATACCATTCGCTTCAGCTTTCGATGCCAAATCTTTTAAAAGTACAAAAATGTAGGGTCTTCGGTTTATGTAATGTCGAAATTTATATTGTCATTATTACGTACATTTTTTGGTATTTTTTATTCCAGGGCATTGCACATCCTAAATTTTTATATTTTTAAAAAATTGTCCGTCAAAAACTGAGTCGAATGATAGGTGAACCATACCTGTTGAAAACATAATGTAAGGTAACAGCCCCGCAAAATGCAAGCAAGCATCATTTGAATAGCAGCGAGCGTAACAATGGCTCTCGACACGAAAAAAGTTTAGCTTTGACTTGAATGAATTTTTATAACTAACAAAAAGGAAAACGTATTACGCGACTTTTGTTTACGTTCAATCTTTCCGGTTCCAAGGATTGATCATTTTTTAGGTGGCCAGAATGCTGCTTCGAAAGGTGGTTATCAATCCTGTCGTAATCCGACGACACCTGGCGTTGTTTTCTCGTCGCCAGCCGATTGCGTTGCAGTCGATTCGTTCAAAGTGGGTTTCCGGAGCAGATGCGCGTGCTACAAGCAACGTTCCCACCGGTACGACCCTTGGCCATCCTGAGGATCCCGAACTCCATACCTACGATGGAGAATACCGTGGTTCACCTGATAAGGGCGATACTCTTATCCCTGAGTTGGTTTTTATTTGTTTTTATTTGTGTTGCAAGTTTTTCATTGGGATTTGCTTTAGCTACGTCTACCGCTCGCCTCCCCCCGGCACAACATTCATTGATCGCTCTATCACGACGCTGATTACCGGTGTGCTGTGGTTCTGGTTCACGTATCACATGTACTACCATTCTGGTCACATTTTGGTGGGTTTTGACTGGAAATTTTTGGGGGTTACGGTTTTTTGTAATTTCGGAGGTTTTGAACTGTTTTTTGTGGCTCTTTTTTCTGCTGAAAGTAATTTTGGAGTAAAACCAGTTTTTACAATTTTCCATGAACTTTCTGAGGGTTTTGACTGGAAATTTATTAGGTTTACGGTTTTTTTGACAGTTTTACTTGTTTTTGACAATTTTTTTCTGCTTTTGAAGTAAATTTGGGGTTTAAAACTTATTTATGAATCATTTCACGATTTTGGTCACATTTAGATTTTTGACACGAAAATTGTGAGGTTTACGGTTTTTTGAGATTTTTTGTAAATTCGAGAATTTTTGGATTTTTTTTCTTTTTTCTATATTTTTTTGTTTTTTTGAAGTAAATTACGGTTTTTTGAGGTTTTCCTTAATTTTAGGAGTTGGGGACCGTTGTTTTTGTGATTTTTGAAGTAAATTTGGGGTTTTATAAACAGTTTTTATAACTTTTTACTATTTTACAACCCATTTCCTTTGCAGGGCCACTGGTACATGCCGTACACATCTGAATTCTCCGACGAAGAGCTTGGAATCCCGCCGGACAACTCGGCTGATCCCGCGTACTGGGGAAACCACGGCAAGCCCCATGGAACGTACCGCTAGGCAAACTACCCCCTTAGGCAATCAATTGAATTGAGAGTGTCCTTGTCTTCTTTGAGCCTCTCTTTCTTTCTTCATCTTCTTCATTCGTCATGTGTAATCCTACCCACACCCGTTGTTTCGACTCGTGTCTGGGCCTGTTGCTCTGGGTGACAAATTTGGCGTGTGTGGATGTTTTATAGAGACAACAACAAAAGAACGAAAAAAAAAAAGAAAGATTGTTGGTGGAATAAAGCCTAGGCCGGGCTGGGCTGGGAGATATCGATTAGGCCAGGCAAAGCCGCCTACGGACTCTTCGTCCAAAAGAGTCGAGGAGGCGACGCGACAACGGCCGCCGCCGGGGACGGGATGTCCCTGTCGAGCCGCACGCGCACGCGCGCGCGCGAGCGACGGACCCTCTTTGTTTTTTTTTTTATTCCGGAAGCGAAGCGCGCTACGAGAGGCTTATGTTAGCTCGAGCTTCTCTTCATCCCTTCCAGCTACTATAATTCGATGCTGCGCGGAATAGATGAATATCGAAGCCAGTGCCATTAGCTCCACTTTTTTTTTGTTTTTTTGGCAGCTTTACGCCTCTGCCCTGTGCCCCACACCACTACTTTTTTTATGGCTTCTTGGTCGTTCCATTTCGTTCCTTCTCGCAAACGAGACTCATCTCTGCTGACTGCGATGGCACCAGCGGTCCAAGACCAGTGTTAGCGTTGGCTGGTGTCTCTTTTTCGACATTTTTTTCGAAGCGTGACGCGGACACGGACACGGATGCGGATGTCGAGATGACCCCGCGAGGGTTGTTGTTGTTTTTGAACTTGTGCTGCAGTCACGAACGACGTTTTGATTTGTTTCGGCCATTTTTTTTTCGTTTTGACTTTTTTTCTCGAGACATGAATGCTTTTTTTACGTTTTTTGGTTAAATTTACGACTTTGAATTAAAAAAACACAAATTCCATATTTTTTATTGAAAAAATAGGCCAATACCGTAACTTATTTCGAAACTTTTACAAATACCGTATTAATCATAACGACTTTCGACACGAAAAACATTTTCGTTGCAGAAGTTCGTGTTATTTCTTTTTCATCCTACGCTTGTTTTTTTTGACCTTTTTACGGTGCTTTTTCACACATCATGTTATTTTTTTCAAACATAAGTCGTTGTTAGTCATCAAAAACAGGAGAAAAAAGACATCAGTCTTTGTTAGTTTCTTTGAAAGCCCCTGAATGATGACAGAGGTGTTCTTCGATTCATGCAAATAAGAAACGCTATTTATGGCCTATTTCGTTTTCAGTTATCCATAGTCTTGCAGAAAAAAATGCCTGCACGCGCGGGCGGTTGAATTGACGGAAAATGTTTGATGTGAGAGATTTTCTCTGATAAATTTCAAATTTGCGACACAGCATCTGTTTTTTTTTTCATCTTCAATTTTTGAGGCCCTTTTGCATGTGTCAGTGCTTATAAATATTTCACGACAAGAAATGGCCTAACATCAAGCTGCAATAGCGTTTACGAGACAGATTATTCGGCATTCATTCATTCTGTGAAAATTGGGATGGGAATTGCTGATTTTATTCTGCCATGGCCTTCTAAATAATTTTTTTTCTATCTCAAAAAAACACTGTTTAGCTGACGTTCGTTCGTTCGTTCTTCGTTGCCGAATCAAAGAGCCTTATTTTCTTTTTTTTTGCTGGCGCGTTAAATAAAAAAAGAAGAGATAGATTTGAAATTTGCCGGCTGTTAAAAAAAGGTAATTGGGTTTGCCGCCGACGCCGACGCTGATGTCGCCGACGCGTGCCGCGCCAAGAAAGGCGCTTCTTTGTTTTCCGACTCTTTTGACCAGAGATGGGCGAACCGGCGTTTTTTTTTGTTCACGAACGAACACGAACATTCATTTTGTTAAATTTGTTCGATAAATTGAACAAACGCGAACATTTTTTTCAGTGTTCGCGAACGAACACGCACGAACAACGAACAGATTTTTAGCATATTTTATACAAAACTGGGCATAAAAACGTAAACTTCGGTACTATGCGTTTTCACGTTTTTGGTGACAGTTTTCCTACACTTTTTATTGCCGAAGGAAATCGACGTTATTTACCATTTTTTGAAAAATAACATCAATTTCGGCACCATTAAACTGATTTTACATAAATTTTTGTTCGTTTTATCTGTTCGGAAAATTTATCTTTGTTCGCGAACAAACTCGAAAAAAAGCAAATCTGTTCTCGAACAAACACAAACGCAAAAATTTGAATTTGTTCGCGAACGAACTCGAACGAACACGAACGTTCGTTCATCCCTGACTTCTGTCTCGTCATCATCTCATCTCATCCGAGCTCGAGTCACGTGCATGCCATGCCGAACGCTACCTTCGCTGACAAAACATATTGCGTTCAAAAAAATTTCAAATGACAGCTACATAGTACATCTTTAGATGTTGTTTTCTCACATCAGCCGATGCAGTGTTTTTTTGTGCATGTTTTCGTTTTCACCTTGCTCACATCGGTGCCGTCGGCCGAGGAGTGCCCTCTTCGCCGCAGCAGAATATTTTTGTAGTGACTGATAATCTCAATGCAACCAACCACCGACGAATGCGAGCGGCTTTGAGATTGATATGAGCTCGAGCGTCCGCGAGAAATCTTGTATTATAGCCGCGGCCGGTGTCGAAGCGCATTAGCATCTTCTCGGGCACTGGCGGACCCCAAGTTTTTTTTTGTTTTGTCCTTTGACGCGTGTCATGTCCGCAGGCTTGGCTGCTTGTCTGCTTCCACTTTCGGTCAGGTGACTTGGGACGATGACGTGTCGCAGATGGCAGATGGCAGATGGTGGCGGTGGCACTAGGCGTGGTGGCACACCGATTTGCCCCCCCCCCCCACCCAAAAAAAATTGTTCTGTTCCCCGTTTTTTCGGTTTTTTGGGGCAAAGAAAGCAGACGTGTCGGACGGAAACGAACCTGCCCTGCGCCCTGCCACAGGCGCGGCACTCGTCTCACGTTTCGGCAGCAGCCACCAGTAAAAAAGTCGTTGTTTCTGGCAGCTTTGGTAACCGCTAGGGCACGTCAAGTGCGCGTGCGTATTACATACGCGTCAGGGATGGGCGAACGTTCGTGTTCGTTCGCGAACAAATTCAAATTTTTGCGTTTGTGTTCGTTCGAGAACAGATTTGCTTTTTTCGAGTTTGTTCGCGAACAAAGAAAAATTTTCCGAAAATATAAAACGAACAAAAATTTAGGTAAAATCAGTTTAATGGTGCCGAATTTGATGTTATTTTTCTAAAAATGGCAAAAAATGTAAATTGCCTTCGGCAATAAAAAGTGTAGGAAAACTGTCACCAAAAACGTGAAAACGCATAGAACCGAAGTTTACGTTTTCATGCCCAGTTTGGACAAAATTTTGTATAAAATATGCTAAAAATCTGTTCGTTGTTCGTTCGTGTTCGTTCGCGAACACTGACAAAAATGTTTGCGTTTGTTCGATTTCTCGCACAAAATAAAAAAATTGTTCGTGTTTGTTCGAGAACAAAAAAAACGACTGTTCGCCCATCCCTGATACACGTGCCGATGTAAATAATAAATATCGCGTGCAAAATATAAAAAAAAATTGAGTAAAATTAAAAAATTAGAAGATTCAGGGCAAGGAGCAGTGTTCTGTTCGTTCATGCTTCCACGCCTGCCAGACATCAAAATCGAGGCTGACAATGCATCGTCGGTCTCGGGTGGTGGTGGCGACGACGATGACAGCGATGAGGAAATCGAGGTTCTCATCCGACGCACGCAACTTATACGTCACAGCAAATCCGCGCACGCTAGTCTGTCGTCTGCGGTCCCCGAAGCCCAGAATCATGACAGAAAAAAGAGGCAGTCGCTTACCGGTTACGGCATAAAGGTGAGTGCTGCGTGCAATGTGCGAAAAAAATACACGTGTAAATACGCAGATTTGGTCTCGAAGCGAAAAAAATTATAATTTTTTACTAAAAAAATGTATTTTTTCCAAAAAATCGCAAAAATTCCAGAATCGATTTTAAAATAAAACTCAAAAAAATGAATTCTGCGCGCAACGTACAAAAAAATACACTTGGAAAACAAAAATTTTGTCTCGAAGCGAAAAAACGGAATTTAAAAAAAGTTCAAATGTTTGTTACCTCAACACGAAAATATTTCGATCAAAAATGCAAAAAGAAAAAAAACCAAATTTTTCGATTAAAAAAAGAAATCATCGATTTTGCTGCAAAAAAATCATACGGAAGTACGATTTGGTTTTGCAGCGAAAACAATTTTTGCATTTCAAAAAATTCAAATCCTTATTGTCCCAACGCGAAAAATTTAGGTTTTCCAAAAAAAATTTTTTTTGCAAACAAATGCCATAATCGATTTTTTTTAAGGAAGAAGACGAAAACGCATCGTCACCAGACTCAGACGAAGAATTTTACGTACACGAGGTGCTAAAACCCTTCCGGAAGAGCAAATCCACGAGTTTCGCCCGTCCGCCTTCCGCCGAAGAATTCACATCGCTGGGGGTGTTCAAGGCCTCCTGCGTTCCCCAAATCCTCCAAGAACGGGCCCAGGACCTTCTCACCAACCCCGAATGCCCGGTTGCCGGATTTCTGGCTCGTTCTATCGAATTCTGGCCTCCTCCGGATGCGCCAAACACGCCTCCGCACAAGTCCAAGACCACCCACGAAAGCCAGACAGAAGACAAAGACCACCCGCGTCGTAGGCACTCTTCCAAGGCGCCGACCGACGAAGAACTCGAACACGTCCCTTTTATTCCCTTCGGACGAACGGCTTCTGCCGGCTCGGAGGACTGGATGGACGGTGTCTCGGTCTCTGCGTGGTCCGCTCCGGCTCAGGTCACGGATGATTGCGATAGCGATTCATCGGACGCTGATCGGGAGGCGGGATTTGCGATGGAGAGGCTGAGGAGTTGGTCTGCGACCGAGCGAGTGCCGACTTCGGGGTACGCCGCGGAGGTGCAGTATTCCTCGAGGAAGGGCATCAGCATTAGTGATGACAACATTGCAGCTACGCCCGTGCCCGTGGATGAGAGGTTTGTTAATGGGTATTTTTTTAAACACTGCGCGTTCAAAAAACCAAAAACGCGCATATTCACTAAAATTTATAAAAAAACTTGATTTCTCGCACTTTTCAAGGCTAAAAAAGTAACGGTTTGATCAAAAAATTATACGTATACATTTTCGCACTGGGAAACGTTACTTGAATTATAATACTTTTTTTTGAATCCAAATAAATAATTATTATCAAAATAACTAAAATTTCGGTACTTTTTTTCGAATTCGTACTTTTCACCTTTAAAAATTAAAAAAAACCCAAAAGTAACATTTTTTTGTTTGATTCGATTTTTTTTACATTTTTTTACGACACACAAGTTTTACGATATTTTTTTCTAAAATGAATTTTTTTACCTAGAAACGGGCTGGCCCGGTCCGCTTCCACTTTTTTTTGTTAATTTTTTCGTTCGACTGTAAAAAAATTCCACGAGGTGTCGGATTCCAGAATTCTCAAATCCGAATCCAACCCGCGTTTGTTTTTCAATTTAATTGACTTGAAATTCGAGAACAATTGTCGAGTAAAATTTCCGAATTTCACGTCAATCAGCCCACAAATTTTTTATTTCTACTTGAAATAGTAGCATTCTTTTTTTATTGTGCCGCCGCCGCCGACAGCCAACCAGGCCAGGAAGAAGGTGTCGCGCACAAAAGGGCTACCCTTTCTTTTAATAGCCTGTTAAATCCAAATCGATAGCGCCAGCACCATGCCATGCTTGGCCCCCGGTGCCGGCGCCGGCACCCACCGCCGCCGTTCGAGGGAACACGAACGCCGCTTGCGTGGTGCGTACGTACGTATATGTACGTACCTCGCCTCTTCCCCAGGGGAGGAGGAGGGGGGACGTCTGGATTGTTCCATTTTCTGTCGCTTGCCCCACGACCGACCATCATACGTACATATGTACATGCGTACACGTTTTTGTTCTTTTTTTTCTGTTATAGTTCGTGGAAGCGCCACCTATCTGCGGACGACGTTAGCGAGTTTTCGGAGGACGACGACAACGACAACGATATTGACGCTGACGCTGACGACGACCTTCAGCTCCTCCCATCCCCGTCACCGCCAATTCCTCCACCGCCGCCGTTGAAGAGCACCACTCATTCGGACGCGTAAGCAAAAGCACATTTACACATTTTTTTCTCCCCCCTCTACCCCAACACCGACCGGCCGCGGCCGGCGCTAATGACATTAATTTCCAGCAACATAAATTTTTTAGGCCTTCGAGAGAGCACCACGTTTTTACGCCGCTGCTTTTGCCACCGACACCGACACCAACCTCAACAACGTCCAGCAGAAGTTCGAGTACCTCCCAAAGACGATTGGGAGTCCCAAATTCCAAATCGGAATCCCAAATCGCCGGTGATCGTCCGAGAACTCCTCTTTTTGGACAGAGAAATCCGGAGAATACTCATCTGGTCATCGCTGATCCGGATCATCCCCTCGTCGGGAGTCGGTCAAATAGCTGTTTTGGAGCCCTTCTGACGGCATCTCGCATGCCGGATACATCTCTTCCGGATTCTCCGTGCCGTTCACCCCTCGTGCCAGGATCCAAGATGCCAAACTTGAATTTGGCTTCTTCATTTGATCCGGATGACATTCCCATGGCCGATGACTCCACGGTTGAATCCCCAATGGCATCTTTTGTAGCCCGGAAAATGGTCCTTCGACGGGCGTCTCCGCCAATTGCTTCCGAAGACGATTTGAGTGATATTGAAATGTCGGAATTCATGACGGATTCTGATGGGGACGAAAATACCGAAGATGAGAATGGGAATTGTTTCCGTGTTCGCGTGCCGTTATCGTCTGCCGTACCTATGCATCAGCAGTACAACCTGTCGGGGATGAGAGTACGCAGGTCGGCTTCTGATACAACTTTCCGTGCGACCGATGAATCCGTTGGAAACTCAAATTATTGGAAAGCTCAGCGGAGCGTGCCTCGCTCGTCAACGACGGCTGCCATGTTCTTTCGACAACCGAACGCAACCGCGGTTGTGAATGTCGACGAGCCTGTCTATGAGAATCTAGCACTCTTGCGGCAACAACAACAGCAACATCAACTTTTTCCGACAAGACAGCACCCAGGTCTGTTCGAGTTCCCTACTTTTTTTTTGCCATCCCCGTTTTCGTCCTTGAGTGAAGCTTTTCACTTACTCACTCACTCACTCACTTACTTACCCAGGGCATTTTTCCTCCCGACGGGTTAAATGCCTCTGAGCTTGCAGTCAAAAGCCAAGCCAAGCTAAGTGAGAGTCTGTGGCACAACAGACACGCACTCGGCCTGGCTTGGCTTGGCTAGCTTTTTTCCGGTGCCTTTGGTGCACCGGAGGCGGTCCGAGGTTTTCCTCCCCCTTGCCAGGCATGCCTAGCTCTTGTCCCCCTCCTTTTTTTCGACTTTTTAGATGCCTAATGAACGAGAAGACAGGGCTGTCCGGTCTCTTTCCCTGTCTCCTTGTTAGCACGGCGCCCGCAACTTTCAGGTACCCTACCCCTGCCACTCGGCCATCTGCCGTCATCGTCCACGTCTATGGCACAATCTACGGGGATTCGAAAATCCGCGACATCTGTTGGGTTCCAGGTAAGCTTTTTTCTTTGTTTTCCACGTTTTTTCAATAATTGTTTACGCTTCAGGGCTCGTCAATCCTACCAATGGGTCCCCGACGAAGAATCCTCCCTCCCAGACCAGATTTTGCGCCTACGCCTGAAGAACCACCAGAATACGGTACGTGTGATAACATCGATGTTGCTGGGTTATATTTTTTTTGGGGTGGGGAGCAAAGTCGTTTATTGGTATCATTAACCCTCCTGCACGCTCGCTTTGCTGGGAGGAAGAGGTCTTTCTCTTCCGAAGTCGAGTCGAGAGTCATTTTCCGGTCTCTTCTCCTCTCCTTGCCAGGCCACATCGACGGGGCCGAAACTTGATTACCCATACTACGACTACTATAGCTGGCCAAGCACTCGAAAAATAGTTTTTGGCAAGTCGACCAAGCGAGCGTGCTTCAGCCGGTCGTCCTTTTCATTAAAAAAAACGTTAAAAAAAGGGATTTTTGCGGTCGGAAACGGTCAAAAGTAAAAAAAATCGAATCTTACGATAAGGAGGTTACGATATTTTTGGAATTTTCGTTGTGAAACTATTGACATTCGAAAAGTAACATTTTGTGCTTGAATTTTGTTACTTTTTACGATACTTGAGTTTTGCGAGTATCGTAAAAGTAACAAAATTCAAGCACAAAAAAAATTTCCTGAAACGATACTTTTTGTCGATTTTTTGGGTCTACAAAGTTATCATTACGATCGTTTTTGAATTTTCGTTGCGAAACCATCAACTTTGAAGTAACGTTTTTTGTTTGGATTTTGTTATTTTTTTCGACACACATGTTTTACGATATTTTTCTTTCCATTTAAAATGAATTTTTTAACCTAAAATCGTCTTTTTCAGCCAATCTACCCTGCAGCGTGTCATACCACGACGCAACCGGACTTCGCCGTGGATCAACAGCCTCACGCGACGCAGCCGCGCTCTGCTTCTTCCCGACGACGTCGTATCACGCTTCCAAGGATGAACAACATCGCAACTTTGCCAGGATACAGGCACAGATGCAGCAACAACAACTCCTCGAAGATCGTCGGCAACTCGCTGAATCTCAGTAAGTAGCATACAAAACTTTGGTTTTTGTGGTCGGAGGTTGTATTCCACTGGGATTCTGTATAATGCCAATGAGGTGCCTGATACAAAAAAAAATTTTGGAGGCTCACGCGTTTTTTTCTTTATTACACTCTTGGACGTCACGTGTCAAGAAAAAAAGCGCGCATTGGGGTTTTTCTCACTCTTTTTTCTTAGAATTGCCTTCCGTTGCTGCGTCAGGATGTTGTATTCACCGACAAACAAACAAATTGTGCCAATTACGGTATTTTATTACGCATTTGCAATGGAATAACAAAAATCGGAGCCTTGCAAGCTTGGAAATAAAAAATGCAGGTCTTGAAACGAAAAATTTTTTGTTTCCAAATTTTTCGTTTCGGGAACCTTACGAAATTTTTGGGTAATGAATTTTTCGTTTTTTTTTTGTTTCTGAATACCGTTGAAATTTTCTTACGGTATTATTTATATACCAATTTATTTTGTTTGTTTTTTTTTGACCGAGAAGTGCAACACCAGGATGGAACTCTAAAATAAATAGGATGAGGAACGAGACTGACAGTTATTTTAGGGGGTAGACAGCGCGCATGTCGCTTGGCAATGCATGGAGCTGTCTGTCAGCAGCATCGGAGTTGATCAATGAAATGTGCCATGGCTATACTATGTACTACCCCCGGTTTTTTTTTTGCAGGACATCGGTAAGCGGACAGCCACAGCCACAGCGACGCATCCACGCCTCTTCGTCGGCCTCGTTTACCGCCCTCACGCTGGCAGATGAACTCGAAAACGAAAAACGTGGCGTACCACCCGAAACCATGGATCCTGCACTCGCGGCTCGTCTTGGACGCGGCGATTCTATGTCTTCTGATCTTGGGGGTAAGTTAACTGGATTTGGGATGGCAATGTGATTTTTGGGACAATTTTTGGTGAAAAATGTCAAATTTGGTATTTTTTGGTCAAAATTGAGATTGTTGTTTTAACCACAATTTGACCAAAAAATTGGGTGAAAATTGGGTTTTTGCTTAAAAACCAAAAAATTCGATGGAGTTTGAAATAAAGTTTTTGAAAAAATTTACGGTATCAAAAACTGAGAAATAATTTTAATCTTTTTTGGTTTTTTTTGCCTAAAAAGATTTTTTTTCACTGGTCCTAAAAAATCGAAGGGCTTCAGGATTCGTTTTTTTGGGAGAATTTACGGTGAAAAATTTCAATTTTGTTTTTTTTTTGGAGATTTTTGGTCCAAACTCTGTTTTTGTTAGTCCAAAAAATTAATATTGAGAAAACCCATGGAAATATCTATTGAGGCGCGTCTGTCAGTGACTTTTTCATTAACTACGTAACCAAGACGGCCAGGCCAATCCAATGCGCGGCCCGGGTGGGTATGTGGGCGCATGTTTTTGCCCACACCCGGGCCGAGAGGAACTGCCTGAGGGTCACATCTTGCAAAACAGGCTGTGGTTCGCCAGAGCCTGTTTTGCAAGATGATGAGGGGGAAGACGGACGACGAAAAATGTGCTCTTGCATTTATTTGTCCGGCACGGCTGCTGTGGCATGAGGGGGAGGGGGATGGCCTTGCCTGGGGTGGGTGCCGGACGGAGACGACAACCACGACCACGACCACGACCGGCATCCATTCCTCTTCTCCTCTCCAGCGCCAAGCCGAAACAATTGGCGCCCAGTGCCTTCTCGCTCGCTATCGATTGAGACGAGACGCTGCGCTTCCCTGCGCTCCTTCTCGTTAGTGTCACTACGGCCTGCTTCCCCCCGGGCACTCGGTTTTTTTCATTCATTCATCCACTGCTGCGAACGAACGAACGAACGAACCCAACCCAACCCGTCTATTACCTCATCTATTCCAGGCTCAACCCATCGCCCGCACCGTCGAACGCTGCCTCCATTGCCCGTTGAGCCTCAGCCTTCGTTGCCGCCGACTTTCGCCGTGCTCATGTCGCAGCAACCGGCACTCTTCCCAGCCGGCGTGCCTCGACCACTCCCAGGTGCCAGCGTCAGCGATGACCACCAGATCTGCTACGGCATCGATGCCAGCATGATCCGATCGACGAGCAACGTCTACGGCATGGAGGATTCGTACTACGAGGACAGCATCAACGGAAACTATCCTGCGCCTAAGAAATGTGGGTTTATTTTTTTTTTGATGGTGTTTACACGGCCAAAGGCCAAAGTGGTTAATGCGAGGGTGTGCGCTCAAAAATTTGGCAAACAATATAAGCAAGCCTTGTTTGCCAATTTTTTGAGCCGTTGCCATTCGAAAAATAGTAGTATAAAAAGCAATCTGCTGAAATCCCAGCACCCGGCACTTGCACAAATTTCAAGCATGGCCATCAGCGCCGGGCTGAGGGCCATTCATGGAATTTTGGCTTTGCCATTTTATTTCCCTGAGTCAGTCAGGGACCGGCACATTAGCCTGCGAAGAGGTTTATCCCCATGCCAGAGGCATGTTTTACCAATTTGAAAACTGGTAGCACATTGAAACGGTTTATAATTCAATTGGTTTGGCGATAAAAAATACGATAACTCACGTCAGTTATCGTATTTTTTGTCTTGCATGCATAAATTTGATAAAAATTCAAAATTTTAGATTTTTGAATTTTTTTCAAATTTGATAATTAACTGCTGATTTTCAAATTAGCCGCACTTTGATGTTTTTTGTTCCCTCCGTAATCATTGTCCCTCTTGTTTCAGCGAGCTCAGCGTACAACAACCAGGAAGACAGCAGCGGCGTGTCGAGTTGCTGTACAGCCCCTGAATCTGCGAATCCCACGCATCGAGCGCAGTCATCGTTTGTGCCGAGACACGATGACGAGATTCAACTCGAAATCGGGGATGCCGTACACGTGGAACGCGAATGCGACGATCACTGGTGCTACGGCACAAACCTGAGATCCGGCTTCCACGGCATCTTTCCTGCAGCTCACGTCTGCGAGATCGACCTCGTCGACGAGATCTGCACGTCCGCGCTATCCAATTCGCTGCCTTCGTCCCGGCTACCACCTCCGGCCTCCGATAGGGACACGTTTTACCTCACCATGCTGGCTTCCATCGAGGTCGCTCATCACAAGGGCAACGATGTTCTCACACAGTCTATCAACAAGGTAGGCTACTCTATTCATATTTTTTTTGATCACCACTTTTTTTGCAGGTCTGCGCGCTGTACCAGAACAAAGAAGAAATCGTGGTTCCACAAACTGTGCTCATGGAAATCTCCTTCCGCGGCATACACATCATTGACAAGCGACGCAAAGACGTGAGTTTTTACGCACCAGGGATGGCAAATTTTGATGTTTTCGGTGTGAAATTTTGCTCAAGGATGGTAATTGTATTCGTTATATATGAGAGTTTGCTGGGGACACGCAGAAAAACAAACGTGTGCCAGAATTTGCATTTTTGAAAATTTTTGACGCGTCTCAAAAACTACGGCGACGGATGGCATATCATTTGACTTCATTTTTGATGATGCATGTTTCAAAAATATAAAAATTAGGGGTTTCCCTTTCAAATACGCCAAAATGAAAAAAAAGTGCCGTTCTGACATTTTTTGTTTGGCAGTATTTGGACCCCTAATTTTTATATTTTTAAAAGATTTTCCATCAAAAACTGATCACAATGATATGCTACCCGTTCCGGGAAGTGCCATAGTTTTTGAAAAATTTTTCGTCAACAATTTCAAAAATGCCAATTCCATCACGCGCTTGTTTTTTTACCTGTTTAACAAAATCCCAGCATCGAATACAATTATTACCTTTCGCAAAATTTCATACTCATCGGTTACGCAAGGAATCAAAATTTCCCATCATTTGATTCCTTGCTGCCCCCTAATTTGCCCAATTACGATGACTGATCGATTCATTTCAGTTCTTCAAATGTCCATCATTCGACTTCTTCTACAGCCTGCAGAACATCAGCTTCTGCGGAGCTCACCCTAAGCAGTTACGATACTTTGGCTTCATCACCAAGCATCCCCTGTTGCCCCGCTTCGCGTGCCACGTCTTTCTCTCCAACGGAAGCACCCAGCCTATCGTCGAGTCTATCGGTCGGGCGTTCAAGCGCAGCTACGATGAATACATGGCTTTCGCGCACCCCACCGAGGACATTTACATCGAGTGATCTTTCGTTTTTCCCACTTTCTCAACCCTTTCCGCGTTGTTGTTTGTTTACATGCACACACGTGTATTTACATTTATTTTTTGGTTTATTTTTTTATTGTGTTCATAAAAATTGGTATGTATTTTCGAACGAACAAATGTTTGATTGAATGTTATAGATCAATTTTTACGCAAAACTACGGCATTTTGCGAAAAAAATTGATCTGGAAAGTTGCAAAAAAATAATTCCCATGTGCACGGAAATTTGAATTTCCGAGATCGGCACAGTTATCCGGAAAAGTATTTCGACAGTAGCACAGACGCGCTATGGATACACTGTTTCATGAAGGACCGACAGCCGATGCAACTGCCCGTAAGGACTTCGAGGACGTCGCGGAAGCAGCCCATGCACTATCAGAATGTCAGACGCTCCAATCCACATTTACTCAGGAGCAAGAAAACAAAGTCCATTCAAAGTAACCGTAAGCATACCAAAAGTGATTCCAGGTCATCAAATCGTAGAAAGCATATTAATAAAAAGATGTACAAAAAGCTCAACAAGAATTCCCGCGTGCAATCCAACTATACGTCTGTCACTGCTTCGGTAGCACAATCTGTGTTTGTAGTCAACGAAGGCGAGGAATCGAAGGCGCCGACTTCTGTCGTTCCGATGCCGGCTGTCGTACCGATGGCGTCATCTGTCAGGCTCGCGCCTGGGCAGTCGTCAGAACGTCGCCCTCTGCATTCTATGTATATCATGGAACCCGAACTCGAAGTAAGTTTCTTAGCTTTTGGAATGAAAAATTTTTACTGTAAAATGTATGATAGATGCCTGAGGCATGATCTGACAGAGTTACGGTTGCCGGAAGTAGCGTTTTGTTATTTTTGACGATTTTTGGAACGTTACAGTTAAAAAACTACAGTTTTTTCAAAGCCAAACTACATATTGATCGGTGTGAATTTTGATGGATAATCCGAGAAAAATATTTATAAAAATATAGGGTTATCACCTTGAAAAATGCAGAAACTGACTTTCGGCATTTTTCAATGTGATAACCCTTATTTTTATAAATATTTTTCTCTGATTATCTATCAAAAATCACATCGTTATCAATTTGTACCCTGGCTTCGAAAAAACCGTAATTTTTTAACTGCAACGTTCCAAAAATTGCCAAAAATAACAAAACGCGATTTCCGGCAACCAAAACTCTGCCAGATCATGCAATGGCATCAATCTACATTTTATAGTAAAAATTGTACACTAACACGTTTTCCTTTTTTTCCAGGACCCCCCAACAGTATTCGAATCCGTGAAAGCCAAAAAAAAACCGGCAGTCTGCAAGAACAAGATTAAAAAACCGGGAACGCACGATGTTGAACAAACTGCGTCAGTGGCATTGCAGCAGGTTCCGTCGCAACAGGCTCCGCCGCAACAAGTCCCACTCCCGCCGCAGCGTGCCCCACTCCCGCCCCAGCGTGGCCCACTCCCGCCACACCAAGCCCCACCTGTACCTCGGAAACTCCAAAAACGACCCACCGTTGAGAACCTACGACCAACGCGCAAATTCTCCGGGCCTGGAATCAACGATGACAAGGAAGACGAAACGATGTCTAAGAGCGTTGCTGAGGATACGCAGAGCGTTATTATCAGCGAAGTGACCCTAAACTCGACTCGAAGCGTACGAATGCCCATCGAGAAATCAGTCAGAAAACCGCCGCCGGAAGACAAAAAGGACGGCCCAGACGACCAGAAAACCGAAAAATTAGTGTTCCAATCGGCCCGCGAATCTGTTGACGAAAAGACGACAGCTACAGAGAAAACCGTGGATCTGTCGAAAGAACCATCGGTCGATGCATCGGTCGATGCATCGGTCGATGCATCGGTAGACAAAGGCAACGATTCATGCACCGCTGTCTCTCTCTCACGCGCAGCACATGGATCACCAACATACGTTGATGCAGATGATGATGACAAATAAAGTTGTATGACACCAAAAATAAATAAACAAATTATCGTAATCCAACCCAAAAACATAAAAAAAATAGTCAATCACTCCAAAAAAACAAGAAAAAACCGGAAACCGTCACCAAAAACGTGCAAAAACCGTAAAACGTTACCCAAAAACCAAAAAAAACCGTAAATCGTTATCCAAAAAGAAAAAAATCGTAAACCAGATCCAAAAGTAAGAAAACAAAAGTAAACCGACCGTTACCAAGTAACTTTCGATGCGTCATAAAAACAAGTCCACGGTACTCTTGACGCGAAAATATTCAGTGCAGTTTTTTCTGATGTTGCGCAAATTGCTCTCACAATTGCTGAATTTCCAGAAAGCCGGTTCCATCCGTTCTTTTTCGAAGTTCTTTGTAGCGTTTCTACGGGGTGTGTTGTGTTGTGGCATCAAGATGTCAAGCGCAACGGCACAATCGGGTGAAAAACTTCAAGAAGTACCAGACTATCTGCGGTCTTTTGTACTAACAGTTGTCAAGACTTTCTACGGTCCTCATCCATACGTTATTGCGGACTATATCCAGCGCAATGGCTGCGTCAAGGAAGAAGTGCTACGGAAACTCTTCAAATTCGATCCGAAGACGCTAAAACCCTTTCTCAGCACTCTCAAGGTTTGTTTTTTTTCATTTTTTTGCAAATGTTTATTTAGAGTTTTTTTACAGGCAGATAAGTTGATAAAAGAACGCAGCGTCATGGAAGAGGTCGATGGGAAGCAGAAAAAGGTTACATACTACTACATCAATTACAAGGGCGTCATCAACGTCACCAAGTACAAGTTGGATCAGATTCGACAGAAACTGGAGTCACGCGAACAGGATCAAATTCATCGCGCGAACTATGTATGCACGAACTGCAAGCAGCAGTACGATCAGCTCGATATGTACAACCTTTATCAGCCGAATACCGATAAATTGATGTGAGTTACGATACTTTTTTTGTTGGGGAAACGATACTTTTTTTGCAAAATGGGTTTATTTCAAAAAAAATGTTTTCCTTTGTGAAAAAATCGCTTTTTTGCCTGAAAAACTGTTTTCAAGCTGAAACTGATCCGTTACGATACTTTTCTGTCGTGCCATTTTTTGTTATTAGCGTAACGATACTTTTTTTGTTGGGTGAACGATATTTTTTATAAAATCCCTTTTTTACCCAAAAACCTTTTTTTTCAGATGTTGGTCATGCTTCCACGAAGTCAAAGACGAAGAAACCGCGGGCCCAAGCGAGGACACTCGATCTTCTCTCGCGAAGTTCAACGAACAGACCGGATCGCTCGTAAGCACGATGCAGAATCTCAACGGTGTCATCTTCGCCGACCACATCAACGAACCCCCCGTGCCGACATCCGCACCACTCGTTGACGGCAAAGACTTGGAGCCTCGACGGGTACTCAACGTGAGTTGGATATGCTCGAAGCTTCTGTCTCGAAGTGGTGAGGGTATTTCTAGGTCGGTGAACGCGCTTTCAACGCGGATAACCAGTCGAACGCTCAGCGCCTTGAGGTTACGTTTGACGGGGCTTACGTGCCTGTTGAGCCTCTGCGCGAGGCTGTGCCCTGGCTTGCGGGGTCTGTGCGGGTTTCTCTCGTTGACAAGGATCGACGAAATCTCATTCAAAAGAGTCGTGAAAGTGGGTTTTACCTTTTTTGTGTTTTTATTTGCTTTTTTTTTCATGATTTTAGGCAAAATACGTGCAGCAAAACTTGCGCGCGGCGAAGGCGATTTGAATGCCGAAGTCGAAGCTCTGCTAGAATTCGACGACAAACAGATACGCGAAAGTTTCTCCTCCTCGACCACCGCTTTGAAGCGTCCAAGTTTGTTTTTTACACACTTTTTCCCCTATTTTTTTCTGTTCATTTTCAGAATCCGATACCGAAAACGACGCAGAAATTGATGGCCCACAAATAAAACGGGTAAAACTGGAGCCTGGACTTCAGCAGGATCAGGACAACGTCGTCAAAACCGAATTAGCAGCCAACGGCTACGATGTCAAACCCAGTCTCGCCCAACTTCAAACTTCCCTCCACCCCCAATCCGACGTTGTTCCAAAGAAAGAACGGTTACGACTGGCAATGTTCGTCGACTGCGACGGCGGCCTTCTTCCGGTCAACCAGATCCCCGATAACGTGCTAGAGAAATTCGACAGAAAACACATCGCTTCCGTTGTCCGTGCTCGGGAAGTTTTCGTCACGCTATATATCAAGAATAAGTACAGATCGCGGCGTGAGCTCATTATTTCTCGCTGATTGCCTGTGCTACGGGTTTTGAATTATTGATAAATTTTATGGAGTGTTTTTCGAATCACCTGTATCAGGCGATTTCATCTGACAATTTTTCAGAAAGTGAGAAATTTATTTTCTGGAAATTAAAAAAAATTGGACGAATTTTTATTTTTTTCAGAAATTGGAAAATTTTTGGGCATCCTAGAATCGTAACTCGCCCCCAGAAAAAGTACAGAATTTAGGGTAAATTTTTTGATTGTCTTTCTTTCTTCGTCTTCTTACCGCATTGTATTGTGCATAATGACGTCGGAGTCTAATAAAAATTGCTTTATCGAATTTGATGTTTTGAAAAGTACATAAAAAATGAAATAAATTCATCAAAAATGGCAAAATTAGTTTTGATAAAAACAGTGAAAATTAAAAAAAAAGTTAAAAAATTCAACCGTTTTTTTTTCCAAAATCTGTTTTTTTTATCAAATTATTCACATTTTGTAGCCCATGTTGGGACGGAAAACCTAAGAAACCCCCAAAAATTATTATGAGACAAAAAAATCTAGTTTTAGGAAAAAAATATCGTAAAACTTTTGTGTCGTAAAAAAGTTACAAAATCCAGCCAAAAAATGTTACTTTTGTATCAATGGTTTCGCAACGAAAATTTCAAATCGCTCGGAAAATTTATCTTTGTTCGCGAACGAATTCGAACTAAGCAAATCTGTTCTCGAACGAACGAAAAAAAATTGAATTTGTTCGCGAACGAACGAACACGAACGTTCGCCCATCCGCGATCGTTCCAATTTTTTTTAATGGAAAAATTCTTGCGCTGTATTTTCCTTTTTTTTTGGTAATTTTGCATTTTTCTAAAACGCACGATTCGTTTTTTTGATACGGTTCAGGCCATGAAAGGTATAACCTTGGAGCCAGGCACGACACAACTCGGAATTTTCCCGGCCAAGTCTTCCTTTCTTTTCTCGACAGACGAGTCATCATCATCACTTCCTTTTCCTGTTATAGTTGTTATCACCGAGACGAGACGTGACTGCCTGTTCACACGGTGCACCGCGCAACAGCAACAGTGGGACGACCACTGACTGACCCGGGCCGGGCCCAGCCGACTGTTTTCGTCTCGTCTCGATGATCATTTTCGTGTTTGTGTTTGTGTTCGGTTGTCCCACATCTAACCATTCATACGGGATTGATTGTATCACGCGAAACAAAGTAAAGCAACTTTTCAATTATCACGTATTTTGCAGATGAACGCGATGCCATTCGATAAGGGCGTGGTGCCATCCGTCGTTGTTCGTTCGTTCGTTCGTGTGTACTTTGATTTTGACGTTTATTTGATCGGGTGAATGCATAAAAGATTGAATCAATCGTTATCGTTATTGTTATCGCTCGGCCGGTCGCTGGACATGACAATCCGTCGATAACGATAACGGTCAAACGGGTCTCGGCCCGATCGTTTATTGCGTTTGTTTTCTTTTTATTGTGGCCACTCTGGTGTTTTTGTCTGATGGGTTCCGAAAAATACTGCATTTTTTTGTTTGTTTTGTTGCGCATAAGCTTGCAAGTGTTTTTCTCTGTCGATTTTTTTTGCACTGCGCAAAAACTATTTATTGGACGCTAAAAAACTGTTTTTTGATGCTTTGGTCCCCCAAAAAATCCCGATGCATCCCTGCTTCCAGTTGATTCGATGCGTGAAAACTTATGATCGTAATTCGTCTGTTTCGTTCTCCGACCTTTCCTAAGTGTAAGGAACAGCGCGCGAGCCATCCTTGAAATTAAACAACCACCATTCTCACATCAGTTTGCGCGGCGGTTACGGCGACTGAAGACGTTTCAAATCCGATTTTAATCGTTTTATGTTGCAACTTGCAAAGCAATTCCGGTGGCCGACCGTGTCGTGTCCCCTTTGTGTCCTGTCCCCTAGATCCTCTGAATTGCATGCATGTACGCCGGTCACCGGCGCGGCACCCCCTTTTTGTCGGCCGGGTGTCATGCGTGGTGCTGGGTCTGCGCGATGGCGGTGGTGACCCGATTTCTTGCCCCAGTCGTCAGCCAGCCAGCCAGCGTGCTTGAGGGCATTGTGCGATCCGCGGCCGACCGGCCATCCACGATACGTACAAATCGAGGTCAATCGGTCGGCTCTATCTATTGCATTTTGATTGTTGCAGGCAGAGACCGTCAAACAGCCAACAGCCAACCAGGCACCGTCAAAAAAAACACACATACACGTAGAACAAAATGATTCAAATCAAACGCGTCCTCATCGCCGATGACATCGAGCAGGAGTGCATCGATCACCTCACCCAGCACGGCGTTATTGCCGAAAAGAAAACCAAACAAAATGAAGCCCAAATCATTGAATCTATCCTTAAAAATTCCTACGATGCAGTCATCGTTCGTAGTGCCACAAAAATTACTGCGAAAATTCTCGAAGCCACAGCCGGCACTCTCAAGCTCGTCGGTCGTGCTGGAACGGGTGTCGACAACATCGATGTTCCTGCTGCTACCCGGAACGGTGTGATCGTCATGAATACGCCAGGTGGGTGCAATTTCATAACTCAAGTAGCACAAAAAGCAAAAAAATCGTGGTAAGACAGGAAAAACAAAAGTTTTGGGATACGATAGAACGTATCTTGAAGCGAAAATCTGGAAAAGCTGAGCACTTATATTATGTCCTGAAGCGAAAATTCGAAAAATCAAAAAAAAATCGTCTCAAGAGTGCCTTTTCTAATTGCTTCCTTATTTTTTGGAACTCAAATAGCGCAAAATGTAAAAAATCGTGGTAAAAAGCAGAAAAAAAAGTTGTGGGATACGATAAAACGTGTCTTTGCGAAAACTGAACACTGATGTGTCTTGAAGCGAAAATTCTAGAAAGCTGAAAAAATCGTCTCAAGAGTCATTTTTTTTTCCTTTTTCTGTATTTTCTATTTTCTGTTTTGGATTTTGTTCCAAATTTCATTCCGTGGTTGGTTGGTGGTGCCTGGGACGGCAGATTCATCCGTGCTATCCCTGATGTGGCCTAGATCCACATCCACCCCAAAAATTCTTACGCTCTGATGTTTTGTTTTGTATACATACATACGCCAACAAAAAAAAAAAAAGAGCGCAAGCCGACGAACCCAACCAAAATTTGGGTCAGATCGGTGCCAGAGGCATTTTGCGTTGTGCTGCCGATGATTGACTCGACCGACTCCTTCTCCCCCCCCTCCCCTAACTGACAGCCTTCCTGTCCGGCCGATTTATCTCAAAAACTACGACAATGATTTCCGTAGAAAATCCACGGACATTTTTGCGCGTTTGTTTCCTTTTTTGACCCCGATTTTGGTGACGGTAGTGGTGGTGTGTTTTTTTCGGTGACATCCTCCGACGTCAGAGAAGGAAATACGGAGAATATGGCGCTGACTGAGTACACGGCCCCGGGACGCGTTTTAGGTCATCGAGGAGAAGGAGGAGGATGGATGCATGGCGATTTGGACCGGATCGAATGAATGAATGAATGGAGACAGACGCGTCCTCGTTTTTTTTTCTCCGCGGGCGCGCGCACGGTGGTGATTTCGGCGGCGGCCTCGAGGAAAAGACGATCACCCTGCCCTGCGCAGGGCGCCGAATCTAGGCCGACGACCGTCTTCGTCTTCGTCTTCGTCTTCGTTCTCCCCCCCCCCTACTTCGCTCTCGCTGCTCCGGAGAAGAGGACACGAACGATAGTGCGCGCCAGGAACGAAGGATATCCCTCGACCACCGACCGATCGCCGCCTCAGGGCTCGTTTCTCTTTTGTCTCCCGGCGAGGCCCTCTGCCTGACTCGGCGACCCGATGACCGACATTCATTCTTTCACTATTTTTACCAGTGCGCGAAAAAGGAGGTGAACACGCGCTTTTTGTTTTTGCTCTATCGGCTTGCCCTGAGGCCGACGACGTCGACAACGCGCGCACGCACACATCCGAGCGTCGGAATTCATCCGGAGGCGGGCGTCGCTTCGCCTCGGATCCGTGGCCTGCGGCACGGATCCGATGCAATCTGGAACAACCCGATGTCGTCCCCCGTCCCCCACCCCCTGGTCGGTCATCATTCAGAGTCATAGGGCCCTCGGAGTCGAGACGGTCGACTATGGTCGTGGACCGGTGGACGACGGGACAGCGGGGTGGCGCAGGCAGCAAGTGTCCTCGTCTGCTGTCACCCAACCCGGCGGCGGCAGCGTCGTGCATGCCCGCGCGATTGGTGCTGGTGCTTTGCTATTCGGTCTTGTCTCGGACGCGTCCGTTGGCCTTGCGGAATGAGTCAAGTCCCCCCCCCCCCACCCCACCCTACCCTTTTCTTCTTTCCTATTTATTTTTTTTTTCTGTCAGGGGCTGCAAGCAACAACGGCCTTGGCAATCGCGCGCATTCTCCCGTCCTCTTCTCTCCTGCCTGCGCGAGGGTGCACCTGGCTGGCTGGCTGGTCGGTCGTTGGGGCCAATCCAATCGCTCGCTGCTCGCGCAGGCCTGCAGTCACCCAACAAACCCCAACCCCAACCTTGGCCGCCGGTCGTGGTCGGCTGGCGGGTGTCGTTATTTTTTGTTGTTGTTGTATGCCTTTGCCTCACTCCCCGGACGATACCTGCGCGCTCCCACTCTCGATGAAAAAAAAAATATATTAATATAGGCAAAAGCGATCGGCGCCGTCCGAATTGGATTGGATTTTTGAGTGTTGACCTGGCCATGAAAGATCGAGATGACCGAGATCGGCGACCCGCGCGCGCGCATCACCCCACCGACCCCACTAATTTGCCAGCCAGGATCAGATTTGCGCGAACGAACGAGCGAACGAGGACAAAACCAGGGCTGCCCCTGAACTCCCTCTTTTTTTTTTCCTTCATGCGCGATCGGCGGCTTTATGCTGACATGCTGGCAGCGATGAGAAAGAGATACGGCCGCTGCGGCGGCCGTGTCCTGCCATGTCCTTTTTTCCCGTCAAGGCCGTCGTCCGTCCCCGGGGTGCTTTCTCCCCCCCCCTCCTTTGCGCGCCGTTTCCGAATCGGAATCGAGGACAAAACTGGCGCGTCCCCAATTGTCACCTTGAAACACCGCCACCATCACCACCACGCCGGCAGGGGCAGGCACGGGCGGAACGCAATGACCGGGCAAGTCATGACATTGCACCCCTCTGCCCTTCCCTCGATCACTTGATTTTGACTCACTCGATGGCCGCGCGCGCGTAGTGCCGTTCGTTCACCTGTTCACCTGTCGAAATACCTGCCGGGTTTTGAATTTCGGAAAAAAAATAGTCGCTTCTGTCCTGCGCGTCCTTTGTCCTCTCCCGAGGGCAGTCAGTTTTCCCATTTAACCGGCCAAAAAAAAAATGCGTGACGATATTACTTTGTCCTTTTTGTCCTTGGGCAGCGGTAGGAAATTGGGAAATCGGTAAAGTGCAGCCCAGCAGCAGCCAGGAAGTAGTAAGAAGTAAGGTAGATCGCGCCCTCTGGCTCTTCCGCACGTCTCTCCCTTTTTTTTTTCTGTCTTCCCAAAAACGGTGTATGAAGGAATCAACACAAATTGTCCCGGTCCCGGTTAACGACCTGCGCGGCCTCGGCCTCGCGCTCCTCTCTTTCTGTCTCCCGTGACAGTTGGTGCCTGAACCCGAAACCCAACTGTCGCCTACCGCTACCGCCTGCCTGCCTGGCTGACTGGCCGAATCAAATCGAGGCCACGCAGGTTGTCACGGAGGGGTCCTGCAGGTCCTGCCAGCCTTCATGCATGCGCAAACGGTCAGTCAGTCAGCCAGTCAGTCAGTGAGTGTACATACGTATGTGCGAGAATTTTTGCTGGAGTGTAGTGGGCCATCACCGTCACCGTGAACGGACGTGTGCGCTAGAGCCACTACCGCCGGCGGCAGTGACCTGAAAACAAACCATATACGCACCCCACCGGTCATGTCATGTTCGACTGCCCTGCGCGCTCCCCTTTTTTTGTCGCATCTCCTTTTCGCCTAAATTTATAAATGGCCCACCGCTGCGTGCGATGCACGGTGTACAACCCCCCCCCCCCCTCCCCCTGACCGACGGCCGGAGGGCTGACTGGCTGGCGGCACTGGTGATTTGACCCAGATTTGGATGCATCGGCCGACACCGAGCCACAAGGGCCGCCGGCCCCTATCCTATCCTCGAGGCAGAACTGACTGTCGGGTTGATGCCTGCCCGCGCGCGCGCGCGCGCGCGAGTTCTTTGTCTCTTCTCCTTCGTGGACCCTGTTTTCCGTCTTCGTGGATATTGGCCCAAGAATGACCCCATCCCATCCCTTACAGCTCCCCCACCCCGACAGCCATGGACACGGCTGCGGCTCCGGCCCTCTTTCCGGGTCTTGACCAGAAATTTGACTTCTCAGCTCTTCTGAAATCCGCTGCAAGCACGATGGCCGCCCTCAACGCGTCCCAATCACCCGCTGCAGCGGCTTCGGTGTCCCTCGTGGATTCGCTGCCAAATGCAGCGGCTGCTGCTGCTGCGGCAGCTGCCGTCGCGGCCGGAACGTCGACGGCACCGACGCCGATTCCGTCCTCACAGTTGCCTCCTTTCACAGCGATGAGGCCGGTCTACGCGCCAAGCGGTTATGGAAGACAGATTCTGATCTACGATAGCCGTTCGTACCCTGGACATCGTCGGGAATTTGCCTATAAGACGAGATTCACGAATCAATCCGGCCTGACGACGGTGTACTACCGGTGCATGGCGTGCAGAGCTCTCAGACATCGACTTCAACGGATTCTGCCGAAGGATAAGTTACCTGCTGTACCCTGCATTGCTGTTAAGAATGATTTACTGATCAACGATCCGGATTACCCCGAAGCAAGTGATCATTTCTGTACACCGTTAACGGTTCAGGAATCCAATCACCGACTGAAGGTTACATTTGAGCGAGGATTCAAGCGTGCACGCATGAAGATGGCTGCGGAAGAGAAAAACTCGGAGACTGCTTCGAAGACGGCCATGCTCAACAACAATGTGCCTTCGTCGTCGGCTTCGTCATCTGAGCTGGCGACTGCGACCTGTGAGATCACAGAACAACCATTATCCATCGATCAGTATCTCTGGATGAAAAATGAAAGCTCACCTGTCAGTCAGAATGACGAAGGAGCGCATTCGACCAGTGATGATGGAGAAATCAAGCCTGGATTTACCTCCCTTCTCTTCGACCAACAATCCACGGTCACAAATGAGACAACGTCAAACAGTGACGTTGATATGGAAGATGTTGGAGACCACCAAGCAGCCTCTTCGACATCCTCCAAATCCTGTCTCGATGCCCTTCTTCGTCTCCAGGATGAACGGGAATCCAGCACGTCACCGAACGAAAATGTACCCGCGCCAACGCTTTCATCAGCGTTGAATTTCTTCAATCCATTTGTCCAGAATAATCCTGATCTTGGAAATTTATTCAGTCTAATGTCTTCGGTGGCCAAGAGTTCAGAAGTCGGGAGGGTTGTTGCGGCAAAGAAGCCCCGCAAGGAGGCGCCCGGTGCTCACCTCAACGAGATCATCAACAAGTATATGAAGTCCAGTTGGGAGCTTCCTGAAAATTGTAAGCGTATGGTATAAAAAAATTTTTTGGGGTCTTACCACGAATTTTTTACAGCATTTTTTGTGTTTTTTTGAAATTTTGATCGTTTTTGGACTTTTAAAAAAATTGGAAAATTGGTTTTATCACGATTTGTTTTTGCTTTTTGGCGCGCATTTTGGGATTTAAAAAAATTTTTGAGGTTTTACCACGATTTTTTTTGCAGCAGTAACATTTTTTTTACTTTTTTAAAGTTTTTAGATAAAAAACATTTGTCTTACCTCGATTATTTTTTGTGAAAAAAACAAGCGTTTTCAGAATTTAAAAACATTTGGTCTTACCACGATTTTTAAAGTTTTTAGTTTTGGCGCGCTTTTGGGGATTTAAAAAAATACATGTCTTACCACGATTTTTTTTGCACCAAATTTTTTTTTGTGATTTAAAAAAATTACGAAATTATTTATGATTACCTTTTCAGCCGGTAACTCACGCTCCGCCGCTGAACTCACCTGTACGCTGATCCTCTCCCTTGCCCGCCACGTTCCCGCCGCCGTGGGATCGATGAAGCAGGGCAAATGGGCTCGCAAGGATTACATGGGCGAAGAAGTCTACGGCAAGACTCTCGCGATCATCGGTCTCGGTCGCATCGGTCAGGAGGTCGCCCATCGCATGCAGGCTTTCGGCATGAAGGTCATCGGCTTCGATCCCTGCGTCACACCTGAGGTTCGTGTAAAAAAAAAAAAATTTATGCAAATTTTTTTTTCATACACCTGAAAAATTTTTATGCAAATTTTTTTTCTTTCAGGAAGCAGCAAAGAAACAAATCCTGCTGAAATCCCTGGAAGAAATCTGGCCCCTTGCGGACTACATCACGGTCCACGTTCCTCTGATCCCGCAGACCAAGGATCTGATCAACCGGGAGACCCTTTCAAAATGCAAGAAAGGCGTCCGTATTGTCAATGTCGCCCGCGGAGGTATCATCAACGAGCCGGACCTCGTCGACGCGCTCAACTCGGGTGATGTTGCCGGCGCGGCTGTGGATGTCTTCTCCGAGGAGCCCCCGACCTATCGTCCCCTCATCGAGCACCCCAAGGTCGTCTGCACCCCTCACCTCGGCGCTTCCACAGTCCAGGCCCAGCAGCGAGTTGCTGTCGAGGTTGCAGAGAACATTGTCAACCTCAACAATGGCACCGGACTTTTTGGCGCTCTCAACGCCGCCGCCCTGGCCGCTGTTTTGGATGATACCAAGGCGCAGTACGTCAAGGGCTGCACAAACATCGCCCAGGTATTGGGCTCCCTGGCTCCTGAGACGAAAAATGTGGTTGTCAAGTTCCCGTCATCCGCTGGGGGATTACAGAAGGCCCTGATCGCTGGGACCGTTGCTGGATTGCTTCAGGCTGCTGGAATTGCTGGGGTCAATCTCATCAACGCAGAAGGCTTCGCCGAGAAGGAAGGAATCATCGTCGAGACCCAGCAGATTTCGGGAAACGAAATTGTCATCGAAGGAGGCGAAACTACTGTTTCGGGATATCCGTCACCGGCTGGAACTATTATTTCCGCGATTAATGCTAGCAAATTCCCTGTTCCAGTTGTCGCGACTGGAAATCTCGCAGTCGCTACCTCCGGCTCACCGGCTCTCGACGACGACCTCCGATCCAAGGTTACCGTCGAGTACGGTCTCATCGGCGGTGGACGCGTCGCTCTCTTCGGAAGCCTCGACGATACCGATACTGCCCTTCTCCGGAAACAGTTTGCCGTCGTGAGCTTCTAGATTTGATGGCAGATGGATGATTCGGTGCCACACACACACTCGTTTACTCATTCGTTCGTTCATCATCACTTCTTCTTCGCACTTACACACACACTCCAACCAATCGAAACAAACCCTGGCTCATGTGTTCTAATACAGAAAAAAATGATTGATAATTGCCTTTTTTTTCTTTGACATCATCATGAAATTTTAATTATTAACTTATTCATTCATTCGTTCATTCGTTGATTGCCCCTGTCGACCAGTTACCTTTACCAGTCTTGCCTTGTACTCTTGCATTTTGCCAAATAAATAAATATGTGTCGATTTTTTTGGAATTTTTTGGGTCGGGAAAAATTATTCTAAATTTTTTTTTGCTTTTTTTCGGAAATAAAAGGGTTCCGATTTTCCGAAAACGACTGATTTTTAGGGTTTTTTCAAAAATGTTTTGACTATTTATTATTTTTTTTGTTTGAAAATCTGAACAATGGTTCGTTCGCAAACAGACACGGATCAGTTTGTTTTATTTATCGTTTGGGCAAAATTTTGTGTATTTCGGTAAAAAAAACATAAACTTGGGTAATCTGCGTTTTTTTCTCGTAGGTTTACGGTTTTTTTTAACTTTTTGTGGCTAAAAAAGTAACAGTTTGATCAAAAATTACCAGAAAAAAAGAAAATGAAGGTATTTTTGTATGCAAATTTTTCTAAAAAAGTGAAAAAAAAAGAATAAAAAATTTATAAAATTTTTAACAAACACATTTAAACTAAATTTCAAATTTTAAAAATAAAAATTTTGTTTTAAAATTTAAAATTTTTACGTCACTTTTGGGCTAAAACGATGAAATGTGTATCGCGTTCTCTCCGAGGTACCAAAAAACGGTGCTTACAAAGAAAACATTTTGACAAAAATCGTTTTAAAAACTGATTTTCTTCAAACGTTGTTTTTTTATCAATTTGCGCAGGTTTTTGAACTCATTTGTTTTTTTGTCGACATTTGTGACCGAAAACACATTTTTTGCCGGTTTGGTCGTGAAAAATTTTTCAACCTGCGATTTCAGAAATCAGCGTGGATTCCCAGACACAAATCAGATTTTGCAGAAAAAAACGATAGGGGCGCGGTGCATGCAGATTTCAGGAGCCCCACAGAGACGAGGCAAGGCGTAAATCTGCATGCATCCAGAAAATAGGTTAAAAGCCATGAAACAGCCGATATCTTTGTTAGATCGTCTTTCGACCTTCCCCGTGTCTTCTCCTTCTTTTGCTCTCGTTTTTGAATCGTCATGGCTCAATCCGTCCCTCCCGGTGACATCACCACCCAGCCCAACGCCAAGGTCGTCTTCAACGCGCCCTACGACGACAAGCACACCTACCACATCAAGGTGAGTTTTTACCTGTTTGCACCTTTCTGACGGCACACCTGTTTAGGTTATCAACTCTGGTGGCCGTCGCATCGGATGGGCTTTCAAGACGACGAACATGAAGCGTCTCGGCGTCGATCCTCCGTGCGGTGTCCTCGATCCCAAGGAATCTGTCCTCGTCGCTGTCTCCTGCGATGCGTTCAACTTTGGCGCTGAGGATACCAACAACGACCGTATCACCATCGAATGGACCAACACTCCCGATGGAGCTGCCAAGCAGTTCCGCCGTGAATGGTTCCAGGGTGACGGTATGGTTCGTCGCAAGAACCTTCCCATCGAGTACAATCCTTAATTCTGGTGTCGTGTCTTGTGCGGAAATAAATGTCTGAAGCAAAATTTTTTGGCGATTGAGCGAATGTTCGTGTACGTTGACGAACAAATTTGATCCTCTGCGTGTTCGTTCGCGAACACTTTTTTTTCTTAAATTTGTGTTCGCGAACAAAATTTTTTTTAATTACTTGTTCGTGTACGTTCGCGAACAAAATATAATTTTCCGAACAAATAAAACAAACAAAAATTTAGGTAAAATTAGGAAAACAGTCACAAATTTTTTGGACAAATAAATGCCAAATAACATTTATCAAATTTAACAAAAAAAATGTAAAATGACTTATCCAAAATAAGAAAACGTGAAAACACATGTTTTTTCATCTCGGATGAACAAAATTTCGAAAAAAAAAATATTTAAAAAAATCAGTTTGATGTTTATTTGTGTTTAAACTCGTTCGCGAACACGTTCAAAAATGTTCGCGTTTGTTCGATTTTCCGAACCAAATTTAAAAATTGTTCGTTTTCGTTCGCGAACAAAAAAACGGCTGTTCGCACATAAATTGGCTAGCTTGGAGGGTTTCTTTTCATACATTCGAACGAAACTAAATACAAAATTTACAAAAAAAATTCAAAAAAAAAATCATCACATTCCAAAAAATCCGAATCCCCCGGCCGGTGGAGCCGATGGAAATCGCATCAGAGATTGATAGAGAAAAGGATGCATTGTCGCGGCTGCCGAAAGTGCGCCCTGTGAAAAAGCGCCAACCGGAAACAGCGACGCCATCGACGTATTGATGTTCACCGGCGAAGAATTTGGCAACGAAAACGCAGGGGATGACGACTGCTTTTCCGAGTTTGTCGGATTAATTGCCGGTAGGGAGAATGTTTTCTTCATCGGAGGTTCTTCGTCATCTGCTTCGGCACTCGTTGGCCGGCTTCTTTTGCCAATGTTGGAAGTTTCTGACGGTCGAGGCGATTTTTTATCCAATTCTGAGCTTGGGGAGTTGTCTAAAAAATTTTTTTATTTGATGGTTACGGTAGCTTATGAAAAGTCAGTTAGCCAAGTATTTACTAAATATTTTAATGAAAATGCGCGAGGTGACACCTGGCGATTAACCTGTTCGCCCAATTGAGCCGCTAAGTGTCACTTTTGTCCCCTCCCGCGAGCGCAATACGGCGACTTTTCGAGATTAGCTTCTCCGCTTGTTATCGGGGCCAATGGATTTGTGAGTGTTTTTCAATTATTTATGGGATTGAGAGAGTTGCGTCCTTTGCATCCAGAGACAAACGTGCACTTGGCTTGGCCGGTCAACGCAACACAAACTCAATTACTTTTGTGCATGCTTGCAACTGACATTTCATTTTCTTACCGTAATCTCCAGAAAGTAAATATTTATGCCAGAACCCAAATATTAGAGTCAAAATTTTGAAAATAAGAAATTTTCGATGAAAGAAAAAAAAATAAAAATAATTGTTACGGTAACCCAATTCGGTTCTCGGTTCTTACCGTAGTCTCCAGTGTGTTCAAAGTAAAAAAAATTGAAAACAAAATAAAATTCAGAATTTTAGAAGCGCTGGATAAAAAATAAGAAACATCAAAAAAAAATTGTTACGGTAACCCAATCCGGAAGGCTACTGTCCCAAACCTGGCCGAGAAAGTGCGCAAACAAACACGATAAGAACAACAACTGTTGACACCTGGAGTCGGCTTCTGTCTCCATTCAGGGGTGTTCAAGTGGTCAATTAGCAGGTCAAAACAAGGTGCTAGGTGTCATCCATCGAACGAGAGCGGGTTTGTTTGTGGGAGCTAACTAACTACTAAGTTGTCGTGTCACGCAAATTAGCAGCAGGAGGGAGTGATTCTTCTCTCGGGTATACACAGTACACTCACAAATGATGCGCGCGCTGCGCGAGAAACCAGCAGGTATCGCGTTACGTCGAGAACAGGGGGGGGGACAACGGGTTTAGGAGACGCGAGCCGTTGTTTGTTAGCTGTCCCCAGGCAGCTAACAAACCAACTCCCAACATTGTATCAACTTTTTTTTGGTTTTTTTGTATTTTGATTTTGATTTTGATTATTGTATTTATTTATTTTTTTGAAAGAAAGAAAGAAACCGTACCTGTAGGGGCACCTTCACCTTCACCTTCACCGCTGCTGTCTGTCGAGCCTTCGCGCTGACGCAGTGTGTTGAGCAGTTCTTGGGCTAAATGAAATCTTTGTTGTAAATCAAGCTAAATATTTTTGATGATAAAAAACCAAAACACAAACAACAATTTTATTTAGATTTTTTCAGTGATCAATATGAAATTTTTGTTTGGTTTACAACAAAAATTTTATGGATCAAAATAAAAAAAGAAAAAAAAAGAAAAAAACCAAATCATCGTTTTTCTGATTTTTGAACGATGAAAACTCATTTTTTCAAAAAACCAACCGTTGTCTCCAAGCAAGATCTCAAGTTCCCGGGCTTCTTTCTCCTCCTGGGACTGCTGTCTCCTCAACGCTACCTGCGCAGCCATGACTCTCTGCCGTTCTGCGATGAGGTTACATTTGTCACACATGCAATCTTTCCACTGACAGAATCTTTTGTGACCTAAAAACGTTATTTTTAAAGAACCCCAAAAAAAAACAAATTCAAAATTTGCATACCTTTGAGCGCCGATACAGCCCCATGATTTCGGCACCTCGCGCATTTTGGGGTCCGCTGATTTTTTTCCTGCTTCAATCGAATAATTTGTTCAATCTCCGCGAGAGAAAGATTATTATTCCTGGACGATGCTGACATTTTTGATGGCAAAAAGTTTTGGCAAAATTAAACACACAAACAAACAAATATTACTAGTCTGTCAAATATTACAGGTGAGTACGACGACGAGTATAATAAATATTTAGAGTAGCGAGAGTGTAGAGTGTAGAGTGTACAGTAGCTCGGCGGTCGTTGGGTTTTGTGGTCAGTTTTGGTCTCCAAACCGTGTCCTAGGCGCGAAAAGGTTTGCTCCGCCTTTCTTTTTTTTGATTTGAGTCGACAGTCGACGCGTGCACCGAGAGTTGTAAGCTTTCCGAAGAAAAAGTGTCGCCTTGCAGATGACACTATTAAATGAAGTCTCATTCAATGAAACTTAATTTGTATTATATTTATCTTTGTAGACACGCCCAAAGTGTGCAGATATGACAAAAAGAAGCAACAAAAAAGGTGAACAAATGGGTACAAAAAAGTGACAAGTCGTGCACGCAGCTACAAAGCGGATTGCCTTCAAGATCAAAAAAAAGTGTGTGGGTAAAGGGTGAATTTGATGCCTTTGCCACGCGATCAGGCTACCTCAGGTGTCGCTAAGCATTCATAAATGATCAAAAGCATCTCTGACTCGGGTTAGCTTTGATTTATTCATTCATTCATTTATTCATTCAGTTAGTGCACCGTTGAACAGTGCGAGCAAAAAAAAGTAGCAAGCATTGTATTGCCGGTCGGTCGACTCGATAGTGTCGACTACGACAATACTACGTAGTACCCTCCGACAAATATTATTCGGCACAAAAAAAGTTCTTCCCAGACTTGATCATGCCGTCGCGGGTAAAACAATGACCGTGTTTGCACATTCAGTCAGGCTTAGCTTGCTCTTTCGGATTCAATTACGGATGCGTCGACTTTTGAGTCCACTCGAAAATGACATAATGTGGCGGGTTCGTTCGATTATGTGTGTGTATATATATGTATGCATTAAAGCTCGACACCTCTCCAAAAATATCATAAGATTGGATACGGTGGCCGCAGCAGCAGCAGTATGCTGGCCGGCAAAGTCAAGTGTATTTATACAACTCGAACTAACTTTATTCATATTTTCTAACAATTTTTGAGACGCCCGTAAGCGAATAAAAATACATAAATGGCGATGATGAAGATGAAGATGAAGATGACGATGACGATGATGATGATGATGAAATCTTACGGCAATGGCAGAAATAAATACGTACAGTACAGTACAACACGTTTCTGAAGCCGTCAGAAAGGCGAAGGGGTCGAATGGCACCGGGTTTGTATTAACACGGAAAAATCAGGTGAGTCAGGTGAATCAGGTGTTGGACTGAATCATGGCACAATGTGCGGCGATGGACCGGGCATCTTGGAAGATAATTCTGCTTCTTCTTCTTTCTCGTCGATGAGTTCGCTGATGCGGGCACGGATCTGAAAAAAAATATTTAAATTTACCTGGCTCAGGTAAAAATCCATAAAACGTACCCCGCGTCTCTCTTTTGCAGCAAATTTCTTGAGTCTAACAACGACGAGTCTCGCAAAAAGCATATCTTCGTCATTTGCCCATTCGGGATTTGTGAAATCATCTGTAGACTTATTTTCAACTCTTACGGCAGGAGGTGCAACATTTCCAGGTAAATTTCCCGTTTTTAAAGATTCGCTGGAAGATTCACTGGCCGATCTGGGACTTGCCTTGAAGCAGCCAAAGGATTCTCCGTCGCTCTGGAGAAGACTTTTTCGGGCTCCGATTTGGGGCTTGACTTTGAGTCCTCCGCCCCGACGCACGAGATACGGTGGATTACGGCTCCGTGTACCGCGAGTCGGCGGAGAGTTGCTCGTATTCCGGAGCGGTACAATCAATTTCTGGTCCAGGATTCGCGGCTCCTGTTGAGCTGCTGCGGCTGCGGCTGCTGAATTTATGGCTTCGAGTTTCATGAGAAGTCCGGCGGCTGCAGAATTATCGAGGTTTGAGAAAGGGCTTAGAAAGTGGTTATCACCGGTATCAGCGACGTCACCGTTGCTTGACATTCCTCGATGATCGCCATCGTCGGAGGTAGAGGCTACCGCGCTGTCAGGTGAGAGCTCGGAATGGGACATCCCGGATGGCTTTCCTGCAAAAAATCAAACAATTTGAAAAAAATTACCTGAAACAGGTAAAACTCACTATCCCCGGATGGAAATGACCCTCCACTAACTGCCATGATATTTTCAAGAAGTGCGTTGGCGCTGAGACTCGCTGCGTAGTTGGAGAAGTCTAGGACGTCTCCTGAAAAAAAATTATGTATTTAAAAATTTTTTGAAGATTGCTAACATTTTTTTTTTCTGTTCAATGACTGAACATTATCCACCCAAAGTTCAGCCCCAATAACCCAAAGAAAAAAAATTGTTTGTTTCTGACTGATGTCGCCACTTTTTTTTCACTACAGTACCCCAGGTTTTTCCGGGAAACGTCCACCCAGGCTCAAATGCTCAAAAACAAGACAAATGCATTGACACATAAAAAAACCAAGAAATCACCCTGTTCCACGTCGTCTTTGACGAAACCGCCCAGGCCATGGCCGATGAAGGAACTCGAAATAGAACCCGGCTTGTTGTCTTTCAGGTAGGGATCCAGCCACGATAGTTTCTCAAAATAAGGCCATTTAGGGATGACACCCGTTTTGAGAGCTGATTTGAGTTCTTTTCGGTACCGATCTCGCATCTGGAGCCATCTTTTCTTCGCAAATTCACCGGTCACACTGTCATCGATTCTGAGCGCGATTGCCTCCCAGATGAGATTTCGCTCGCCGTTATCCGTACAAACCCGGTGTTGTTGGTCGTAGAGCTCGGGATGGGCTCTGACCTCCTGGATGAGCATCTCATTAAACGTCATCGGCCTCGAGTCGTCGTCTGTGATCGTAGCGGCCGTCGACGCGCACCTGGAGTCGTCGTCCATCGCCCCGGCACTGTCGATACACGACTGACCTGCCTGAAAGAAAAAATGGTTTAAAGGTGTTAGAAAGAAACAAACTGGAAAAGCAATCAAATATTTTATTTATTTATTTATCACGATTGGAATGAAGGAAGGAAAAAAAGACAAACGATGGCCAACATTATCGTTTTGCGTTTGGAAACGCGCGCGCGGACAAGCAAAAGAGGGGGGGGGGATATAATCATCACGTCGTCGTCGTCGTCGTCGTCGTCGTTGTCTCTTCTCCTGCGGAGGGAGGCATCTGGGGTGGCGTCGTTCCGCGCCACCCTCGCAAGTGGTCTACTATCTCCGAGGCCTCCTCTTCATCGTGTGCGCCTGTTATGTGTATTTTTCTTCCCGTCTTTCTTTCGGCTGGCTTGTTCGTCTTCGTTTCGTTTTCTGGTTCAACGCCAAAAACGGGAAACACGAAACGGGAAACGGGAACCGAGGTGACGGGATCAAGAAAAAATAAGGAGGGGGACGACACGAAACAAAAATTACCACGAACCGGTTTCAACAACAGCTGAAACGGCAAACAAGCACCGGGCGAAAATTGCTGCAGCATCAGCACCACCAGCATCAGCGGATAACTCGAATTGCCTTCGGCGCCAGGCAGCCAGCCGGCTTTCCGCCTCCGATTTGATTCATCCGCGCGCGCGAGCGCGCGCTTGTGTTTTTCCTCCCCTCCGGCGACGACGGCGTGAGCTTGACAGTGACCTTGTCGGATGCCAGCCAGCTTCCTAACATCATGCGCAATATGTATGTATAAATATTTAGATACATAGTACCCGACACGATCGATCACATGGACGAAGGCAGAAGGCAGGTAAAAAAAAAACCCTTGATGAAGGTGATGCACGTTCCGGAGAGACAAAAACATGAATACTATGTATATATCTCTCTACTCAACGCATTTTTGGTCCACTTGATTTTGCCAGAGGCAATCGTGTCATCACGTGTATGTGTATGTGTGTTGGGTTTTACCCGGTGCGCAATCGAACGAAAAACAAAACAAAACAAAAAAAGAACCGGGCTGACAACGATTTTTTTTTATCTGTTAATACATACAGAGAAAACGCTGGGAACACTTACATTAATCAAAAATTTTAGTCCGTCGAAAAAGATAAACGATAAACTATGTATAATACGATAAAAACTACGGATAACTGAAAGAAAGTTATTTAGGAAAGGCCCCAAAAGTCAAGCCAGCCAATACATCCGGTAAATCTGGTTTTCGAGATAAGCAAGTTTGTCTGAAACCTGAAAAACACGAACGAACACGAACAAGAAAACAGTATATTCTTGGGAGAACGACGCGTGAGTTGCCCACCCAGCCAACAGAAAATGGTCGACTTGCTTCCGGGCTCGATACTGTCAAACGCGTCGTTTTTTTTTACCGTAACTACCCCACAAAAAAAGGTATTATAATTGAACGATCAAATAACAACTTTTTCAAAAAATGTGTCAACCATCTGGAATGCAGCACGAGCACGTGCTCGAAAATTGGCCTATCTTGTCGCTAAACGGTTTTTGGAACTGGGACTGGAAATATAAGAAAAAAATCATCGGCATTTATATCTGCAAACAAACAAAAATGTCTACAAACAGGCATCTGGCTTTTCTTTCCTGTTTGAAGGTGGCAACAAAAGCAGAAACAGAAACAGAAACAGAAACAGAAACGGCTCGCTCGCTCGTTTGTAAGCGTAAGACAGACGAAGAACATGCTGAAGGAGCTGTCTGACCGGTCCGTGAGCATCCCTGGAGCTGACAGGGATGCACCGGAGAGATCATAATCGATCCTGGTCCTCTTCTTCTTCTTCTTCTTCTTCCTTTTCTTCTCTGAAAGCAAAAAGCCATGTTCTTCGTGCCTGCGCTCGTGTGTGTGTGTGTGTGTGTGTTCAAAAAAGGCAGATCACAAGTTTAGAAGGAGGAAAGATGAAAAAAAAAAACGTAAAATGCGTCCGGTTTTGAGCGTCGGCTTTTCTTTTCTCCTGCCGGTTTGCCCGAGGCGCTTGCTGCGTCTCGGATGCGCTAGAGCCATCCGTACCCGGTGATGTGATGTGATGCGATACAACAAAGATGTCTTACGTCTTGGAGGCGACAGACGTGTCCCGTTGTGCCTGTCGAGTAGATCCGGGGAGATGATGCGCAAAAACAACCCTCAACACCCCTGTCAAAAATCAAAAACAAAAAAAAGCGGTTATTGTTTGTCTGAAGCTAACGGGCTTTTTTTCTTGTCAATTACCAATAATTTTTCTTGACTTGTTATCTCAGATATCTTCTTCCTCGTTCGTCGAAACCAAGACAAAATCTGAAGCAAAAAAAACTCGATGTATTGAATCACACTGAAAAAACAAGCAAAATGTGCAAAAAAATTTTTATTTTGCAAAATTAAGAACACTTGCAGCGATAAAAAAATAAAAAATACACATGTACATAAACCATAATTTTTGAGCATAAAAAAGTTATTTAATTTCATGTCACAAGACCGGATTAAAAAACCAAGAAATTTTTTTTTCCAGATGTCATTTTTTTTCATCCCTTGGCAGACACGGATGAGGATCTTTCTTACCTTAGCAACATCCTGTTGAAGTATATTTTTTGAACGCACTTTTATGACGGTTTTTGTTTTTCATCAGCTAAAGTAGTCAAAGTTCATCTTTTAGCCAATGGTGAAAAAGTTGTCTGTCTGCTTGAAAATTGTCATCTGGTTGTACTTTTTTTGGACTTTTGGTCAAGTACCGAAGATCCCGTTGACCGAACGCGATACATTGAAAAAAATATGTGTCTGTCAATCATTTTTTTAGGTTTTATAGTTTTTTGCATTTTTTAATACTATTCTTACATTTTTCGTATGGAATTTCTACATTTTTTTTGCAACTTTTGTTTTAACTTTTAAAAAAAGTTGAAAAAAATATGTTTTCAACTTTTTTTTTTCTGCCACTTTTTTTTGGTCAATTTTTTCTTTTTTATCCCAGAATCTGCACTTTTGTAGTCCGAATCATTTTTGTCAACAAAAAAACTTTGCGTTGAAAAAAGTCAGTCCCCCATAATATTTCATACTGTAGCAAAATACATATTTTGCAGTGTCAAGTTTTCCTGCTTCCCCAAAAAGTTTACTTTTTTTTGGTTTCATTGCTTTCGTTTTCGGGGACACAAGCGAACGACGTCTTGTCATGCGTATGTATTGTGTATTGTTTACCGGTTCCGGTGTCACCTAATCCCCTTTCCCTGCGTGGTGTCATCCGATGCTTCTGTCCGCGTAACCTGGCGACGTAAATTGCAATAAGCACAATTTACGGTCATGTTTGCGGCGTCAATTAGGGCTGAGGTCAGTCAGTCAGCGAGCGCGAGACTCGAGACTCGAGACCAACTGTGCAAACTCAGAAAAAAAAGTTTGAGGTAGCTTTTCTACGATGGCACGCGCATCTTTCTGCCTGCCATACAATGTTGATACAATTAATTGATGGATGGATAGCTCGTTTGTTTGCTCGCCTGTTTACCAACAACAGAAAAAAAAATTTTTGGGAGGGGGAGAGGTGATGGATCAATCAACGATTTTGATTGACCCTCTTTGGTTAATTGCAAATTTGATCCATCTGCCTGCCATAGGCAGTTCAGTCATGCCATGGCACGCACGCGCAAATCACGAATCAATCCGGTTTCAAGCAAAAAAAACGACGAACGACGTGATGAATGTGGTGCCATTGTTGAGCGACACAAACGACTTCGTATCTAAAAAATGCAAATATTCTGCGCACGCGTAAATATCTAAAAGTGTCCGGGTTTATTGCCTCGAGTAGTCTCCTCTTCTTCTTCTTTTTTTGTTCTTTGAATGGGGTCGAATTCGTGGTCGTGGTCGTGGTCACCCCACGAACTCGACCCATCGACGATGTCGAAGTCAAGTTGCCTTGGCTTGCCTCATTGTCACTTTCTAATCAGGTCACATCTCGACCACCCGCTGCTGCCACCCGTCCGTCACTTTTTAATTGACACACTACTCCATCATGAAGCAACTTTTTTTTGCTTTGCACGTCCGCGCGATGCGCGACAATTTTTGAAAAAAAACCTTTGCTTCCCAGAAAACATGAAAAAAAAAGTCAAAGTTGCAACCTGAGAAGAGGAAAAAAAAACAAGAAGCGCATCTGGAGACCACCAAATCCAAAGTGAACAAGACAAGACAAGTGTTTGCTTTTGGCTGGTAGCAGCCCTTTTTGGCACCATTAATTTTTGGGCGCGCTTTTTATCCTGCCGCGGTCACTTTTGAACAAACAGTGCATTTTGAGTTCGGTTCGTGTTGCTTCCCTTCGCCTTAACTCCCGAAGAAGAGGACAAAATGCGCATGACGCCGCCGCCAGTACTAGTCGAACGTAGTCAAACGGCTGATCCGGTTTTTCGCGCACCCGCACATGTGCCGTGCCACGCGCGTTGTCGGCACTTCAAAGTGCCTTACCGCCACCACGACTGTCTACAAGTTGTTGTTCTAAGTCGTTAAAAGTTGTTGAGTACACACAAATTTTTGTGCCTTTCAGCTGTCCTTGCCATCAAACAGTTTTGCGCGAATGTTTTTCGCGCTTCTTGTGCATGTAAGTAGCATGTAAGGGAGATTAGGCGTAATGTAGTGGATGGTCTTCTTTGAGGTATACCGACCGACCGACCACCATCCTGCAAGGTTTGAGTCTGCGTTAAGTCGCTCTTGATACTACTACTACGCCGTTGAATGATCAAAGAAATGCATCCACCCGGGCTTACCCGGTCGTGACTCGTGTAATCCCCCCCCCCCAGCAGGCCATGGATGGCTGGATGGCCGCCGACAAGTTTTCTGTATCTTGCGTAATCGGAAGAGACTGATGCGCCCGACAATCACCGCAGGAGGGATTCTGAAAAGTCTGTAAACTCCGCAAAAAAAAATTTATCCTCCCTGACCCCAGTTAGCCATCGTAATTCATTTTTATAACAATTTCAGACGAAAAAGATTATACATAATTCAAATGACCGTAACAACCGTAATAACTAATTTTCTCCTCCGCGCAGGCCATAAAAAGAGAACAAACGCGCGCGCGAGGAAACGAATCGGCGTGGTGGCCCGATGCTTGGTTGTGCTTGCTTGCTTGCTTTTTTTCTTCTTTGTAATTACCATGCAAATATCCGTTTCCTTGGATTTTTGCAATCATGTCCCGCTTTTGATGCTGAAGCTCCGGAGCTTTTGTAGGAGATTATCGCTTCTTTTTTTCTTTTCCCTCTTTTTTTCGGGTCGTTTTGTACCAATGAATTAACTCACATCGAAGAAGAGTAAAAAAAAACTGGTCGTACAGTACAGTAACCATGTAATTGGTTTAACCATTGTTTAAAATTCGCCAACGGTCAACAGTCAACACCCATCGGTCACTCTTAGTCTGGTGACACGCATTTTAAATGAATAAATAAATTTTGTAGATGTACAAAGATACAAACAAAACTGGCTTATAAACAGCCACTTGAACAGATCATGCTGAGGTTTTTACAATAGTCTTCGTTGTTTTCTGACCGCAAGGGAGGGAAGAAGAAAAGAAAAAGAAAAAGGAAAAGGAGTGCTCAATCCAATCCAATTTTGGGAGAGGGTGGTTGGTTGGTATTCTTGCGCATTTGCCTTTGTCCGTCCTTGACTTGCTCTTCGCCCTCGGCCCTGGTCAACCCCGAAATCACGGCCCTGCAAGGAAAATGAAAATGAAAAAGAAAAAGAAAAAGAAAGCGGCCAGCTTGGAGCAAGGCCATTTATCTCGCCAAAATACTAGCTATCTAGATACATACATAGCTTGCAAGGTCGCCACATCCCCTTTCGAAACCATCGCCGAGGGTGCCATCGAGCCTCCTTTCATCTGCATTTTTTACGCTCGCTCGTCGTGTTCTTTGGCGAGGGAGGGACAGGGGCCAATTAAGCATGCCTAAGTGGATCCAAGCTTGTTTTTGGGGTGGACAACCAACCCTGCCAGCGATCTTCTAAACTAGATAAAAAAATTTACCCCTTCATGTTTTTTTTTCAACTCATTGACGAAAACGACGATGGCCTGGAGACTCATAAAAAAAATTGTTGTTCCATGAAAAAGATTGTTTTTTTGCTTTTTTTTCTGCTGACAAATGAATAATTTTGAAATTTATTTAAATTTGAAAAAAAAGGGTAAAAGCGGTGTTGGTCGAAAGTTGAATTGCCGCCAAGATGGACTTCAGGATCACAGCAGCGCGCGGTCCATCCCATCCATCCATCCAGGCACCTCATCTCCCTTTGGGGGCGCTTGCGCGCGCGAAGAACGTGACGCCACCACAAATCGAAAGTGACAAGGCGGGCAGGGCAGAACACGCAAACGCAACAGTTGTCTCCGGGGTACCCTGGTTTTGTTTTGTTTTCTCTTTGTTCTATCCGAATTACAGCCCCAAATCAAAGTCACAAAAATCATGCCTCCAAAAAAAAGTCATAGTCAAACAATCGCCCGCGGCCAGTACCAACGCGGACCAGTCAATCCATCCATTTTTTAAATTTTATTTTCATGTCTCCTTTCTTTATTTGGTGCGAATGATCTGGGTTACTTGGGGGAGTACTACGTATACACTGTGTTGTGTCCAGGGTCACTCACCTCGATCGGCGTCTCCTTTGTTTGTCTCTTTGCTCTGTCTCGGCTTCTTACCGCGTATATAACAAGTATCTAGATACTTATTTCGTTGAACCCATTTGCATAATCTTCTATCCTTGAATTGACTTGATTGAAGCAAGTATAGCTCTATCATCTCGCCTCTCTCGGCTTGGTGGGGGGTGCCATGCGCGGACTACGGCGCGGCGGCGTGCCAAAGAAAAACACTCAAAAACACAAAAGGCAAAAATGGAGAAAAATATATACGGAATTTACTTTCGAGGTCTCGAGACAGAAACAATCGACGCTGACAGGCGGAAATGATTCAATTTGATTTAGTGCCAGTATCGCCGCTTTCTTCGTTTCATGCGAGCGTGCATTTTTATTTATTGGATTGTTTTGAGGTTGAATTATCTGTCGGTCTCGACACGAAAAGGGTTGTACTCAATTGGTCTTGACACGAAAGTTTTTTGTGTTTTTTTCTTTTTCAAAAATTTTTGCGTCTCGAAACGAAAAAGTAAATTGCATTTATTATTTTTTTGATTTTTGCGTCTTGGCACGAAACTTTTTTTTGTTTCAAAAAAAGTCTTGCAACGAAAATTTTTTGCCAATTTTTCATTTCATTTTTGTAAAAAAAAAGTTTTGAACACTTTTTGCAAGACTTTTACTTCACGCCCAAAAAAAAGCCCCCCCCCCCATTGCATGTTCTATATCCATTCATGCCCCATCCTTCTCCTGCATGCCACGCCCGATCACTCGGCGCCCGCCGCCAAGCACGCTCGCTCCTGCGCGCGAGACTCCAAGCTGTTGGGCGGAGCGTGCTTGAGTCGGGTGCTTGGTTATGGCGTTGACCAGTCGCTACTGGCACGTGCCGGGCGAGCGGTTGCGCGCGAACTTGATTCACTTCTTCACGCGATTCTTTTTTCTTTTTCTAAATAAATACTTGACGTTATTTTATTTTATTTTCATTCATTTAAAAATTTTTTTAGGTTACAAAATGGCTCCAGTGACGCATCATAGCAAGCCAAGCAGCACACGACCGAGTTCTGCGGGCATCAAATCCGTGATCGGAAAATCCCCTGACCAAGTTAATCGACGAAACGCTCGTGAACGAAAGCGAGTCGAGCAGATCAACAATGGTTACCGGGACCTGGCCCTCATTCTTTCCCAATGGCCGAGACTGAAGAATAAAAAAATCAGCAAGGTAGAAACGCTCCGGTGCGCTGTTGAGTACATCCAACACCTCGAATCTATTCTCAAGTACGGAAGCGATTTTGACGATACAACTTCGATGGCAGGTGATGAAGCCATGAATCTGAACGTACTCTCGCCCTCTTCGATTGCCACGTACAGTCCAGGTGATCACAACACGTCGAGTTCAAGCTCCACCGTTTCTTCGTTTGAACCAACTCCCAAGTACCTGACAAAGCAGGAATGCCTCAGTCCCTCAGGCCGACCCTATCACCCGGCTTCCGGGTACAACAGTTGCTACTCGAGTCCCGACTATGGACAAAGCATGCAGGTCATGGCCACCGGAGTTGTTGGTCCGGGTGGCCAGCAGAACTATTACTCGACATCGACGACGACGACGCCACCCACGCATGATGCATACATGATGCGGTACTACCCTCCGGCGGGGTATTACATGACATCCCACTGATTTGATTACGATCAACTTTTCCCCCTACCATCCCTCTAACTAAGTCGTGTCGAGATACAACATACGGGTTCTCGCTGTAAGATCCCCCGTTTTTAAACAAAATGTGTCCTTTTCTTCGTTTTTCTCCCTCCTACCAAATAGATGCCTTACCACACACTCCATTACCGCCGTCGTTAAAACATGATCGAAAAAAAATCCAAATATTATCCCCGATCGACGACCTCAACGCTGAATCCTTGTTTTTTTACGGGGAAAGAAAAGCGATGTAGGCCGCCGATCGGGCCTATTATATGTAACTCGTTCAATTTTATAGTAATAATATTTTTTTTATGATCCACAATATCACGTGATGTTTTCTGTCTTTATGGCATGTCATCTCATAAAAATAATCTTGAATCATATGTGGATGCTTATTTTTGGGAAAAGGACAACGATGCATCAGGGCGAAGAACGAGTCGACAAGGATCGGCTTAATCCAATTATCGACGGGAAGGAACAACGACGTTCGTCGTTCGCCGTGGTCTGGTCTCAAGGGGCTTTCAAGAGAGACAAAAAGCCAGGGCTATTTTTTGATTGATTCGGCGTCGTACTACGACAAGCCAAGCCTCGACAAACCAGGGCCAAATGACCCCGAACTAATCTCGAATTCATTTCTCCCCCGTCGAATTAGGTATGTTTTGAGCGTGGATGGCATCCATGCATGGATGGCTTATTTTTGCGCGGTCGGGTCTCTAGTGCCGTCCGCCGTCCAGTTCACCGTCCCCCGGGAATGCATTCTCGGTTGAACGCGACCTCGTAACCCGGATATGTTTTTTTTTCCTTAAAATAGAGCCAATTTTGTTTGGACTGTTTTTTGAGGGCATCGCATCCACAACCTACATCCCATGTGTGCCGAGCACTATTGTATAATACTTACAATATACATACTACGGACACCCCAAAATTGCCTGCGAAATGCCATCAATGCACGCGTTGGGAGCAGAGCACAATTATAATGATGTCAGGAGTCGTGGATTACAATATTTATTCTGGTCTATACATAGTCCAGTCGGGAATTGATTAAATGGCACCGTAATCATCGCTCCCTTACGGATGCCCTCGCCCTGGATGAGTGTCATTATTACGCTTACGTTTGTTTCCTTTTTCCTTCTCCTGGCCTTTTCCATTTTTGCGCAATATGGCAATGGTCATACACCAGTGCACTCACTCAACGAACGAGAGGGGTGAGTGGCAAAATGAGACGTAACCTGAGCCCTGCATCGACCCTCGATAACCCCGGAAACACGATCTGGACCTGATTTTTTTTCCATGCGCTAGGCAAATCTCACATCAGCCGTCAAATTCAATTCGTTGGTTGGCCCGGTTCGTTGAAAGCAGTTGCCATGACGATGATCTACGGATGGGGTAGGACCTCAAAAAAGACGGATGCATGCTTGCTCGAGCGCTGTCATTTTTCATTTTTCATTTTTCATTATTTTGACCGTTTCCTGTCCAATACCGTAATTACTGTACTCAGTCAGATTGAACTCATCTAAAAGATTTTGCCGGATCGGAAGCCTTTATCCTTTCCATGTGCTCGGTCGTAAATACTTCTTACAAGCAAGTTCGTAAAAAAACTCGGCATATACATGTGCCGTTTGAATCCAAAAATCGGTGATGCGCGAAAGCGTTCAATTAGTAGTCAAGCGTCGGAGAGATCAGAGCACGACCACCTGTAAACCTGTCGCTTTGTTGCCTTTTTTGTCGTATTGTTCGGCAATGAGGTCACTCGCTCGTTGATTGCGGGTGCCGATATGTGAGCAAAAAAAGCCGAAAAGACAAGACAAGCATCTCAGTGAAGGGTGCCGTCCTGACTGCAGGGGGTAGTGTGCCCGGTTAATTGGTCCATAGACCACAGACACCGCGGATTATCACCTCTGAAGCAAAAAAAAAAGGTTTTTGCCGTCTTTTTACATGCATGCATGAATTATCTTCCTGGTTCTTTTCTGCCTGCAAACAGTATACGGGTTGCTCTGGTCAACGAAACAAACATACAAATAAACACAAAATTGCCACGTTGGGCGAAGACAACAGAGTAGCATTGTATTGTTTTGTCCAAGTCGAACACCTACTATAATACATACTTTTTTTTTCAAATCCATTGAACCGGTTTCAACGGAGCAGAAGATGGAAAATGGCACTCAATCGGGTTAGATTAACGCGCGAAAACTGCTCGTTATCCCCGGAGTCGAGTAGAGTATTATATTTTTTGTACATGGTAATACGACAGACAGGAGTGCATTCACCTTTAATGCACAATGGATCTCACCTTACCGGTCGGTCACTCGATCAGTCACGAACAATGGTTGTGACAAAAAAAAAACATTGTGCAAGCAAAAAATCTGTCTTCTCACTCAATTCTATTTACGATCCGGGGATAGATGATGATTTTGGGATTTCGGATTTCTGGGATTTTGTTAATGAGTTTGACGTGCCATTGTGGGAGAACGAGTCAGACAATGGCATCCGGGCTGACTTGGTGACTGTGGTATGCGTGATGGCTGTGGGAGAGCTGCCTCGACGACTCGGGCATTGTTTTCTTTTTTTTGCTCTTGTTACTTGTTTCTTGTTTTCGCTCATTTTCAAGCACAGGTGACCGTAATTGCACGATGACATAATCCTTCACAGACAATGCCATCTTCTTCCCCATACAAAAAAAAATAAAAGTTTGACTGTAAAAATAAACATGCATTCCCCATTTATGCACAGCAACCTCTCCAAATTGGGCAATTAATTAATTAATTAAGCCACGTGCTGGTTGGGGGCCCCGAGCTGTGCCGAGACGAACTATTCGGGAGTATAAATGCCATTCGCAAATAATACATAGTGAATGGCATACATATTGTTGCGCAGGTATACGGTGGGTCAGCAGTAAATCGTCATTGCGTAAGAATCGTTTAACCACCGCTCCTCACTGCAGCTGGTGCGGCTTACGATCAAGCAAGGCCTCTCGCGATCCATCCCATGCATCCGTGGACCAGGTATTATTTAGCAAAGCCGCTAAACAACTCTCAGTTTTTGATTACCCAACGTCCGTGCGGCCAGAAGGTGGTCATTTGGATGCAAATCATCGGCTAATTGCCTTTTTTTTCAGTCCATTGAACGTGACGAAGAGGCCTAAAGAAGAATAATAGAAGAATGACTGTCTTGCTTTTGCAGACGTTTGTTTCTCAAAATGATTTGATGGATAACAATGACCAAATTTGAGAAAAAATTTTTGGGCAATTTTTAGTGATATCCGGAACAATTTTTTTCAAAGGATTGATATGGATGAAATTTTCTCAATCTTACAAAACGTAGTATTTTAGATTTTGAAAAAAAATTGCGCGTTTTATCTCGAATCGACAAAAAATTTATCAAAAACTGAATTTTAAAAAATATCAAAATAACATTTGTATTTTTTGAGGTGATTTTTAATTTTTTACTGATTTCTGATTCAAAACTAGCAAATTAAAAAAAAAGGGTTAATTTATAAAAAAATCGTAATAATGCCGATTTTGGAATTTGGTCAGGTCAGAAATACATTGAAAAAAGATTGAAGGATTCAATTTTGACGTTCTCCGGGAAAAAAATCTTACAATTTTTTTTTATCTTTTTCCGGAAAAATTTACAAAAGATGCTAGTTTTTTTGTGCCCAGTATGATAAAGGCAGTTTGTTGCCCAAATTTCGCCAAAATAAGCAATCAGGGGATTTCAGAAAGCTTTTCATGCTACCAAAAATAATTTAAGCTGACGTCCGTTCACTCACTCATGTTGTTTTACGATTCTTGGCGGTTACGATCGGGTTTGGGTCAGTTACTCATTCCCTCATGAATTATTCGCGACACGCCAAATAACAAAAACAGAAAGTAATGACAACAATCTCTTCTACTCTCCTTCACCGGACTCTTCTCCGGTTTGTGACAAATTATCCTTGACAGCGATACATAGTTGCATGATTTCCGGTGCTCGGACAAAATTGACGGCAAAAATTTACCATGTTGCCCGTTTTTTTTTATATATTTCTCATGAATAAAAAACGATCATCATCATCATCGACGATCGGGCGAATGGCAAATTTCGAATTAATTGCATTGTCAACCGACTGCCAATTGTGTGAGTTACACTGTGCGCGAATAAATGGAATGCAACATGTCATCTTTTTTTTCTTCGACTCGACAAACTTTGTCGGACAGACCACCCGCTGCGATCGCCATGATCGGGGCGCGAGAGTGTGGTAATTGGCATTTTATGCAAATTCGGGAGTTTGCACGCTCCATCACCCGTGTCCGGTCAGGCACTTGAATGAGAGAGGGGGTGACAAAGTGGAGTCGTGTAAATACATACTACATATAACTTGGACGGACGAATGAGTGCGCGTAATTGATGCGCTATGGATCAAGTTTGACAATGAAGTTGTCATCCTAAATAACTGTTCTCAATGAATGAATGAATAAATGAATGAGGATCCGAGTCTTCATTTTTTGGGTGATCGAGTTATAACTGATCGAGTCATACATATATGGACGAGTTATGGACGAGTTATGTACAATCGCCAACGATTGCAGACGAGGACGAGGACGATTACGATATCTCATTCTCATTCATGGCACACTTCATTCAAGCCCGTAAATATCATAAAATTGGTACTATGTAATATAATTCTGAGGACAATGACAATGCACCATCGCCCGGAACAAGTTGTAAAAATCCCATTGCACCGTGAATGTGTGGCCACAAAACAGAACAACTATACCATAATTCAAGTTCTCCCCCCCCTCTGTTCCCGAGTCTCGAAAAAAAAGCAATTGTTTGCCACTACGAGAGTTTACGATCGGTCCGAGATCGCGTGTGTTGTTGTTGTTTGGTGAAATGAGCCTTGCGCAACGCAACGGACACGACGCACCCCTAATCCAATCATGTTTACCCGGACACCGGAATCTCCGGTCTCCGGATTTGGCAACTTGGCCAGGTAGCCAGGCCAGTTTGGTAGTGTCAATCCGATTATCCAAGGGTACAAACCAGCAAAATCCGAGATTAGACGCTAAACACCACCTTGGCAGGCATCTTGTTGGTTGTTTTTTTTCTCGTGTTTTTGCTCCAGCTTAAAAATATGGGATTGCGTGTCAAATCGCAGTACGGCACGAACAACGGCATATGGCATTTTTTGCGCAGACTTTGGACGGTGTCCTTGAAGTGTTTGAGGCGAAATCAAAGCCCTGGTCGGTCGGTTGTTCTTGGCAGGGGTCATGTTTCGCTTTGTTTTCTGAGCTTTTTAGAAAATAATAATTTTGTACATACCAACCGAAAAACGATTGACTTCCCCCAGTGGGAGCACATTGGCACGCTAATTGTGCGCCGCGTGCCGGTTGTAGTGGCGGCACGGTACTTTGACAGGGGACGACCACAAAAGCCAAAACGGTGTCGATCAACGACACAAATGCCATTTCGGATGTTCCGTGAAGAGCTTTTTTTTTTCGCTCCTTCAAGTCACCCCGGGACTTCAAGTGCTTGTCGATCCTTCCACGACACGCATCTTCTTTGGTCTTGAGATCTACGGATTAGCGCCAAGCACCGAAAAATTCTTCCCTTCTCCGTTATTCGTTTCCAAGAATGGAAGAAAAATGGGTTCAGGATGGGGAGATTACATACGAATAAGAGCACTTGGCCCGCTGCAGGAATCCGCTCATGAAAAGGATACGCATACGCAACATCATTTTTTTTCGACAAGCAATCGATGAAAAACAGTAAAAATTGGTATTCAATGCATTTCTTGAAGCAAAAAAACGGTAATTAAAATTTTCGTGTCGAGAATAAATTTAAAAAATACGCAAAAGTCGATCGACTGATTGAGAAATGGAACGAACGCGAACATTTTTGTCAGTGTTCGCGAACGAACACGAACGAACAACAAACAGATTTTTAGCATATTTTATACAAAATTTTGTCCAAACTGGGCATAAAAACGTAAACTTCGGTACCGTGCGTTTCCACGTTTTTGATGACAGTTTTCCTACACTTTTTATTGCCGAAGGCAATTGACACTATTTGCCATTTTTGGAAAGATAACATCAATTTTGGCATCATTAAACTGATTTCACCAAAATTGCCTGTCACCGACTTTGACGCCATAAATGTGCTTCCAAGTACTTATAAAAACTCGCAATCAGCGTTCCGACGCTCGAAAACACTGTTTGACATCGATTTTTCTGCGATTCACGCAACTTTGTTTTTTTCGTCGGATTCTGATGGATTCTGGTCGTCGCTGTGCTGCGATGAATTTTCCGGTGGCATTTCATAGACACTGCAAAAGCATCTTCGTAAAACCACAATTTAGAAATGGTGCGCTCAAAACAATTCTTACCGTGAGTGATAATGGGTCACCTGTGCAAGCATCAGCTGGTATCGCTGCTGGCACTGGCCGTGGAAATCATTGAGGTGATGAGAACAGAGAAACGGCAACGGAAATCGATGCAAAAACGTTGACAATCCATTGTTCACAAATAGCAAAGTGAGGAACGTTCGCGATCTGTTAAAGAAAATGTGCGCACGCGCTGTTTGAACGTGTTGTTCTGACGTTCAAAAAACGGAACGCGATCGTTCCTCAATCGATTGTCAACGTTTTTGCATCGATTTCCGTTGCCGTTTTCTCTGTTCTCATCGCCTCAATGATTTCCACGGCCAGTGCCACAAGCAGTGATACCAGCTGATGCTTGCACAGGTGACCCGTTATCACTCACGGTAAGAATTGTTTTGAGCGCACCATTTCTAAATTGTGGTTTTACGAAGATGCTTTTGCAGTGTCTATGAAATGCCACCGGAAAATTCATCGCAGCACAGCGACGACCAGAATCCATCAGAATCTATCAACGAAGAACCACCCATCTGCGCGCTCTCTCTTTTCTCTCTCTTTTGCGCGCAGAAGCTACTCACTTCGTAGTGGATAGCGTCTCCCTCTCTTTTGCGCGCAGAAGCTACCCACTTCGTAGTGGATAGCGTCTCCCTCTCTTTTGCGCGCAGAAGCTACTCACTTCGTAGTGGATAGCGTCTCCCTCTCTTTTGCGCGCAGAAGCTACTCACTTCGTAGTGGATAGCGTGCACATCTTTGTTTTGTTTTTGTGAAAAATACGTTTGACCGATACTTATATAGAAATAAATTGTAAAAAAAGCAAGAGATACTCAGCATGGCAACACATTCATAAAAATCACTACACTTACTTCCAATTCAAAAACGTTGTTCTATTTTATCGGAAAATTTATCTTTGTTCTCGAACGAACTCGAACAAAGCAAATCTGTTCTCGAACGAACACGAACGCAAAAATTTGGATTTGTTCGCAAACGAACACGAACATTCGCCCATCCCTGGCTGTTCGAAAAAATTTGAACACGTCTTCAAACGTTATTTTCCCATCTTCATTGTATTTATTATACATACACAAACGCACAAATAACCCATCCCAGGGTCACTTTGCTACAACCGGCTTGGCCCCGATGGCCTCATAAATGACAGGGAGAGAAGATTCCTGTGTGAGATCGTAGAAAACCTCGATGATTTCTTTCGTTTTTTCAGCGTAGGTAAGGATGACCGAACTTCCGAGAAGTGTAATTCCGTCGACTTCAAGCTCGAGTTCAGGATCGATGAGTCGGAGTTTGTCCGCGAGAATGGCCCAGTCGACGTTTTGTACTTCGACGTTCTCGCTGAGGGTCAGGCCACAGCTGACGGCATTTTCTCCAGAAATTCGCTTTCGACTGGATTCATCCGTGTCTTCGATGTTGAATGAGATCGGACAGTACCTTTTTGACGGCTTTGGCAGACGACGGATCGTTGAATTGATAAATTCTCGCGAGATTTCGACCTCGGTTCGACCGACTGAATCCACGAGAATTCGTTCACCGTTTGCAGGCTTGTAGACAGGGATGCCAAATTCAGCCTCGACGCGGCCTTTTAGAAATTGCATTTTGGAGTTTTCGCCGTGGACGAACATGACATTGCGGGGCTGAACGTTTCGGATGAGCTGCGTGATGCCCTTGGCGTCTGCGTGCGCGCTGAAGGACATGTACTCGACTGCGAGACGAATATCGTACTGAAAAGGTCAAAAATGCATAAAAAAGGACAAAAAACACCCTGTTGACCAGTTTTCGCTCCAAGACCATGAAAACATACCGTAAACCCCGATTTTCCCTTTGAGAATTCAAAAAAGTCGACGCAAAAGTCAAGAAGTGATTTTATTACTTCGATTACGGTATTTTCGCTTGGATAAGTGTATTTTTAGATCGTAGTTCCTCGGAACGAAAACAGAAGTGTGTGCAACTGTTTTCGCTTCAAGAATTCTTCAAAACGTATAATTTTGTGATTGCGATTACAGTACTTTCGCTTGCATCGTAAACCCCAATTTTCCCCTCAAAACCCAAAAAACTCACGACTCCATCGTCCATTTCGATCTTTTTCTCGCCATTGATGACCCTCGCGCCGATCGTGCCTCCAACGCAGTAGCCAGGCATGATGATCATGTTTCTCTCATCCTGGCACCACCGTTTGAAGACTCTCAGCGACTGTCCACCGTGAAGCATGCCAGGAGTCGAAAACAAAACCATTGGACCCGGCATGTCGGCTTTTGAGACATCAAACGGCGTAATGTGCTTGAAGTTGAACATGTTTCGTTCCGCGTACGTTTCCTTGATATTTTCATTGGTCCAGTTGATAAACAATCGGTAATACTGATTCGCCTTTTCCGCGAGACCCGGTGAAAAGTAGACCGGAGTTCGAAGATCAAGGCGTTCCCAGAAGGATTCCAGCAAAATGCACAATTCCTGGGCTCGTCCGAGCGCAAAAACGGGAATGAGCACTTTTCCGCCATTTTTGACGGTCTGGTGAATTTTACGCAGAAAATCACGTTCTCTCGCTCGTTTGGAATCCCGGATCGTGGACGCGTAGGTAGTCTCGGTGATCAACAGGTCAGGCCTCAGGTTGGGGGGAACGATCGCTGCTCCCAGGTGACGGTCGGGGGTCATGTTGAAGTCACCTGCAAGAAAAAGTCAGTGCTTTTACGTTTTTATCAGTTTTGAAAAACATTACAATTATGTAACATTTTTAGTTCGTGTTGGGTCAAAAAAACCAAGAAAGCCAAAAAAAACGACAAAATGTATCGTTTTAGGAAAAAAATATCGTAAAACTTATGCATCGTAAAAAAGTAACAAAATCCAAGCAAAAAATGTTACTCCTGGATCGTCAAACTTTCGCCACGAAAATTACAAAACGGTGGTTACTTTTTTCATCGTAAAATTAGATTTTTTTTGTTTTTGAAAAGTTATTCACCGTTTCTTACCCAAAAAATCTGTTTTTTTAGCGTTTTTTATCATTTGTGAAAAATAATACAATTTTGTTACATTTTGCTGCTTGTGCGGCGTCAAAATATTCAAAAACTTCATAAAACCCCACTTTTCACAGTTTATCCAACTCACCAGTGTATAAAATAGACTGTCCCCCAGTCGACACCAAAAACATGGCAGCACCAAGCACGTGTCCAGCATAGAAGGGTTGAACAGTCAGATCGCCCTTCACCTTTGCCACCTGATGCAGATCCAGGGGTATAGCCTTTCGCATGCAGTCTTGCACCATTTTGGACGTGAAAAAACCCTTTTCTCCCTTGTATTCTACCTGGATTTTCCGGAAATCGTCCTGAAATGTTCAAAACAATGGATAAACAGTTTTTTACACCAAAAAACTCACCAAAAGCACCGGAGCAATGGATTTTGTGGGATAAGTCATGTAAATCGGTCCCTTGAAGCCAACCATTTCCGACATGTACGGCAGAGCACCGCAGTGGTCGAGATGGAAGTGCGAGATGATGACACAGTCAATCACCTTTGACAGATCACCTCCATCGCCGGTGAGAACCCTGGAAACAGAAAAAAAAACTATTCGTATCTTAAAAACATCGGAAAACGTACGAAAAGTCAGGAAAACGTCGTTCATCGGAGTAGCCCATGTGCATGCCGCAATCGAAGAGGATTTGATAGTTGTTGATCCTGACGAAGATGCACGACCGTCCAACATCTTGCCCAGCGCCCAGGGGAATTATCTAACAAAAAAAAATCACAATATGAGCGAATGAGAATCCTTGTTTGTAAAAAGTTACCTCAATTTTCGGCATTTTGAAGCCTGGATATTGAAGAGAAAAACGAAAAAGAAGGAAAAGTTGAAAAGAAAAACGCGCAAAAGCAAACGGGGAACATTATGCATGCATAGTGTTCTCGACGCGAAAAATGCCGAAGACAAATGTTTCCATCATGATCATTTTTTCAATGTGATTTTCGGCATTTTTCAAGGGAGCAACCGTACATTTTTATATTTCCTTCAGGTTCTGCATCAAAAATTACGTCGATCAGTATAAACCTTTTGACATTAGTAAAATCAAATTTTTGATAAAATGTCTACGATAAAAACGTCATAAATTAATTTTTTTTGTGAAAATTGATTTCGAAAGGGCGAATCATAGAAGCGTGTTTTTTTCCCCTTTAGAGTTCTGTATGTACGTTTTTGTCAGGCTTCTTTTCATATAAAATCGTATTCGTCAACGTCTTTCTCACGAAATTGTAAAGAGGAAAGTTGTCTGGAAAAATGAAATCGTTAACCTGAATGGAACTTCGGTTTGCTTGTTTTTCACTTCGACAATTTCTCGAATTTAAAACCATTGTTTTTGTAATCGTTGTTTTTGAAATGATAAGAATTGCGTAGATATAAATACGGATCGTATCTCGTTTGAATCATCCGTTTGCATTTTTTGACTTACACTGTCATCGTTGCTGGTACGTGTGTGTTGTTGTTTTGTTGTGGCGGAGTCTGCTGACCCATGAGTTACCGGTATCATGTTTAGAAAACCATTGAGTAAGTGTCGTTAATGAGCATCATATATATTTGGAAACCTTTTTTTAGAAATTTTGATAATCTACTGTTTAACCGAAACTTTGATTCTGCCAGCGACTGCTTTTTCGCCCAATCATGCGACCGTAAACAACAGCGCTGGATTTCAAGCAGCGGCACAGTTCTTGCTCCGGGGCTTAGACACAAGTGTTGATCCTTGCCAGGATTTTTACAAGTTTACGTGCAACAAGTACAACCAATATAATCCGGAAGGAATTACGGTTCTTGACAACATAAAAGTTCAAGTATTTAAACAAATATTAACCCAAATACCTGCCATATCGACTTCCAGCTCATTAACCGAGCAGATCTTTAACCGCGGATATCAATCATGTATTCTGAACCATAATAATCCCAAACCAGATTTATCGCAGCAGATCAACACACAAGTACTGTCTCAACTCGGTGGAATGCCCATGCTGACGCCCGGATGGAAAGCTCCATCGTGGGATACTCTGTGGCAGACTCTTGGTCTTTGGGAAAGTCAGTACGGCGTTCCATCTATTTTGGAGTCGGATGTTCAAGTTGACCCGAAAAACAGTACACGCCACGCTCTCTACATAAATCAAATCAATGTTGACAAAGATTTGTTTGTCAATATAGAGAATCTCGCTGATCTAGAAGACTACCGAAAAAATACGATTGCTTCTGTACAAAAATATAATCATCTCATCGGTTCTCCAGTTTCGGATGTTTCTATTGATACCGCTGTGACAAATTCTATGAAATTCCAAAATTCACTTGCTCTTGCAATGGTGCCAAACGAGCTTTTGAGAAACTACGAACAGCAGTATAATCCGTACAACCTCTCAAGCTTGAGCTCATCGTATAGAAACATCCGATGGAAATCCTACCTCACAGGGTTACTCAAGGATGTGGACAAAAACTTTCATCAAGACAAATATATCGTTGTACAGCCATCGTACTTAAGCGTTGTCGATTCCATGATTGAAGGACAAAGGATTGATCAGCGGATCATAGCTGATTATGTCGGCATTCAAATGTTAGCAAATTTTGAAGAATTTCTTGGACCCGAATTTCGAGAAATGAAGAAAAAGATGGATCGTTATTCAACAAAATCTCACAAGCCGCAATCATTTTACACCACAGATGCTTTCACGTGTGTAATTTTCATGTTCGAAAACATGCCATTTGGCGCAGGGTACATTTACGTGGCACAAAACAAAGAGCGAGATACCATTGCGCTCGACGTTACCCGACAAGCTGAATTAGTCATTGATTCATTCATTAATATGACACATTCTTTGTCTTGGTTGGATCAGTATTCAATGCAACACGTGGTTGACAAAAGTAAGATTTGCATTCTGGATACATAAAACAATCCTATTTACACGTCTTTACACTTCAGGGAATAATATGGTAATGAACGTAGGATGGCCTTACTGGTTCAATTTCACAAACACGTCTTACATGGACAACACGTTTCACAGACACTACCATGATATCATGAACATTGACATCAACGACTTTTTCCAAATGAAAAATGCTTTGTCACGTTCTTTAAAAATAACTAAAAACTTGGGCCTTCTGGAACAGGCTCCAGACAGAAGAAGTTTTGGTGATTCTCCCGCGGACGTCGACGCGTGGTATGACCCACAGCTAAACAGTATCACTTTTTCGCTAGGTTAGTAAATGTACATTCGTTAAATACAATAGTAAATATATATGAACTATAATTTAGCCTTATTGAACCCGCCAATATACCGTCATGATTTTCCTCAAAGCTTGAACTACGGTGCACAGGGAGGCATTTCAGCCCACGAACTAGTTCACGGATTCGACGATTCAGGCATACAATTTGGACCTACAGGTGAGCTCTCAGACTGCACATGGGATCGATGCGGATGGATGGACACAAACAGCACTCTCGGATTCATTAACATGGCTCAGTGTGTGATTTCGCAGTACAGCGAAAACTGCTGTCCCCTCAAGACTGGAAACGTCCGTTGCGCCAACGGTATCAACACGCAGGGTGAAAATATCGCAGATCTGGGCGGAACGCAAGCCGCCTATAAAGCCTACAGAAAATACATCGAAGTCGATCGACATGGTATTGAAGAAGGTCGCTTGCCTGGACTCGAGCAATTCACGCCAAATCAAATTTTTTGGATTGCACATGGTTTTGTGTTCTGTTCCACAAAAACAGATAAAGGTATAGAAAATGATCTGCTATATAATAATCATTCTCCAGACCAGTGTAGAGTCAATCAAGTTGTTCGAGATATCCCGGAGTTTGGCAAGGATTTCAACTGTCGTGTCAATACCCCGATGTATCCACGTGATGACGAAAGGTGCAAGGTTTGGACGGATACACCCCTTGTTTGAATGAATGTTTTTTAAAAACTATACTTTTTAACTTTGTTTTGTAATTTGCTTCAAAATATTATTAAATGATTGATATCCAGAAATATCGAGTACCATGGCGTATTATATATTTTTTAAAATCTAATAAACCCTGGAAACTGACACTTTGTTGATGACGGCTTGTGAAATGTCTTTCCCACTTAATTTTCTCTCCCAGGCTGCTTTTTCCAGATAATTGTTCCCATTTATCGCTGCTTTTTGCCAACACCAATCGCATGAAGGGCAGGTTGAGTGCGAATGTTCTCGGGCGGCGGCATGAATGTCTGCAAGTGTCATACATTCAGCAGAAAGAACGACTAGATTGCCACTTGTGTGCTGCGCAATTGTTGGGGGAGGAGCCGTGGACTAGACATCACAACTTTAGAAACAATGATGTTTAGTTGAGTTCTCCAGAATTTGCCACAATGTCTTATTACGGAGCTTTTGTCTTATTCATGGTGTAAAACCACTGAACTACCACACTATATGTATGTTTATACTACTATATATTATATGTATACTATACTTACATTATGGATTTATATATATTTATATATCTATGTATGTTATTTATATCTAATGTATGTATTATATATATATAAATATATATTATTATATCACCACCATGATCATCATCATCATCTACATTAGACTCCGCGTGGTGAAAACTGCTGCCGGACGCGAGTGCGGCAGATTCGTCAACGTGTATTTTTTTGTTTTATTTTTTGTTTGATAAAATAAAAAAAAATATTGAATATGATTGGATATCCCATATCCATGGATATGGGTCGGCTGGGGGGCACCGTGTATGACTTGTGGTACTTTGCGAAAAATGTGGCGGTGCAGAGTAGAAGCGACGTAACTTCCGTATTGAAATCTCGGTTGTAGCGAGCGATATATTTATTTACCAAGCAGGGTGCCGAAGCGCAAGAATCTCCCAGCCCTGTGAGATTTCAAAATTAAATTGAAGTAAAGCAAATGACTTTAATTGTGACCATTTTTTTAAATGCAACTTTGTACAACGGCCGCCGTTGTTTTTCGGTGTGCCAAAAATCGATTAAGATGTAAAAAAATGTTTATAGTAAAAGCAACATTTTTTTTAAGCAGCAATCATTTATTAAAATTTTAGCAAATTTCAGAACAGAGCTGAAAAAATTTTAGCTTTTAGAAAACTGTCGTTTAAACAAGGGGTGCATCCGTCCAAACCTTGCACCTTACGTCATCACGCGGATACATCGGGGTACTGACACGACAGTTGAAATCTTTGCCAAACTCCGGAATATCTCGAACAACTTGGTTGATTCTACACTGGTCTGGAGAATGATTATTATATAGCAGATCATTTTCTATACTTTTATCTGTTTTTGTGGAACAGAACACAAAACCATGTGCAATCCAAAAAATTTGATTTGGCGTGAATTGCTCGAGTCCAGGCAGGCGACCTTCTTCGACACCATGTCGATCGACTTCGATGTATTTTCTGTAGGCTTTATAGGCGGCTTGCGTTCCGCCAAGATCTGCGATATTTTCACCCTGCGTGTTGATACCGTTGGCGCAACGGACGTTTCCAGTCTTGAGGGGACAGCAGTTTTCGCTGTACTGCGAAATCACACACTGAGCCATGTTAATGAATCCGAGAGTGCTGTTTGTGTCCATCCATCCGCATCGATCCCATGTGCAGTCTGAGAGCTCACCTGTAGGTCCAAATTGTATACCTGAATCGTCGAATCCGTGAACTATTTCGTGGCCTGAAATGCTTCCCTGTGCGCCGTAGTTGAAGCTTTGAGGGAAATCATGCCGGTACATTGGCGGGTTCAATATGGCTAAATTATAGTTCATTGCATTTTACGAATGTATGTATATATACTAACCTAGCAAAAAAGTGATACTGTTCTGCAATGAGTCATAATACGCATTGACCGTCGCCGGAGATTCACTAAAACTTCTTCTGTCTGGAGCCTGTTCCAGAAGGCCCAAGTTTTTAGTTATCTTTAAAGAACGTGCCAAAGCATTTTTCATTTGGAAAAAGTCGTTGATGTCAATGTTCATGATATCATGGTAGTGTCTGTGAAACGTGTTGTCCATGTAAGACGTGTTCGTGAAATTGAACCAGTAAGGCCATCCTACGTTCATTACAGTATTTTTCCCTAAAGTGTAAAGACGTGCAAATAGGATTGCTTTATGTATCTAGAATGCAAATCTTACTTTTGTCAACCACGTGTTGCATTGAATACTGATCTAACCAAGACAATGAGTGAGTCATATTAATGAAAGAATCAAGAATTAAGTCAGTCTGTCTGGTAACGTCGAGAGCAATGGCATCTCGTTCTTTCTGTTGAGCTACGTAAATGTACCCAGCGCCAAATGGCATGTATCCGAGCATGAACGACACGCAATATAAAGTATCTTGGGTGTAAAGTGGTTGCTGCTTGTAAGATTTTGTTGAATAACGACCCATCTTTTTTTTCATTTCCCGAAATTCCGGTCCTAGAAAGTCAGAATAGTGATGTAACATTTTAATGCCGACAAAATCAGCTATGATCTGCTGATCAATCCTTTGTCCTTCAATCATGGAATCGACCACGCTTAGGTACGATGGCTGTACGACGATATATTTGTCTTGATGAAAGTTTTTGTCTACATCCTTGAGTAACCCTGTGAGGTAGGATTTCCATCGGATGTTTCTATACGATGAGCTCAAGCTTGAAAGGTTGTACGGATTATACTGCTGTTCGTAGTTTCTCAAAAGCTCGGGTGGCACCATTGCAAGAGCAAGTGAAATTTCAAACTTGATCGAATTTGTCACAGCGGTATCAATAGAAACGTCCGAAACTGGAGAACCGATGAGATGATTATATCTTTGTACAAAATCAATCGTAGATTTGCGGTAGTCTTCTAGACGAGCTAGATTCTCTATATTGACAAACAAATTTTTGTCAATATCGATTTGATTTATGTAGAGAGCGTGGCGTGTATTATTTTTTTGGTCGACTTTAACCACCGCCCGAAAAATAGATGGAACGCCGTACTGACTTTCCCAAAGACCAAGAGTCTGCCACAGAGTATTCCACGATGGAGCTTTCCATCCGGGCGTCAGCATGGGTATTCCACCGAGTTGAGACAGTATTTGATTGTTGATTTGATGCGATAAATCTTTTTTGGAATTATTATGGTTCAGAATACATGATTGGTATCCGCGGGTAAAGATCTGCTCTGTTAATGAGCTGGAACTTGAAATGCTTGATACTTGGGTCGCTATCTTTTCAAATACCTCATTTTGTAGTTTGCCAAAAACTAAACTTCCTTCCGGATTATTCTTGATGTACTTGTTGCACGTAAACTTGTAAAAATCCTGGCAAGGATCGACACTTGTGTCTAAGCCCTGGAGCAAATACTGTGCCGCTGCTTGAAATCCAGCGCTGTTGTTTACGGTCACATGATTGGGCGAAAAAGCAGTCGCTGGCAGAACCAAAGTTCCGGTTAAACAGTAGATTATCAAAATTCCTGAAAAAAGGTTTCCACACTGTCGTGATGTACACTGTTCATTAACAACACTTACCCAATGTATTGGTAAACATGATACCAGTAACGTTGGTTCTCATGCGTTCGTGGTATTCAAAAAAATGTAAACTGATAATTCCAACGGGACAAAATCCGTATTTATACTTACCATCGCTCAGATTCTATTCATGTCAGGTTGACGATTTCATTTCTTCCGTGACAATGAATTTGAACAATTTAGTGACAATGAATTTGATGACAACAATTCGTATGAAAAGAAGCCTGACAAAAACGTTCATACAGAACTCAGAAGGAAAAAAACAGTTTTGTCAAAGTTTTTGCAATTGCAAATGTTTTGTGCCCAAGTTGTAGAGGGGCATAGTATGCATGCACACGACAAAAAATAACAGACAAAAAAACAAAGTAGGCCAAGTTTTCAGCGAGCAGGTCGCTTTTTTTCGCTTTGAGACTCCTCTATTCGAGCGCAGATACTAAAAATCATGAACTACTTTCGTATAGAAAATATGTCTCTGGAAACTGACAATTCATGGATTATGGAACTGTCTTTCCCACTTCTTTTTTTCTCCTAGGATGCTTTTTCCTGATGATTGTTCCCATTTATCGCTGCTTTTTGCCAACACCAATCGCATGATGGACAGGTTGAGTGCGAATGTTCTCGGGCGGCGGCATGAATGCCTGCAAGTGTCATACCTTCAGCAGAAGGAACGACTAGATAGCCACTTGTGTGCCGCGCAGTTTTTGGGGGAGGAGCCGTGGACTAGACATCATAACTTTAGAAACAATGATGTTTAGTTGAGTTCTCCAAAATTTGCAATAATGTCTTATTACGGAGTTTTTGTCTTATTCATGGTGTAAAACCACTGAACTACCACACCTTGTATATTATAGTGTGGTAGTTCAGTGGTTTACATATTATGTATTATGTATGTTTATACTAGCAGATGAACTAACTATATTATATACTATACTTACATTATGGATTCTTATATATATATATATTTATTATATATCACCATGTTCATCATAATCATTAAGACTCCGCGTGGTCGAAACTGCTGCGCAGCATGCTGCCGGACGCAAGTGGAACAGTTCGTCAACGTGCATTTTTTTTATTTGTTGGTTTTATATTTTTGTTTGATAAAATAAAAAAAAATTGAATACGATTTCATATGGGTTGTCTGGGGGGCACCGTGTGCTTGCGGCGACGTTCCGAGTAACTTCGAAAAGCTTTTTCAAACTCACATCAGTGACGAACGGCCCGAAAAAGTTAGAAAAAAGCGATTGAAATGAAGGAAAACGATAGGAAGCGCGATATCGTAAACGATTTGTCGCCAAACGTAACATTCCTCGCCTTGTTCTACCGTAACAACATAACTTTATCGAAACATTTCGCGACGAAATGTCGGAATGTATCGTAAACAGTTTCAAGCCAAACGTAATATTTCTTGCTTTGCTCTACCGTAACTTCATAACATTATCGTAACTTTCGCGTCCAATCCACTTTTTTCTTTCTGAATACCGATTTTTTTCCTATTTTGCGCCTTTTCCACTTTTCACATCGAATTCATAGTCAAGAACCCAAGTTATACATAATTACGCACAGTTTCTCACAAGGATTAAATTAAACGGGCTTGTAGTCAAGCTTGGTCTCGAGGCGCTTGGCGTCGGCGACCTTGCGGACAGCCTTCATGAAGTCTTCGTCGATGACGTACTCACGTTCAGCGCGGATGGCGAAGAGGCCGGCTTCGGTGCATACGTTGCGAAGATCAGCACCGGAAAAGCCCTCGGAAAGCTTGACGACGGCTTCGTAGTCGATGTCGCCCTTCTTTGTAATTCCCGAAGCGTGGATTTTGAGGACCTCGAGACGAGATTGTTCGTTGGGGAGTCCGATTTCAATCTTGCGATCGAGACGACCAGGTCGGAGGAGGGCAGGATCGAGGGTATCCGGGCGGTTGGTCGCCATGATGATCTTGACCTTGCCGAGGGTGTCGAAGCCGTCCATCTGGTTCAACAGCTCCATGAGCGTGCGCTGGATTTCACGATCGGCTGATGTGCCTTCCGAGAAGCGGCGACCTCCTGAAAAACAGCTTTTACGGTAAAATTTGATCGTAAAAGTCCAAAAAAAACAGTTTAACAGTAAATTTGATCCTAAAAAACGAAAAAGAACCGTTTTACAGTAAAATTTGTACAGTAAAATTTGATCGTAAAAACCGATAAAAACCAGTTTTACATTAAATTTTGACGTAAATCCGAAAAAAACTATTTTACAGTAAAATTTGATCGTAAAAACCGATAAAAACCAGTTTTATGGTAAAATTTTGACCGTAAAAAACAAAAAAAACAGTTTTACAGTTAAAATTGTGCATTTTCGTCCAAAAAAACACCCACCGATGGCGTCGATTTCGTCCATGAAGACAATGCACGGCTGATGATCCCGAGCATAGTTGAACATCTCACGGATCATCCTGGCCGACTCGCCGATGTATTTATCGACGATGGCAGACGAGACGACCTTGAGGAAGTTGCAATCGAGCTGGGAAGCCACAGCACGAGCGAGGAGAGTCTTACCCGTGCCGGGAGGACCATAGAGCAGACAGCCCTTGGGCGGAGTAATTCCGACACGCTTGAAGAGATCGGGATTGAGCAGAGGCAGTTCGACGACCTCACGCAACTCTCGAATCTGCTCCGAGAGACCACCAACTTCGGCATACGAAATGTTACCGGGATCTTCGTGTGACATTTTGTAGACGAGGGGATCAACTTCGCGGGGTAGTTGACGCATGATGGTGAGTGTCGTCATGTCGAGAGCGACACGGGTGCCCTGCTTGAGTTGTTCCTTGTTGATCGATCGACGACAACCCACAACGTAGCGTGGACCGTTGGTTGCCTTGACGATAAATTTTTCCTCGGAGAGTTGTTTGAGAACTTCGCCGACAATTTGACCGACAGTTTGGAGGGCTTTGATGTCGTTTTCCGACTTGTCATGGTCTTTTTGCATCTGGGTCTCCTGAAAAATTTATACATTCACAGTTAAAATATTTTTTCCGTAAAAACAAACCTTCTTGCGGAGCTCCTTGAGCCGATTGTCAATCTCATGATGCTCGGTCAGTTTTCGGCGATAAATGTTCAGCGCCCTCGATTTTTCGTCTTCGACCGGAGGTGGCGGAGGAGCGGCAGCGGGCACCGTCTCATTCACGCCATGGGATTCTTCAGACGACTTGTCAACCATCGTTCTCGCCTAAAAAACCCGGAAACAAATGATAAACAGTGAACAGAAATGAGTAAAAAGTCCGAGACAAAGAAAAAGTTGAAAATTGTCATCGTTTTTCAAGGCAAGCAAAAAATTTTCGTGTCAAGAGTACAAAATTGCACAATTTTTCTGTTCATGAGTTCAGTCATCTGTAAACCACCGTTTTTGATTGTTTTTACCATTTTTTGTTTTCTAACAGTTTTTTAATCACCATAGGACTTGAAAAAATATCAAAGAATGGGTAAACAAAAGTTTCAAGCGTTCCCCAAAATTTATGGGAACGCTTGGCGTTATGTCCTGAATTTCGATGGTTGCTGCGCTTTTGGCTCTCTTTGCTTTTCGTTTCCAAGCGCGTCTTTTCCCGAAATCCTTCTTTATTTTTCCTGTGTGCCAAATTCTCGCTCGTTTCCTTTATCCTCGCGTTTAGTTTGTTTTTGCTTTAAAAAAAACTGGTGTTTGTTTTTGAGCATGGACGCGGCTCCGCACACTCCATCGCCGGAACCGGTGGAGGAACCGGTCGCTGTCAAGCCTCGACGATCGCGCTTTGACGATGCTCCGCTCGATGAGGCTGCAAAAGTCAATTTGCCTCCTCCCGGCCGGTAGGTTATTCATTTTTAGTATTTTTTTGGGGTTTACGGGTTTTTTTTCAGCTTTGTCCCTCCTCCCGGCATCCGTCCGCCAGCCATCGTGATTCCACCCGGTCCGCGCTCTCTCATGGACGACCATCAGCCTCTCTTTTTTAACAATCCACACATGCAGCCTAAACGTGGGTTTTTATCGTTTTTTTGCAGCTTTTTTTTTTCCAAAAAATTTATGAATTATTCATTTTTATGTATTCAAATTTTATTCTATTGTGAACATTTTACAATTCTGACCTTTTTGTTTTAGCCACGTTTGGTGGTGGACCGATTCGAGCAACTCCAGACATCCGTGCTCGTCCACCGATGCGTCCGGGACTCGGATTTCCCGCTGCTCCACGATTTCCTCCACGCGGTGTCTTTCCCATGAGTGCACCTGTCGGCATGCCTGCGTATCGTCCCGCTACTCCCGTCAGTTCTCAGGACAAAATCAAGACCGTGAGTTATCTTACACAGTGTTTTCAAAATTGTGACCTTATTTTATGCGAAATATTGTCGTTTTTGGCAAAGAAAGGACGACTTTTGGTCAAAAACCTACGAATATTGATTTTTAACGTGAAAATATGATTTTTGCGTTTTGAAGGGTGTTATTGATGCGCTGGGCGAGCGATGACTCAAAATGTTGGTCATCCACTTTCTGATCGTTTCTGTTTTTTTTAACCGTTTCTAACCAGAAGAAATCTGTTCTATTACTTTTTTGTAATGAGTTTAGGAAAAAAAATGACATTTTGTAGCATGTGTCGGTTCGGAAAACCAAAAAAATGAAAAAAGTGACGATTTTGGCAAAAAATATCGTAAAACTGATCTATCATAAAAAAAAGTAACAAAATTCACGCAAAAAATGTTACTTCAAAGTCGATAGTTTCGCAACGAAAATTCCAAAACGAAAACGTAACTTTTTTATCGTAAGAACTTACGATTTTTATTATTTTTGCAACGTTATTCGCCGTTTCTTACCCAAAAATATGTTTTTGAACGTTATTTTTTCGATTTTTATATTTTTCTACCATTTTTTACCCATTTTACAAGTTTTTTTTTCAGTGGCTCGAACTAGCGGGTGTCGATGACGAAGTTTGGGTCGAAACGAAGACCGGCGATGGCAAATCCTACTTTTACAACGCCGTCACCCGTGCAACCGTCTGGACTCGTCCTGCCGCTGAGAAATCACGCGTCGTCGATCACGCAGGTCTACAGGCTCTTGTTGACGTAGGAATGAAGATTGAGAGGGAGAACGCTCCACAAGGTTAGTTTTTTTTTGCCTCTTTTTGATTACGAATTAATTATTCTTGTTGTTTTTGGGGTCTGCAATGTGGTGTAACGTAAAAATTTTTAGCCCAAGGTGAGTTTAAAAGTGGTCGGGTTGGGTTGTCTCGAGGGGAATTCATGATTTTTTTTTTGCTTTTTTTTATCAACAAAAAACCCCCCATTTTTTTTTGCCCCTAGGTTTGGCACGCAGTGCAAATCCGATTCCATTCCATCCAGCGACTGACTGCGCTGCTCAGGTAAATTCCCCATGCTTTGATGAAATTTTTTCACGTACAGGTTTGATTGTTGCTTGGAGCGGATCGTCTTCCTTGTCGCCGCGTCCGATGGCCGACAGCTTCAAATCGATTCAACGTCCATCGCAGCTGTGTATCGTCGTCCTGGGCTGATGATGACGATGACAATTGATCGAAGTCAAAATCCAGACTGACTTGTAACGTTCTCTTTTTTCGAAAATAGGGGAGGATGTCTTTGTTTTGTTTTTGTTTTTTTTTTCGACCAAGGGGAAATCGGGTCAATTGCTCACACTCCAATGCCGTTGGCTATTTTCAATTTTTTTTGGTGTCTTACGACGAAAATTTTTATATTTTTATTTATTGTTTTTTTGAGGCTAAATTGTTGTTTTTTATGAATTTTGTATGTTTTTAGGTACGACTACTGGAGTTCCTGGCGCCCCTGCTGGATTTCCGGGTTTTCCTGGGCCCGGAGGCGATCCTGCGAGCTCGTGGAACGAATATACAACTCCCGATGGACGAAAGTACTACCATAATCCCGTAACACAGGAAACTACCTGGGAAAAGCCAAAAGCACTCGCTGATCGGGAATTGGCACTCGCTGGTTCGGTGCCGTCAACCAATGGGAAACCTCCGGGATTCATGTATCCCCCGGCAGCCGCGGCGGCAGCAGCAGCTGCAGCGGCGGCTGCTGCAGCAGCGGCGGCCGCAGCCGGGGCACTCCCCCTCGGCGGAGGCGGAGCAGGCGGAGGCGCTCCGATGAGCCTGAAACCGACACCGATCCATCACCAGACCCCGCCAGCGACGCATCATGCAACGCCGAATTCCGCATCGGCAGCACCGATGACAGATGATCGACCGGTTTCCAGCACACCGGTTTCCGGAACGCCCTGGTGCATTGTCTGGACGGGTGACGGAAGGGTGTTCTTCTATAATCCGAGTTCCAAGACGTCGGTCTGGCAGCGTCCGCCGGATTTGTACAATCGACCCGATGTTGATGTACTTGTGGCAAAACGACCGGAAACTAGTAAGTTTTTTTATTTTTAATTTAAAATTTAAAAATTTAAAATTTATGAATAATTTTTTTTGAATGCATTTTTTGGTTTCAATTTAAAAAAAATAGTTTTTGGAAGGAGGATTTTGACTGCCATTTTTTTGATTTCAATTTAAAAAAAGAAAAAATCAATTTAAAAAAATTATTTTTTTAAATAAAAACAGTTTTTGTTGAAATAAAAAACAAAGGTTTTTGAAAATTATTTTTCCAAGGTTCAAATTTTTTTTGTCAAAAATTTCTTGAAAGCTTTTTATTTTTTTATAATTTTATTAAATAATTTTTTGCCATCTAAAGTTCATTTTATTAAAAAAAACTAATTGTTTTCAAATTTTTTTATGAAAATTTTTTTTATAAAAATTTAGAATTTTTTTCTGAATTAATTAATTTTTTTTATTTTAAAATTGTTACTTTTTTTTATAAAAAGTAAAGAAATTTTGTTTTCAATTTATTATTATTTTTTCAATTTTTTATTAAATTTTTTTTACAAAAAAACACTTCTTTCTTGATTTTTTTTACAAAAAAAATTTCAGACGACAATTCCAATGGAACTCAGCCAACAACTCCCAATACCGACCGGAAACACGGCGCTGCTGTGTCAGACGATGACTCGGACGACGACGAAGGCAGCAAGGACGGCAACGAAAACTCCAGAACCCCTCGAGAGCCTCCGCGCAAGAAGACCCGTCAGGAAAAGAAGATGGATCGTCTCGAGGAACAAAAACGCGCAGCGCAACAGGAAAAGCGTGAAAAAGCCAAACCCCAGCCGAAAGCCGTAGATCCAGCGATCGAAGCGGAAAAGAAGGCCCGGGAAATCAGACTGCAGATCTCCCTCGAAGAACGACAAAAACAGTTCCGAAAAATGTTGGAAGAACGAAATGTGAGTGCGAATTCGACATTTCAAAGTGAACTGTCAAAAATTGTCTTCGACGAACGCTATCTCCTGCTGAGTGCCACGGAACGCAGAGAAGCCTACGACGAATACGTAAAAGAACGCGCGGAAGCAGAAAAAGCCGAAAAGAAGACCAAAGCGAAGGAAGCAAAAGAAAATTTCCGAAAACTCCTCGAAGAAGCCGGACTCGACAGCAAAGCTTCTTTTTCGTCGTTTGTGAACAAATTCGGAAAAGATGAGAGATTCAAGGTTGTCGCGAAGAATCGGGATCGAGAAGACTACTTCAAGGATTACCTCGACGAACTCTACATCAAGGAAAAAGAAGAAAAGAAACGGGCGCGCGAAGAAAGCAAACAAGAATTCCGACAGTTGCTGGAGTCCCGAACGGATATTCGACGAACGTCAAAGTGGTCCCACGTCAAGAAACGCATTGATTCGGATCCCAAATACAGAGGAAAGGGACTCGACAGCGCTATGCGGGAACAAATCTTTCGGGATTACGTTCAATCGCTGCCGACGGAGGAAGGAGCGTCCGATGAGGAAGGCCTGATTCCGGAAGAAACACCCAAAACGGCTGAAGAACTTGCAATCGAAAAGAGAAAGCGAGAAGTTCAATCGGAGCTGAATGAACAGAAAAAGGAACGTAACAAGGAAAAGGAACATTTGCACCACAAAGAACAACTCGATAACTACAAATTGCTTTTGAAGGATACGGTAGGTGGTGGTTTTGAGGGGAATTTTGGGGGGCTGTACGTTTTGTAACGTTTTTTGTTACTCGGGTTACTGTATTTTTTTTGAATTGGGATTATGTTCGTTTGGGTTTCTTTTTTTTCAAGCGGGATACGGTGTTTTTTTTCTTGAAAGGAATTTTGTTTATTGGGGAGTGGATTACGTTCTTTTTCTTTTATGTGGGATACGGTGTTTTTTTAACGGAATTTGGTTTTTGGGGGTTACGTTCTCTTTTTTGTGGGATTATGACACTTTTTCTTGAGAGAAATTTTGATTGAGGGTTACGTTTTTTTCTTGAACGGAATTTTTGTTCACTTTAGTTACTTTTTTTTCTGCATGTTACGGTATTTGTTTCTTGAGCGGAATTAGGTTTTGTGGATTACGTTTTTTTTATGCGGGTTACGGTATTTTATGAACGAAATTTAGTTTTTGATTACGTTTCTTTTCTATTCGATTTACGATGTTTTTTTCTTGAAACGAATTTTGTTCAAAGTGGTTACGCTCTTTTTTATGTTGGTTACGGTTTTTTTTAGAGACAAATTTGGTTTTTAAGTGTTACGTTCCTTTTTTTACGCGGGAACGACATTTTTTATCTTACTTCTTGGGTTACTGTATTGATTTCATTTTGTAGGGTTACGGTGTTTCAAAAATATTTTTTTATGCATGTTTCAATTCTTTTTGTTTTACGTTACATTTCAGATCAAACACGATGACTACTCCTGGCACGACGCGAAAAAGGTCCTCAAAAAGGATTCTCGTTTCAAAGACCTCGACCTGTTGTCCCGGGACGAAAAAGAACACATTTTCAAGGATCACATCCGAGCGCTCGAGCAGAAAAAGCTCGAAGCCTTTTTCCAACTCATCAGCGAAGACGACCGCATGAACCCCAACACGAGGTGGAAGGAGGCGAAAAAGGTGATTTTCAACGACAGCCGGTACAACAAGTACGCAACCAGCGAGCATCGCGTCGAGAGAATCTTTCGTGACTGGCGGGCCAAGAGACTCGACGATCTCCTCCGGGAATTCCGAGTTCTGCTTCTTGAGACGAAAATCATCACGCACGAGTCGAAGCAGAAGATTTTGCTCAACGAAGGTCATCTCAGCGATATCCTCGCCGTTCTCGAGGTAAGTTTTGGGATTTTAAAATTTTTTTGGTTAAAAAAAAAATTTTTTTTTAATTTTTTTTGGATTTTTTTAAAAATAAAAAAAATTTATTTTTTGTTTTTCAACGAATGTTTTTTTTCCAGAAGGACAAGCGTTATCTCGATCTCAATAGTTGCCCTGAAGAACGAGAAAATGAGCTAGAAAAATACATTGAGGATCTCAGCGCGAAAAGTCGACCGATACAAGCAGTGCCTACGACTTCGGCGGCTTCCGACAACGGTACCGCTGTTTGATTACGGTACGTACGTACATTTACGCTGGTTGGTATTTTTTTGTCGTTCTTCTTGGATTCAATAACCTCTACCCCGACCCCGGCTCCCACAAACATGAAATGGAATGGATTGGAATGCTCGTGGTCGGTCAGTCTATTATTTATTTATGGTCATGCTTCTGAGAGAAAGCGGTCGAATCGGCGGTCGTCGTTTTTATCACGATGCTTTTTGTTTTGTTTTTTTGAAATGATATTCGAGGATGTTTTTTTTTCTTTCGTTTTTTGTTGTTGAAGAGGAGGGATTCATGAAGTTACGCTGATGATGAGGAAGAAGTCGTGGTAGAGATAGGTTTTTTGGTGTCGGGGCCCTCCCGGGTGGAGGGGGTCTTGCGAAGCACGGAAGCGGCCACCGAGAGCAGAAGACGAGACCAAAGCTCGTCGGGCTTGACTGAGGAGAGGGGTTCGCCGTCGATTAATTTTCTGCCGTCTGAAAAAAAAGTGGACATTGTTAGTTTGAAAGATGGAAAATGGATAAAATTCAGGGACAACCGGTTTTTTGTTCACGAACAGTGTTGTCGGGTACCCGAAAAATTAATTTTCGGTTCCTGTCCTGGGTACCCGAAAAAACAAGATTTCGGTTCCGATTCCGGTTCGGGTACCCGAAAAATTTTTAGAACCGACAACACTGTTCACGAACAAACGAACATTTATTTAGAAATTTTGTTCGAAAATTGAACGAACGCGGACATTTTGGACCGTGTTCGCGAACGGGCATCGAACAATTATTTTTGATAAATTTTATTTGCCATTTTTTGACAAATAAAAAAAAATGCAAAATAAATTAAAAAAAAATGGATTTTTTTTTAAATTTATTTGTTCGTGTTTATTCACGAACAAAATAAATTTTTCTACCATTATTTTATATTTTTCAATTTTTGTACGTTTTATCCGTTCGAAAAATTTATTTTGTTCGTGAATAAACACGAACAAATAAATTAAAGAAAAATCTGTTCGCGAACGAACACGAACAGAAAAATTTTAATTTGTTCCCGAACGTAACGCTCAATCCCGACCAGGACAGAGTGACGTCGACGAAGCACGGAGAAGTGAAGAACACCAACAGACAGACAGTCACCTGATAACGTGACAAACAAAAACTTTTTTTGGTTCGTCGAAGAAAATTTTGTTATATTTTTAAATGATGTCACCTGGGTCTGGGGCTGTTTACTCATCGCGCGCGTCGAATTAAGAAATTAAAAATCAAACAATTTTGGAACCATGTTTTTTTTTAATTTCAAAAACATCGTAAAATCGCGGAATTCGACGAACGCGTGGGATTTTCTCATGTTTTCAAACGAAAAAAAAATTATTTACAAAGATCTTTTTTTTGACTGACTGACACAAACATCGAATGGTATTTATTTTGATGCCCTGAGCAATGTTTCAAAATGTTTTGGGATTTTTGAAAAAAATATTCAGGCTTGGCTCCCATGCATCTATCAATTAATTAATTAGCTCATTAAAAAAAATCAATGAGCTGCTCGTGACCGACCATGAGCAGCATTCATCAGCGTGATCGCGGTTGCGGTTACGATTGACTTTCGGTCAATTAATTAACTTGGCTCGCATCATCCATCGCCCAAGGAATGCAACTTGCCTTCAGTGTACGAGACTTTTCCCGTGGTTTTACCCTGGGTAAAGACTTTTTCCGTCTCGAGGTCCAGCGATGACGTCGTCGAACGCTGGGTCCCAATGGTTGACGAGTCGTCGACATCGATGGCACTGCCGCCGCTACGTCTCCTCCTCGATGCCGTCGGGGCTGCCGAGTAGAAATCGACCGTATCGGTCGGGCAATTCATCATTCCGAGCATTTTTTTGGGGGGATTCTATAAAAAAAAATTATAAAGACAAATTTTTTAAACGATCGAACGAACAAAAATCGAATAAAATCACCAGATCAAACCCACTGATAAACGAAAAATTACAAACCGACCAGGCCGATCATCGTCCGCCGTCAAAACAAGATTCAATTAAATTTTTTCCATCGTATTTGACAGGTTTTTTTGTCCACGCCCCAGAAAAAAATTTGATTCATGCGCGCGCTCGACCGTGCTGCCCCTCCCCCCCCCCTCCCCCACCCCGCACAGGTGTTCTTCTCTCTCCAGGGCCCGGTCCAGGGCAGGGAAAGGGCTGATACCGATACGCAACACAGGTAAACACCTTTCCTTCCATTATTATTTCCGAATCACTGAAAATCGCCCAGAAAAATGGAAAAAAGGTGGTTTGGTTGGTTGTCCGACTAAAATCACTAATTCGCATTTTTTTTTTGATCGGTCGTTGCTAATTCGCATCTTTGGCTGTTGTCAGCCAACTAACACGTACGCATGCATGCATGACGTCATGCAACACAAAGTATAATATACACCCCAAAAAAAATATCTTCAATCTTGGCAAAAATCAAAAAAAAATAATTTGGTTGATCAGTTGTTTTTTGTGTCATTCGAGTCACAAAAAACAACTGAGCTATCCAGGTGCTAAAAATATGTAAGTTTTCTGAATCATCAAAAACCAAAAAAAAACGTCCAAGATTACAAATTTCCAAAAAAAAATCAGACACGGCACAAAAAGTTCATCCCAACAACCTTCGATTTCGGTAAACGTCACCATCATCACCTTCTGCAAAAAAAATAATTTGCAAAATGAATCCTGTTGCAATCCGAAATTTTTTGTTCGCGCGTTCGCCGAATCATAAATACACCCGCATTTTTTGCTGACACAACAAACTTGTTGATGACGACGGCGACGTCACAAAAATAAATTTTAGTAGACGCCCCTTTCAAGTGACAATTTTTCAATTTTTGAGCACTAATTAGATCAAAATATCGGGTCAGGATGACTCACTACGCCCTTTTTTTAGGCAAAGTGACGTCGGGAGGCAAAAAAAAGGAGAATAATTCCTGACAAGAATTTTGCAAAAAAAAACTTGGAAAATTCTTTTAAGGAAAAATGAAAATAAAATTTTTTTTTTTAATTTTTAAAAAGAGTAAACAATTTTAAACCTTGAAAAATTGAAAAGTTTGTTTTAATTTTTTTTAAATGAGTTTCCAAGATCATTTTTTAAAAAATTTTGCAAAAAGAAAATTTTTTTTTTGTTATTATTCGAATTTTTTAAGTCTTTTTTCAAAAATGCAATAATAGCAATTTTTTCTTCGATTTATTTTGAAGATTTCATGAATTTTGCCGTAGAAATCCCATATTTTTTCTAATTTACTGTTTTTTTTAATTTCATAATTATTAGCCTCAGTTTATTTCGGGAAGCCGTTGTGAGCCCGAAAATCTACCTAATAAGGCAAAATGCAAACATTTCTGATGCGTACTTTCATACTTACAAAAAGTCACGTGAAACCGGAAATCATACCGATCGCTCTCGACGCAACTCGAGCGGTCGTTCGTAAAATACATAAATTACATAAAAAACAGCAACATAAAAAAAATTACATAAAAAAAAATACATACTTTGATGATTCTGTTTTTCATTTCTTATTCGCTATGTTCAATCCGATCACCGCCACCGCGCCACCCCCGCTACCACCCCCTCACCTGTTTACCAAACAGACTCCAAAAATAGTTGTGCATGTACACATTTTACACATTTTTTAGCGCTTCACTTTGGGGGATAATAAAAATACGCGTTCTTTGACCAACAATGTTTTAAAAAATAGTTTGTAGCGTAAATACTAAATATTTGTAATTCGTGTCGAGAGTTTCTCTCTGCGCCAAAACTTGATTTGAAAAATGTATGTTGTTCGTGTCGAAAGTTATTTTGCCCCCCCCCAAAAACATCGTTTACTGTCATGAGGGATCTTTGCTGCCACGTTTACTGAAATATCGAAATTGCAAAAAAATAGACAACGTATTTTTTTACTGATTACAGATTAGGCACTCTACTTTAAAACAGAACATCGATAATTAGAGCATAAAAAAATTATTCAAAAGTGAATTTAAATTTAAACTGCAATGCTGCGTAAAAGTTCTACAATGTCGTCATGAAGCCCAGAAACAGGACGAGGGCAAACTTTCTGATGAGTTTGGAAGCAATCGTCGGTGTGACAGTGAGCATTGCATTTTGGACAGATTTTGAACTTGGATTCGGAAGATGGCTTGGAGCACTTGAAGTCGTCTCCTGTGCGCAGACAGATCGGGCACAATCGGCTCTGGCAGGAACACGGATTCGGTACGTAACGGAAGCACTTTTGGCAAAAAGATTTGTTCTAAAAAATCGGAAAAAATAATTTATAAAGTTCCAAGTTTTTAACTCACGTTTTTGTTTTTCCTGGAAATAGGAGCAAATTTATGGGTAATGGAGTCGTAAACCACAAGAAAGGGGCATTCTGTTCTTTACTGTACCCGGCATTCGTCAGGATGACTCGGAGCGATGTGTCCAAGACGACAAAAATATCATTCATTGTAACTCGGCAAGTGAATAATGCGATCGACGTCGGCAAGTGTCAGTGGATATTTGGTGTCGTTTGGAAGGTTGGCTTCTGACCATAAATAATTGGTCAATTCGTCGAATCTGCCTTCAAATTCTGTTGAAACATACTTCTCCAATTTCGAGCAAGCAGCGGCATGAAAGAAATTCCTTTCTTTCGGAACATCTTCAAAATCAATCGTATATCTTTGCATGTGTTGTACCACCAATTTTGCGGTTCCAACTCTGGTGCTAAAATGATTTTCTATCGGACAAGACAATTTTGGCAGTTCTTTGACTTTGTCTTCGTAGTCGTGGTCAATGCTGGCAAGGCGTTCTTTTCTTTCGTCTTCGAGCTCTTCAGTCACCTTTTTCAGTCTCTCATCGATATCTTTGTTGACGTCGTAAATTCGCGTTTTTCTTTCAGAGGTGTAATTTTCCAGCATTTTTCTTCGTTTAGTCAAATCATTAAATTCGTCCAAAAGTTTATCGTGCATCTCAGAATTGGGGTCCAAAGCTGCCATTTGGTCTGAAATTTGTAAATAAAATGTACAAGCTAATTACAAAATAATACAAACCTCGGAGTTCTACAATCGCATTTTTAACGTCGTCGAGGGATGTCATCAAATTTGCCATGTTGACTAGAATATCGCAATCACAAAAAATAGAGCACACAACCGTTTCTGGAAAGTACTGTCGAGCAGACTGATGCTTTTGAGTGTAAAAATACTTTTCCCTAGGAGAGTTGCACACTGACATAAAATGTGATAAGGGTTCATCCGGGAATTATTTACGTTAAAGTCGGTATGACTTTTTACCCTTCTCCCTCTATCGTCATTGCAAGGGGGAGCAACCCAAATAGGGTTTTGCGAACATTCGCAAACAAGATTTTTTAAATCTATTTTGTTCGCGTTCGTTTGCGAACAATGTTGAATTTTCATTTCAGAACAAATAAATTCAAACAAAAAATTTGAGTACAATTGTAAAAAACTGTAAAAATTGATAAATACTCTTTGATCATAAAATGGCAAATAGTAACGTTTATCAGTCTTTGACGTAGGAAAACTGTTATCAAAAACGAGAAAACTCGGACTATGTACACTCTTTTCTTTCCAGTTCCATAAAAAACTGCAAAAATACCAATGTCATTAAAAAAAAATGTTTGTAATTCACGCCAGTAATTTGTGTTCACCGTCAACGAAAATATGAATAGTTATAAGAATTTTATCGTAAACGGTATTGTATAAAACCAAATTTCACCCTAACCCCAAATATTATTTTACTGCGGCTCGCTGGACGTCGAGTAATTCGAGTACCGCCTCTTCAGCGAATCCCTCTTCTGTAGTCCCTGTGTGAACTTTTCAACCGCCGACAGGAAGGAACTGGCCTGAGGCGGGAGACGGGCCGGCATCGAAAAACACTGGCTGACCGGCACTTTGACCCCTGCGGCGGCCGCGTGTTCGTTGAAGACCCGTTCTTTGTCGGCCTTGGATTCGCATCGCCAGAGGTATTGGATAAATATGCGTTCCTTGAAGCCGGACGCTACTTCTCCCTCGACCGTGACTGGGTTGACAAGGCTGATGATGCGGTGGAAGTTGTGACACGTCCGCCAGTAACTGAAGAATCGGGAGACGCGGAAAACCTTGACTAAGGGTACGAGTTCCATGCCTCCGCCGTTGGATCGTCGACGGAATGCGGTCGCTGGGCGGCCTCTGGACATCATCATTGTTACCTGAAAAATATTTTATTGACTCCAAAAAATAAATTTCTGGATGAAATTTTTTTTGTATAAATCAATTTATTTGTTTTTCAAAAAATGAGATTTTTTTGAAAAAAAATTGGATATAAATTATATTTTTTTTGGAAAAAAAAATTGGATAGAATTTATATTTTTTTGAAAATTAATTTTTTTTTTTGAAAAAAAAGGATTTTTTTTAGAAAAATGGCATTTTTAGCAAAATAAATTTTTTCGTGGAAAAATGAGATTTTCTAAAAAACGAGATTTTTTTAAAATTGATTTTCTCAAAAAATTAATTTTTTTTTAAATTCTATTTTTTTCAAAAAAATTCATTTTTTTTCACAAAAATTCAATTTTTTTCAAAAAAAATTTATTTTTTTTAAAGATACGATTTTTTCAAAAAATTATCTATTTACCATTAATTTTTTTAAAATTGATTTTCCGAAAAAAAATTAAAAAAAACTAATTTCATAAAATCATAAAATTTCCAAAAATTATAAAAAAATGTACTCACCTGATAAAAAGTCTTGAGCGAGCTAGTCGAATAATACCTGGTCGCCGTGCCGGTATCCTTCCACCACCTGGATCCATCTGCCACAATTGTCGAAAACTTGACGACGTCGCCGTCGATGACAAAGCAATAATTTTCGGTGACCACTGCGGGTGGCGCCTTGGACAGGTAACGCACCGGGCAGCAGACCGTGTTGACGAGAGCGCGTTTGACGTCGAAAGCACTCGAATTGGAAGCGTAGACGGGAATCGGGGTATTTTGCTTGCCGAGGTGGTACTGGATTTCCTCGGTTACCGATGGCTCGGGGTCTGAAACGGGTAAAAGGTGTGATTAACCGATTTTTTTTGTAATAATTGAAACAACAAAAAAATGTGAAAATCATAAAAAAAATATTGGAGTAAATTATTATGACAAAAATGCGCATGAGAGCCAAAATTATTCAAAAAAGAGTAAAAAGTAAAAAAATTGTTTTTTGGAAAGTCATTTTTCGGATTTAAAAAAATGTAAAATCACGTTTTTTTTTTACCGCAAAAAAAACTTGTATAAAGACCAAGTAAAAATTTGTTGAAGAATTCAAATCCAAAAAAAGTCAGGGGAACTAAAAAAATAAAAAACAATAAAAAAAAGTGCATGTTACCAATTTGTAAATTTTTGATACGCAATTTTCAAATTTTTATTAAAAATAGCGTTTATTTTTTAATTTTTTAAAATGACGCAAAAAACGTTCCGACAAAAGTTGTACAGGTCATTTTGAGATCCATGGTGTAAATCCCCTGAAAAAACATGTTTACCGTGCTCGACGAGAAAATCATCCATTGCCATGTCCACGCGGATTGGAAACTCGATGACGGATTCTGACGTTTGACTGCTCATTCGGGAACGTCGGCTAAAAATGGGTTCCCTTCCAAAATTTCCAAAATCAGATTTTATAGTTTCAATTATTTTTAATTGTCTGTTCCACAATGATTTTAATCAGTTTATTACGTTCACAAAAAAAACAAAATTTCTTATAGGCAAATTTCACAGCAATTTGATGATTTTGCCCAAGGGTATGTATCACTCCGTGTCCAGCAGTACAACTCAAAAAAAGTTGTACTCGATGAAATGATGATCTGTTGAGGGGGGGGGGGTCCATTGCGCACGTCGGCCGCAAATGGAGGGGATGTGTGTAACACGTTTGTTTCCTTTTTTTTGTTTCTTTATAGTTTTCTAGAACGGCGACCTCCTCGACGACGAAGCCGGTCCAAGATTTCGTCGGGAGTGATAATTTCCGCTCGAGAGTCTGCTGTCGTCGCTCGCAGCAGTGCTCGTTCTGCTGAGGGGTCGTCGATCGCCCATGCTTGCGGCGCTCATGACCGAAGCCTGCCTTCTCCAGGTTGGTCTCGCAGAAGGCGCCGGGGCTGATGACTGTTGATGCATCTTAACGAGCTACACAGTCAGTGAAATGTGAAAAAAAAGCATGTATGGTCAAATTTTTTTTGACCTTTTTGACCTGGGATGGACGAACTTTTGCGTTCGTTCGTGTTCGTTCGCGAACAAATTCAATTTTTTGTGTTCGTGTTTGTTTATGAACAAGACAAAGTTTTTCGAACAGTTCAAAACTAAATAACAAAAATTTTGAAAAAATTAGGAAAACGATGAAAAAATGGTAAAAAATATCAAAAATGCTCGCGTTCGTTCGATTTTTCAAACACGATCAAAAATGTTCTCATTCATTCAATTTTTCAAAAAAAAAATTTCCAAAAAATTTGTATTTGTTCGCGAACAAAAGAAACTGCAGTTCGTCCATCCCTGCTTCGCACCCTTTTTCCCAACTTACCTTTTTAACCTTTTCCTTTCCTCCAGAATCCGCAACAAATCTCAAAAGTCGCTGTCTTCTCGGATCAAATTCCTTCTGGACCCTTGCTTTTTCGTACGGCTTTGCATTTCGCCAGAGATACTGTACAAAGAGGCGTTTCTTGAATACACCCCCGCTTCTGTCCTCGGGTTTCACTTTGTCGATCATTGTTACGATTCTGTGAAAACTCGTGCAGGTTTTCCAAAAACTGTAGAACCGAATGACTTTGTAGACGTTCATCAACGGCACTTTTTCTCCCCGATGCCCTTTTGTCGCGGGTGGAACAAAAATGGATTCTCTCGGAGTCATGGAAATCACCGATGGTCTCGGAGTCGCCATCAGCGACGGCGGAAGGCTGTTAGCCACCGGAGCTTCGGCGGACAACGCTTGATGCACTTTGTTCTCAGGTGGATGCGCGTATTCGCTCATGGCGGTTTCCGTATGGGGTGGAGGAGCTGACATAGCTTCCGGGCCCATGCTGCCTCTTCGATGGAATGTCTGATCCGCAGTCAGCCGAGCTGAGATGATATTTCCCTTCGCGGTGATAACTGATACCCGGTAGAATTTTTTGAGATCATCAGAGTAGAAATATTTTGTCGGCCTCGAGGTGTGCCTCCACCATTGATCGTCGCCCATGATATCGCCCATCCTCGCCTGATCGCCGTCGACGACGAAGCAGTAATTGTCGGCAACCATCGTCGGAGGAACTTCCGTGGAAAGCATGCTCGCGGGAGCGGACATGAGATTCTCGAGTGCTGCTTCGGTCTGAACGGTGTCATGGTGTACGGAATGCACCGGCATGGCTTCGTGGAAGATGACAGGATCGTCCTGGGAGAGCAAAGATTCGGCAGTCACTCCACTGTCGACGAGTTCGAAAGCACCGAGATCGATATCGAACATGGGAGAAAGCGTATCTGAGCCAGACGAGGATTCTGGGAATACCGGGCTGAAATCGATGGATCGGTGCGATTCGTTGGCTTCGGTGCAGAAGAGGACCAATCACAACAGGACGAGAAAAAGTGCAACAAACACCAGAATACAAACAAACACAGAATAGAAACATCGATGGATTAGGAAACGAACACCACGACGCTTTAGTGCTCAGCTATCGAATTAACTGACCAAATAATTTTCCGAAAAAAATTAGGACTGTCAAATTTCTGAAATCCATTTTTTCGAAAAAAATTAGGACTGACGAATTTCTAAAATCCATTTAAAAAAATTAGGACTTTTGAATTTCTAAAATCCATTTTTTCGAAAAACATTAGGACTGTCAAATTTCTAAAATCCATTTTTTCAAAAAAAATTAGGACTGACGAATTCCTAAAATAAATTTTTTTGAAAAAAGTTAAAACGATCGAATTCCTAAAATCCATTTTTTCGAAAAAAATTTTTTTTTTCAATTTTTGAACCCAAAACTTCACAAAATTCAAAATAATGCGTTCCCTGCCTAAAATGTTCAAAAGCAATTCCAAAAGTGCCAGAATCAGCGATAGCTCGTGTGCAAACGCGTGCGGGAAATAAAAGTCAATCAAATCACGGCAAACCAGAGTGCAAGTTAGGGTGCATGATGCACAATCAATTTCAAACCACTTCACACAACCAACTTTTTTAGAAAAAAAAGTAGAAAGAAAAGAAAAATTTGTTAGTAAAAAAGTTAAAATAGGAAAAAAAAAGCACTTGTCAAACTCACTTCACCACATCGTCGTCTGGTTCTTCGGGGATGACGAGCTCAAGGATGTCAGCGTGTGAAAAAATAGGCTCAGGCACAGGGGAAGATTGAACCACGATAGGCTCGTAATTAACCTGGATTTCGATCTTTGATTCGATCGATTCTGGCTCTGGGACAGGTACTGGCTCGGGTTCCGGGGTTGGGATTGGTTCCACAATCACCACCGGGATCGGCTCAGGTACGGGTTCAGGCTCAGGCTCAGGTTGGGGTTCAGGTTGGGGTTCAGGCTCAGGCTCAAGCTCAGGCTCAGGCTCAGGCTCAGGCTCAGGCTCAGGTTCAGGCTCAGGTTCAGGTTCAGGTTCAGGCTCAGGCTCAGGCTCAGGCTCAGGCTCAGGCTCAGGTGTTGGCAGCGGTGGTGGAGGTTCAGGTACAGGCTCAGGTCTTGGCACGACGACGTGAAACGGTATACTGGGTAGATCGCGTGTAGGTTCGAGCTCGTGCACGGGAGTTCTGCAGTATGAAAAAAAAAGAGAAGCACTCGGGGTTAGCGTCAGTCAAGTCAAGCACAATCGGGACACCGTAATTAATTTAGTGTATGTACATAAAAAAATCGTGATAGGGGTATGCATTCAAAAGCACAGCAGTTATCAGTCAAACTCAAGCAAAATTCGGTAAAAAAACACCTACCTGACACGTTCTGATTCTTCGACCATTTTTATGAATGATTCCCATTCTTCCATGCACGCCAGACCGATGGCCTAAAAATTTGGGGGTTAACACAGTTTTTTTCAACGCCCCCCCCCCCAAAAAAAATTCTTGCAAAAAAATTAAAGCTGAAGCAAAAGTTAAAAGTTAAAAGTTGGAAAAGTCAAAAAAATTAGTAAAGGCTCACCGACCGACGAACAGGTAAGATTGACTGACTGCGACGACGAATACGGCACAACGAACAGGTATGTATGTATGTACGAAAGCGAAAAGGGTTGATTCGACCACCAAAAAACCAACAAAAACGAACGAACAATAAAAAATACGTACATGGGAAAGTTAATAATTTAGAAAAAAAATAAAAGTTAAGCGAAGCAAAAAATGAACAGAACAAAAGTCGGGCGCGGCGCTATGAACGCTTTCTCCGGTGTGCCAATGGAAAAACGAAGGTATTCTGTGTCCTCGAGTGAGGACGTGTCTGTGATTGTGGTGGAGTGGCGACGTTTGACGTACTCACGTTTCTCGGTGAGACGAGGACAACCGACGAGCTGTTGGATGCCGTCGCGGATTCCCTCCTTCCACGAACTTGTTCAAACAGAGTCGGAAGATCCTGCTTTACAACATCCATAATTTCCGCCGATCTCGGACTAACATTCAGCCAATCGACATTTCTTAACGGATCCTGACGCTTGGCAGCCCTCTGAAGTTTTTTTCTCTTCAAAATAGGCTGCAGGGGTTTTGGATGTTCGTCGGCGGCTTCTGCGGCCCGGTTTGCAGCTGTGCTCTGCCACCGGTAATACCACAGCGGTCGCTCGAATGCTCGTTTCATTACGGGGCGGGGAACGTGTCGTAGGACCGAAGGAGGAGGTTGGGTGTTGGAAAATTGCTTTGGTGGAGCTTCGTAGGTCGTATTTCTGACGGCTGCCACGAGGGGAGGGGGTTTGTCGAAGGCGAAGGAATCACACATGGACAGGTAGTCAAAATTGCACTGGGCAGCGAGTTTGGATAGCATAAAGGGAGGGAGCACTTCGAACGACACCCGCGAAGGAGCCAAAAACACCGGGGGAGAAGCGTAGCGAACATTGAAAGCAAATGGCAAACGAGAAAGTGATCGTCTTTTTTTTCTTACGGTTGGTAGAGGCGGGGTAGACGGGGCCGTGGCTGGAGCGCTGTTCGTTCGACGAGAATTCTTCGCTGCCGCTGCTGTAAAAAAAATTATTTTTAAATACTTTTATGATGAAAATTTTTTTTTTATTTCTTATGTAATTTTTTTTAATTTAAAAAAATTATTGTATTTAAAATTTTTTTTGTTTTTACATTTTTTTCAATTTTTTTCAATTTCAAATCAAAGCACGGAAGCGGCCACCGAGAGCAGAAGACGAGACCAAAGCTCGTCGGGCTTGACTGAGGAGAGGGGTTCGCCGTCGATCAGTTTTCTGCCGTCTGAAAAAAATGTTTTTTTTTTAGTTTGAAAGATGGAAAATGGATAAAATTCAGGGACAACCGGTTTTTTGTTCACGAACAGTGCTGTTCGGGTACCCGAAAAATTAATTTTCGGTTCCGGTTCCGGGTACCCAAAAAAATCATTTTCGGTTCCGTTTCCGGGTACCCGAAAAAACAAGATTTCGGTTCCGATTCCGGTTCGGGTACCCGAAAAATTTCTAGAACCGACAACACTGTTCACGAACAAACGAACATTTATTTAGAAATTTTGTTCGAAGAATTGAACGAACGCGGACATTTTGAACCGTGTTCGCGAACGGGCATCGAACAATTATTTTTGATAAATTTTACTTGCCATTTTTTGACAAATAAAAAAAATGTAAAATAAATTTAAAAAAAAAGGATTTTTTTTAAATTTATTTGTTCGTGTTTATTCACGAACAAAATAAATTTTTCTACCATTATTTTATATTTATCAATTTTTGTACGTTTTATCCGTTCGAAAAATTTATTTTGTTCGTGAATAAACGCGAACAAATAAATTAAAAAAATCCTTTTGCGAACGAAAACGAACAGAAAAATTTTAATTTGTTCCCGAACGTTCGCTCAATCCCGACTAGGACAGAGTGACGTCGACGAAGCACGGAGAAGTGAAGAACAACGACAGACAGACAGTCACCTGATAACGTGACAAACAAAATACTTTTTTTGGTTCGTCGAAGAAAATTTTGTTATATTTTTAAATGATGTCACCTAGGTCTGGGGCTGTTTACTCATCGCGCGCGTCGAATTAAGAAATTAAAAATCAAACAATTTTGTGAACCATGTTTTTTTTTTATTTTTAAAAACATCGTAAAATCGCGGAATTCGACGAACGCGTGGGATTTTCTCATGTTTTCAAACGAAAAAAAAATTATTTACAGAGATCTTTTTTTTTTCTGACTGACACAAACATCGAATAGTATTTATTTTGATGCCCTGAGCAATGTTTCAAAATGTTTGTCGGCACGTTTTTGGATTTTTGAAAAAAATATTCAGGCTTGGCTCCCATGCATCTATCAATTAATTAATTAGCTCATTAAAAAAAATCAATGAGCTGCTCGTGACCGACCATGAGCAGCATTCATCAGCGTGATCGCGGTTGCGGTTACGATTGACTTTCGGTCAATTAATTAACTTGGCTCGCATCATCCATCGCCCAAGGAATGCAACTTTCCTTCAGTGTACGAGACTTTTCCCGTGGTTTTACCCTGGGTAAAGACTTTTTCCGTCTCGAGGTCCAGCGATGACGTCGTCGAACGCTGGGTCCCAATGGTTGACGAGTCGTCGCCATCGATGGCACTGCCGCCGCTACGTCTCCTCCTCGATGCCGTCGGGGCTGCCGAGTAGAAATCGACCGTATCGGTCGGGCAATTCATCATTCCGAGCATTTTTTTGGGGGGATTCTAAAAAAAAATTATAAAGAAAAAATTTTTTAAATGATCGAACGAACAAAAATCGAATAATGTCACCAAATCAAACCCACTAATAAACGAAAAAATACAAACCGACCAGGCCGATCATCGTCTGCCGTCAAAACAAGATTCAATTAAATTTTTTCCATCGTATTTGACAGGTTTTTTTGTCCACGCCCCAGAAAAAAATTTGCATGCGCGCGCTCGACCGTGCTGCCCCTCCCCCCCCCCCCTCCCCCACCCCGCACAGGTGTTCTCCTCTCTCCAGGGCCCGGTCCAGGGCAGGGAAAGGGCTGATACCGATACGCAACACAGGTAAACACCTTTCCTTCCATTATTATTTCCGAATCACTGAAAATCGCCCAGAAAAATGGAAAAAAGGTGGTTTGGTTGGTTGTCCGACTAAAATCACTAATTCGCATTTTTTTTTGATCGGTCGTTGCTAATTCGCATCTTTGGCTGTTGTCAGCCAACTAACACGTACGCATGCATGCATGACGTCATGCAACACAAAGTATAATATACACCCCAAAAAAAATATCTTTAATCTGGGCAAAAAACGAGAAAAAAAAATAAATTGGTTTATCAGTTGTTTTTTGTGTCAATCGAGTCACAAAAAACAACTGAGCTATCCTATCCAGGAGCAAAAATAAATATGTATGTAAGTTTTCTGAATCATCAAAAACCAAAAAAAAACGTCCAAGATTACAAATTTCCAAAAAAAAATCAAACACGGCACAAAAAGTTCTACCCAACAACCTTCGATTTCGGTAAACGTCACCATCATCACCTTCTGCAAAAAAAAATAATTTGCAAAATGAATCCTGTTGCAATCCGAAATTTTTTGTTCGCGCGTTCGCCGAATCATAAATACACCCGCATTTTTTGCTGACACAACAAACTTGTTGATGACTACGGCGACGTCACAAAAATAAATTTTAGTAGACGCCCCTTTCAAGTGAGAATTTTTCAATTTTTGAGCACTAATTAGATCAAAATATCGGGTCAGGATGACTCACTACGCCCTTTTTTTAGGCAAATTGACGTCGGGAGGCAAAAAAAAGGAGAATAATTCCTGACAAGAATTTTGCAAAAAAAAAACTTGGAAAATTGTTTTAAGGAAAAATGAAAATAAATTTTTATTTATTTTTTATATTTTTTTTCATAAAATGTAAAATTTTGCAAAAAAAGTTTTTTTTGTTATTATTAATTTTTTAGTTTTTTTTCAAAAATGCAAAAATAGCAATTTTTTCTTCTATTCATTTTGAAGTTCATTTACGTATGAATTTTGCCGTAGAAATCCCATATTTTTTCTAATTCATTGTTTCTTTTTTAATTTAAAAAAAAAAGCAAAAAGAAAATTTATTTTTTAGTAATTCTTGAACTTTTAAAAAAGTCTTTTTTTAAAAATGCAAAAATAATAATTTTTTCTTCGATTTATTTTGAAGTTCATGAATTTTGCCGTAGAAATCCCATATTTTTTCTAATTTACTGTTTTTTTTAATTTCATAATTATTAGCCTCAGTTTATTTCGGGAAGCCGTTGTGAGCCCGAAAATCTACCTAATAAGGCAAAATGCAAACATTTCTGATGCGTACTTTCATACTTACAAAAAGTCACGTGAAACCGGAAATCATACCGATCGCTCTCGACGCAACTCGAGCGGTCGTTCGTAAAATACATAAATTACATAAAAAACAGCAACATAAAAAAAATTACATAAAAAAAATAATACATACTTTGATGATTCTGTTTTTCATTTCTTATTCGCTATGTTCAATCCGATCACCGCCACCGCGCCACCCCCGCTACCACCCCCTCACCTGTTTACCAAACAGACTCCAAAAATAGTTGTGCATGTACACATTTTACACATTTTTTAGCGCTTCACTTTGGGGGATAATAAAAATACGCGTTCTTTGACCAACAATGTTTTAAAAAATAGTTTGTAGCGAAAATACTATTTGTAGTTTGTGTCGAGAGTTTCTCTCTGCGCCAAAACTTGATTTGAAAAATGTATGTTGTTCGTGTCGAAAGTTATTTTGTTCCCCAAAAACATCGTTTACTGTCATGAGGGATCTTTGCTGCCACGTTTACTGAAATATCGAAATTGCAAAAAAATAGACAACGTATTTTTTTACTGATTACAGATTAGGCACTCTACTTTAAAACAGAACATCGATAATTAGAGCATAAAAAAATTATTCAAAAGTGAATTTAAATTTAAACTGCAATGCTGCGTAAAAGTTCAACAATGTCGTCATGAAGCCCAGAAACAGGACGGGGGCAAACTTTCTGATGAGTTTGGAAGCAATCGTCGGTGTGACAGTGAGCATTGCATTTTGGACAGATTTTGAACTTGGATTCGGAAGATGGCTTGGAGCACTTGAAGTCGTTTCCTGTGCGCAAACAGATCGGGCACAATCGGCCCTGGCAGGAGCACGGTTTCGGTACGTAACGGAAACACTTACGGCAAAAAGATTTGTTCTAAAAAATCGGAAAAAATAATTTATAAAGTTTCAAGTTTTAAACTCACGTTTTTGTTTCTCATGGAAATAGGAGCAAATGTATGGGTAATGGAGTCGTAAACCACAAGATAGGAACTATACTGTTCTTTACTGTACCCGGCATTTGTCAGGATGACTCGGAGCGATGTGTCTAAGACGACAAGAATATCATTCTTGTAACTCGGCAAGTGAATGATGCGATCGACGTCGGCAAGTGTCAGTGGATATTTGGTGTCGTTTGGAAGGTTGGCTTGTTTCCATAATTGATTGGTCAAATCGTCGAATCTGCCTTCGAATTTTGTCGAAACATACTTCTCCAAGTTCGAGCAAGCAGCGGCATGAAAGAAATTCCTTTTTTTCGGAACATTTTCGAAATCGGATGCATATCGTTTTGTGTGCTGTACTACCAATTTTTTGGTTCCAACTTTGGTGCTGCAGTAACTTTCAATCGAACAAGACAATTTTGTCAGTTGTTTGATTTTGTTTTCGTAGTCAAAGTTTACATTGGCTACACGTTCCTTCCTTTCGCCTTCGAGCTCTTCAGTCACTTTTTTCAGTCTATCATCGATATCTTTGTTGATGCCGTCAATCTGCACTGTTCGTTCAGAATCGTAATTCTCCAGCATTTTTCTTCGTTTAATCAAAACACTAGTTTCGTCAAAAAGTTTATCGTGCATCTCAGAATTGGGGTCCAAAGCTGCCATTTGGTCTGAAATTTGTAAATAAAATGTACAAGCTAATTACAAAATAATACAAACCTCGGAGTTCTACAATCGCATTTTTAACATCGTCGAGGGATGTCATCAAATTTGCCATTTTGACTAGAATATCGCAATCACAAAAAATAGACAGAGCACACAACCGTTTCTGGAAAGAACTGTCGAGCAGACTGATGCTTTTGAGTGTAAAAATACTTTTCCCTAGGAGAGTTGCACACTGACATAAAATGTGATAAGGGTTCATCCGGGAATTATTTACGTTAAAGTCGGTATGACTTTTTACCCTTCTCCCTCTATCGTCATTGCAAGGGGGAGCATCCCAACATTCGCAAGCAAGATTTTTTAAATCTATTTTGTTCGCGTTCGTTTGCGAACAATGTTGAATTTTCATTTCAGAACAAATAAAAACAAACAAAAAATTTGAGTACAATTGTAAAAAACTGTAAAAATTGATAAATACTCTTTGATCATAAAATGGCAAATAGTAACGTTTATCAGTCTTTGACGTAGGAAAACTGTTATCAAAAACGAGAAAACGCGGACTATGTACACTCTTTTCTTTCCAGTTCCATAAAAAACTGCAAAAATACCAATGTCATTAAAAAAAAAAGTTTGTAATTCACGCCAGTAATTTGTGTTCACCGTCAACGAAAATATGAATAGTTATAAGAATTTTATCGTAAACGGTATTGTATAAAACCAAATTCCACCCTAACCCCAAATATTATTTTACTGCGGCTCGCTGGACGTCGAGTAATTCGAGTACCGCCTCTTCAGCGAATCTCTCTTCTGTAGTCCCTGTGTGAACTTTTCAACCGCCGACAGGAAGGAACTGGCCTGGGGCGGGAGACGGGCCGGCATCGAAAAACACTGGCTGACCGGCACTTTGACCCCTGCGGCGGCCGCGTGTTCGTTGAAGACCCGTTCTTTGTCGGCCTTGGATTCGCATCGCCAGAGGTATTGGATAAATATGCGTTCCTTGAAGCCGGACGCTACTTCTCCCTCGACCGTGACTGGGTTGACAAGGCTGATGATGCGGTGGAAGTTGTGACACGTCCGCCAGTAACTGAAGAATCGGGAGACGCGGAAAACCTTGACTAAGGGTACGAGTTCCATGCCTCCGCCGTTGGATCGTCGACGGAATGCGGTCGCTGGGCGGCCTCTGGACATCATCATTGTTACCTGAAAAATATTTTATTGACTCCAAAAAATAAATTTCTGGATGAAAATTTTTTTTGTATAAATCTAGTTGTTTTTTGAAAAATTAGATTTTCTTGAAAAAAAAATTGCATAGAAGTTATATTTTTTTTGAAAATTAAATTTTTTTTGAAAAAATATAATAGATTTTTTTAGAAAAATTAAATTTTTAGCAAAATGAAATTTTTTGTGGAAAAATAAGATTTTTTGAAAATTTAGATTTTTTTGTGAAAAGTCAGATTTTTTCGAAAAATTAGATAATTTTTTTCGAAAAATTCTATTTTTTTTCAAAAAATTCTTATTTTTTTGAAAAATTAGATTTTTTCAAAAAATTATCTATTTATTTACCATTGATTTTTTAAAATTGATTTTTCGAAAAAATTGAAAAAACTAATTTCATAAAATTATAAAATTTCCTAAAATTATATTTAAAAAAATGTACTCACCTGATAAAAAGTCTTGAGCGAGCTAGTCGAATAATACCTGGTCGCCGTGCCGGTATCCTTCCACCACCTGGATCCATCTGCCACAATTGTCGAAAACTTGACGACGTCGCCGTCGATGACGAAAGCAATAATTTTCGGTGACCACTGCGGGTGGCGCCTTGGACAGGTAACGCACCGGGCAGCAGACCGTGTTGACGAGAGCGCGTTTGACGTCGAAAGCACTCGAATTGGAAGCGTAGACGGGAATCGGGGTATTTTGCTTGCCGAGGTGGTACTGGATTTCCTCGGTTACCGATGGCTCGGGATCTGAAACGGGTAAAAGGTGTGATTAACCGATTTTTTTTGCAACAATCGAAACCGCAAAAAAAAAGTGAAAATCATAAAAAAAATATTGGAGAAAATTATTATGACAAAAATGCGCATGAGAGCCAAAATTATTCAAAAAAGAGTAAGAAGTAAAAAAATTGTTTTTTGGAAAGTCATTTTTCGGATTTAAAAAAAATGTAAAAAAACGTTTTTTTTACCACAAAAAAAACTTGTATAAAGACCAAGTAAAAATTTGTTGAAGAATTCAAATCCAAAAAAAGTCAGGGGAACAAAAAAAATAAAAAAACGATAAAAAAGTGCAATGTTACCAATTTGTAAATTTTTGATACGCAATTTTCAAATTTTTATTAAAAATAGCGTTTATTTTTTAATTTTTTAAAATGACGCAAAAAACGTTCCGACAAAAGTTGTACAGGTCATTTTGAGATCCATGGTGTAAATCCCCTGAAAAAACATGTTTACCGTGCTCGACGAGAAAATCATCCATTGCCATGTCCACGCGGATTGGAAACTCGATGACGGATTCTGACGTTTGACTGCTCATTCGGGAACGTCGGCTAAAAATGGGTTCCCTTCCATAATTTCCAAAATCAGATTTTTATGGTTCCAATTATTTTTAATTATCTGTTCCACAATGATTTTAATCAGTTTTAAAAAAACTTTATTACGTTCACAAAAAAAAACAAAATTTCTTATAGGCAAATTTCACAGCAATTTGATGATTTTGCCCAAGGGTATGTATCACTCCGTGTCCAGCAGTACAACTCAAAAAAAGTTGTACTCGATGAAATGATGATCTGTTGAGGGGGGGGGGGGGTCCATTGCGCACGTCGGCCGCAAATGGAGGGGATGTGTGTAACACGTTTGTTTCCTTTTTTTTGTTTCTTTATAGTTTTCTAGAACGGCGACCTCCTCGACGACGAAGCCGGTCCAAGATTTCGTCGGGAGTGATAATTTCCGCTCGAGAGTCTGCTGTCGTCGCTCGCAGCAGTGCTCGTTCTGCTGAGGGGTCGTCGATCGCCCATGCTTGCGGCGCTCATGACCGAAGCCTGCCTTCTCCAGGTCGGTCTCGCAGAAGGCGCCGGGGCTGATGACTGTTGATGCATCTTAACGAGCTACACAGTCAGTGAAATGTGAAAAAAAAGCATGTATGGCCGAATTTTTTTTGGCCTTTTGGACCTGGGATGGACGAACTTTTGCGTTCGTTCGTGTTCGTTCGCAAACAAATTCAATTTTTTTGTGTTCGTGTTTGTCCGTGAAGAAGACAAAGTTTTTCGAACAGTTCAAAACTAAATAACAAAAATTTTTGAAAAAATTAGGAAAACGATGAAAAAAATGGTAAAAAAATATCAAAAATGCTCGCGTTCGTTCGATTTTTCGAACACAATCAAAAATGTTCCCATTCGTTCCATTTTTTAAACACGATTAAAAATATTCTAAGGTTTAATTTTTCGAACCGCGTTTGTTCGATTTTTCAAACACGATCAAAAATGTTCCCATTCATTCAATTTTTCGAAAAAAAAATTTCCAAAAAATTTGTGTTCGTTCGCGAACAAAAGAAACAACCGTTCGTCCATCCCTGCTTTGCACCCTTTTTCCCAACTTACCTTTTTAACCTTTTCCTTTCCTCCAGAATCCGCAACAAATCTCAAAAGTCGCTGTCTTCTCGGATCAAATTCCTTCTGGACCCTTGCTTTTTCGTACGGCTTTGCATTTCGCCAGAGATACTGTACAAAGAGGCGTTTCTTGAATACACCCCCGCTTCTGTCCTCGGGTTTCACTTTGTCGATCATTGTTACGATTCTGTGGAAACTCGTGCAGGTTTTCCAAAAACTATAGAACCGAATGACTTTGTAGACGTTCATCAACGGCACTTTTTCTCCCCGATGCCCTTTTGTCGCGGGTGGAACAAAGATAGATTCTCTCGGAGTCATGGAAATCACCGATGGTCTCGGAGTCGCCATCAGCGACGGCGGAAGGCTGTTAGCCACCGGAGCTTCGGCGGACAACGCTTGATGCACTTTGTTCTCAGGTGGATGCGCGTATTCGCTCATGGCGGTTTCCGTATGGGGTGGAGGAGCTGACATAGCTTCCGGGCCCATGCTGCCTCTTCGATGGAATGTCTGATCCGCAGTCAGCCGAGCTGAGATGATATTTCCCTTCGCGGTGATAACTGATACCCGGTAGAATTTTTTGAGATCATCAGAGTAGAAATATTTTGTCGGCCTCGAAGTATGCCTCCACCATTGATCGTCGCCCATGATATCGCCCATCCTCGCCTGATCGCCGTCGACGACGAAGCAGTAATTGTCGGCAACCATCGTCGGAGGAACTTCCGTGGAAAGCATGCTCGCGGGAGCGGACATGAGATTCTCGAGTGCTGCTTCGGTCTGAACGGTGTCATGGTGTACGGAATGCACTGGCATGGCTTCGTGGAAGATGACAGGATCGTCCTGGGAGAGCAAAGATTCGGCAGTCACTCCACTGTCGACGAGTTCGAAAGCACCGAGATCGATATCGAACATGGGAGAAAGCGTATCTGAGCCAGACGAGGATTCTGGGAATACCGGGCTGAAATCGATGGATCGGTGCGATTCGTTGGCTTCGGTGCAGAAGAGGACCAATCACAACAGGACGAGAAAAAGTGCAACAAACACCAGAATACAAACAAACACAGAATAGAAACATCGATGGATTAGGAAACGAACACCACGACGCTTTAGTGCTCAGCTATCGAATTAACTGACCCAATAATTTTCCGAAAAAAATTAGGACTGTCAAATTTCTGAAATCCATTTTTTCAAAAAAAATTAGGACTGACGAATTTTTAAAATCCATTTAAAAAAAATTAGGACTTTTGAATTTCTAAAATCCATTTTTTCGAAAAAAATTAGGACTGACGAATTTCTAAAATCCATTTAAAAAAAATTAGGACTTTTGAATTTCTAAAATCCATTTTTTCGAAAAAAATTAGGACTGACGAATTTCTAAAATCCATTTTTTCAAAAAAAATTTTTTTTTTCAATTTTCGAACCCAAAATCTAACAAAATCCAAAGTAATACGTTCCCTGCCTAAAATGTTCAAAAGCAATTCCAAAAGTGCCAGAATCAGCGATAGCTCGTGTGCAAACGCGTGCGGGAAAAAAAGTCAATCAAATCACGGCAAACCAGAGTGCAAGTTAGGGTGCATGATGCACAATCAATTTCAAACCACTTCACACAACCAACTTTTTTAGAAAAAAAATAGAAAGAAAAGAAAAATTTGTTAGTAAAAAAGTTAAAATAGGAAAAAAAAAACACTTGTCAAACTCACTTCACCACATCGTCGTCTGGTTCTTCGGGGATGACGAGCTCAAGGATGTCAGCGTGTGAAAAAATAGGCTCAGGCACAGGGGAAGATTGAACCACGATAGGCTCGTAATTAACCTGGATTTCGATCTTTGATTCGATCGATTCTGGCTCTGGGACAGGTACTGGCTCGGGTTCCGGGGTTGGGATTGGTTCCACAATCACCACCGGGATCGGCTCAGGTACGGGTTCAGGCTCAGGCTCAGGTTGGAGTTCAGGTTGGGGTTCAGGTTCAGGTTCAAGCTCAGGCTCAGGTTCAGGCTCAGGTTCAGGCTCAGGCTCAGGTTCAGGCTCAGGCTCAGGCTCAGGCTCAGGTTCAGGTGTTGGCAGCGGTGGTGGAGGTTCAGGTAC